>SRMA01026546.1:0-123332 GCA_007224835.1 Danionella cerebrum | reverse complement strand
TATATATATATATATATATATATATGGAGTTAGGCCAATCTTATCTGAAGAAAGTGTCAAAACAATAATAAACCACAACAAAATCTTTTTTTTTTCTCCACATATTTTTTTTTCTAAATGCAGGCATTTCATTGCTTTATCCCTCGAAGCTTTAAAAGTAGTACATAATGCTTTTGAATCACAGTAAATTTATTCTGAGTGAATTCACTGCTTAGTTTTTGAGATGCACTCTATTTTATGTGGTTCTAGTTTTACCAGCCTTTTAAAAAACTGATATGGGATTGCTGCCTCTCCTGTAGGTCTTAAAGGGTTAACAAGTTTCAGGAGGGGGTTATTAAGACTAGATAGGAGGCCCAAATGGAATATCGGTCCCCATATACCAGTCTTTCCAAACCTTAGCTTCACTGACAATTTTTCCAAGCAAACTCTATTTTCAACCTCTTCTTCTCACTCCAGGGGCATGAGGGGTTGGATCCAGACCACATTTCTACTCTTGAACAGCTCACCTTGTACAATTCCCAGTAAAATGTAATTTTTAACAAGTTTCGGGAGGGGATTATCAAGACTAGCCAGGATTTCTCATTCCACCTCTTCTTCTCACTCCGGGGGCTAAAGGCAGGTTGTAATTTGGTTCCAGAATAATGCATCTCCCAATGCTCTCCAAATATCCAAATATGATTTGGTGTAAGTACACACATTTGTGCACCAAAAACACGCCACTACACAAATTTTGACAGCAACAGCCACACGTCACTGCCTGCTTAACCAGATTAACAAGTGTGCCATGTTAGTCAGCCCAAACACCCTTTCTAAACATTAATGAAAACCCTTTAAACCGAGTATTAATTTGTCAGAGCATTAATTGAAAAGTGAGATAATGAAATTACATCATTATATAATAAAAACAAATGTCTCAGGAACTCGTTCACATTTTACCAAACCCCAATCTAAACTAAAACAAACTGATTTAAAAGGAAAGCAGGGAGTTACGCCAAAGCCTCCAAACCAAACGGAGAACCAAGGCACTGTTGGCGAGAGAGTATTTCTCATATCTGACTCACAGTGGAGAGACCCTCTTCAATTAATTTCTCCTTTAAAGTTTCTTCTGACCCTCCCAAAGGCTTTCCTCTCATTCTCCTCTCTTGCTGTCGGTGTGTTTGTGTTCAATGAGAAGTCTCTGTGGATTGAGGCCATTTTGATGCAGAATCACAACAGGAGTGGAAATGAGAATGATGAAGAGGAAATGCAGGGCCAGTGATGCTCAAGGACATCTGAACTGTTCCACAGCACACATGCGGAGCATTTTGAGGAACTTCGGGCATCCCTAAAAGATACTACATCCAATTAAATTCAACAACCTCTAACGATTACTTGATTCTTTTGATTATAAAAGATTTAGAATGTCAAGACTTTCAGCAAAGATTCTGTACAAGGTCATTCGCTATGTTTTGGAACGGCACTTTCCTTCCACCGGTGACAGCTCTCTCTTTAAAAACAAGACTTTGCTTGGAGATATTTGAGGATATATAGCTATATAGCTAGCGTAAAACAAAGGAGAGGGAATGAGTCTGCAAAGAGTTTCATATCAATTTTCTTCTTCTCCACTCCCCACGGCGCCTTCATTATCTCTTCATATTCAAAGCACAACAAGTATACAAAGCTGGCTATAAAACCACGAGCAACGACAGCATAGTTTTGGTCTCTCTCTACCATACGACGTCATGCCATGCACAAACACCCTGATGGGACACAGTAGGCTGGATACTTTGATTAATGAGTCTGCATCTAAATATAGGATGTGCAGAAGAAGAGGACGCCTGTGATGTATCTGCTCTTAACAGTCAGCTCCACTAAAATGCTCAAAAAAAGTACGTTGGGTGACCAGTCAATTCTTCTGTATTCAAATACTTTTCGGTTGACAAAACATTTGACTTGAAGAAACATATTTTTCAAGTTAACTTTTCAATCATGCATTTGCTACAGTGGGTAGTGACTGGGACATAAAGCTCCTAGATAATTTCCTGACGCTTCCTCACTCTACCCATTCACTCCCTGTCAAAAACAGTCACAAAAAAATGTTGATTTGAGTACTGTTGGAGTTTTTGATGCACCAAAAACACGGACTGGTCTGACTTTTCTCTCACTTCCAGAACTTTTGAAGTTGACTATAGGGGTGAGGTGTCTCAAAACCTATGTGGACAGGGCCAAATTATAATTTCTTTGTGTTTTTATTCATGTCTGAATCTGAAATAACTGTTTTTTTTCCATTCCAGCGCAAAGGACCTACTGTTTTTTGCGGAAAATTGTTTGTTTTCTGTCTCTGAAACGTTTCCAGTTGTGATGAGTCTTCCTACTCATCCTGATGAGATTGGGGCGTGGTCACAGGCTGACCAGGAGATTGAGTGAAACCTGCCTCTCTCTCTACATTTATAACCTCACCTTCAGTCTCTGGCTTGCACCTGCTCACCAATCCTGTTTGGCCTTGCCATAGTTCTTTTGTTATGTTTGGTTGAGTTCTGCTTCTAGTTTAGTTTAGGGGTCTTTGGAGTTTAAATCTAGTTCTGTTGGATAGATTTACCCACTTTTTCTTAATTATTATATCTTTATGTTCATTTATTGTTAATAAACTTAATTTAACTATTTCAAACCACGCTATCCTCCATTTATTTGTCAGGACTCGTGCCAGTCGTGACATATGGGGGCTCGTCCGGGATAGCGGGGTTTGAAATCTTTAAACAACGGATGAGGATGAAACCTAAATTGGAAAAACTGTTGAGACTGGCTACATTAATGTCAGCAGTTAATATTACATACATTTAAACCAGAAATTAAGTCAATTTAATTTGTTACTGTGCTTGAGTAACTTTTTCAAGTATCTGTACTTTTTTTGGGGAGACTTTTTACTTTAACTTCACTACATTTCTTTTTACTATATTTTGCGAAATCAGGTGTTCCATTGTATTTATGCGTGGATAAAACACTTAATTTTTCATGAGCATGCCCTCATTTCATGAGGTGGTATCATTTCATGAGGTGGTATCATTTCATGAGGTGGTATCATTTCATGAGGTGGTATCTACACATCTATGAATGTAGATCACTGTCAGTTCAACAGCAGCGTTTTTTGAGACGCCCATGACATAATAAAAGATGGAAGAAACTCCCGAAACTAGTGTCTGTTTGGGAATCTGATACAACATTTAGGTACACTATAGTGAAAGAAAACTTGTGAACCTGTGTTAATAGTTTAGACAATAAAAAGGTTTTTTATTAAACCATGTTTATAATAAACCTTACTTTGCAAGGGCCTGTTCTGAAATCATGTTATTTCATTTGGTTCTAAAGGAAATATAGATTCAAGATTTTGAGCTCATTATTATTTAAATAAGTTCACACACATCTGAATAGCATCAACCTGATAAAACCCCTCATCTGAGCCAGGATCTGCTTCCATTTTTAAATATAGAAAGAAACAGAGTTTGATTGGTCGCTTTATAGCTTAAACCATAGAAGTCTCTGCATGCACTGTTGCATGCGCAGTGGCTGTTTTGAGTTGAGTAGGAATTTTGCAACTGACCATTTGTATCATTTTAATTCCAAACATAAAGAGTAGGGTTCAAAAAGATTATTAGCTTTGACATTTTGGGTTTTAAAGTAACATTACAAGAGTTGTGAACCATTATTTAAAAAGATAATTCAAATGAATGTGGGAAAATAGTTTTTTTTTTGTTGTTGTGTGTTTTATTTACAAACCCCAAATCAGTACCATCAGTGCCATCTAGTGGTGGAAAGAAGTGATTTGAAGTAGAAGACCTGTGATATGGCTTGTGTTATGAATTGTTTTTGTCAAATTTCAGGTTTGTTATGTAATTATTGCGTAATGTAATGAAAAAAAAATATTTGTAGTACTAAAAATAGCAAGCATTTTCACAAAAACCTGTTTTAAAGTTACTTTATTAAAGCAAATTGTAAAGTAGAAAATTGTTTCTTACATAATCTATGATTTTTGATGTATTTAGCCTTCTTTCAGAGAATTGAGTTACTTTGAAGCTTGAGAATTTTCTATTTCTATTATTCTGTCAGGTGTTCTATTGTTAAGCCTGAGGGCTGCTGCCCGGCCTTCTTTACACGCTGAGAGTTCCTCTAAAGCTCTCCCTGCCATGTCCCTTCACTTCCTACTCTACACATTCTTCCAGAAAGAGAGAAAAGGAGTTGGCTAATTACCAGCCGGATACTCTTGCAGGAGGTCCCCCCTCCTGCTTTTTTGTCTAACACTTAATGTTCAATAGTCTAATCACAGCACTGCTCTGCAGACTCTGTGCTTTTTAATATTTTATGAAAAGACGTTGACCTCGTTGTGCCCAAGAGCTGGAAATTTCCAGAGGACCCCCGTGATGGCAGAGAGCTGGCACTTTAGAGATCGCCACAAACTGACTCATGCCTCTAAGGAGTTACACAATGTTTCATCACCTGCTCCAAACTGAGATTACAATAATTAATCATTTAAATTCTCAATAGTATCATACTTAACATAAATAGTTTGCATCCGATTTGTGAACAATTTCTGAAAAAAACTAATTAGTCTTTTATTATTCTTAGTGTGATCAGCATCGTCTAATGACTGTGCTAATCTGTGAGCATTATGCTTTGATGGAGGTTTGTAAGTGCCTTGAGGCAGAGCACATTATCAGAGTCAAGCCAAGAGCCCTGATGTGAAAACAGTCGCCCATTAAACAGTGTTTTAGTCACAGTTATCAAAAATGACATCCCACAATGTCTCTTTTCACACTTAAATCCACTTACAAAGCTCTCCGGTGCAGCTAAACAAGTTGCTTTCCTCTTTCCATTCTGTGTCCTTCCCAATCATCCCAGTCCAAAGTTCTGTCTCCGTACTGGATGGCTGAACCAGAGTTCCGCTGCAGGCAGGTGTTCCTGCATATTCATAAGCATGCTGACTCTCATCCAGGCTGCCATTGTGATGCCAGTACTGTAGGTGGCAACTAGCCTTCGCTCCAAGTTCAACAAACAATACGGTAGTGAATCAGCTTCCTGGACAGCAAACACATGCATTTTAATGAGAGACTCACAAAGGTGGACAGCAGCCTCAGCAACAAATTACTGCAGTTAACGGAGTTTTATTGGAACAACTTTGTATTCCTTGTTTTTGGTGCAATTTCACATCAGGGTTTTGGTCTGAGTTTATACACAAATGGCATCAAAAATCAACTGTAGTATGAAAAAGCAGAGTTATTATAACCAACACATCATCCTTTGTGAAAGGAAAGTGCAAGCATTTAATTAAAGAAGAAATTCCATCAGAATTGAAGGACAACCTTAATAGAAAAGAATAGAAACAAACAACATCTCTCAAGCGCACTGACTAAAAATGTTGATTTCCATGGAAACAGCATCCAAATAGTTTGCTTGGATTTTCATAGCACACTTGGGCAATGAGTTTACGTTGTTTTCCCTGAGATGAGCTGATGCATTATTGAAA
Source organism: Danionella cerebrum (assembly GCA_007224835.1). Lineage (NCBI taxonomy): Eukaryota > Metazoa > Chordata > Actinopteri > Cypriniformes > Danionidae > Danionella > Danionella cerebrum. Next base: position 117,835 of record SRMA01026546.1, on the reverse strand, counting down.
GGGACTAAAGATGCCAGGGGCTAGATTTCAGAGAGCTTCTGCAAACGATACCTAGATCCTAAAGGACCTGGACCTAAGTGTCGCCTCTTGCTCAAAAGTGAGCATACATTTAAAAGAAAAAGATCCTATGAGAGAAACATCAATAAAAGATTGATGCTCTTTTGACAGATTAATCAGTTCATTTAGTTCAAGGAGTGATAATGCTATGATATCATTAGCATGTCCCCGATGAGTCAGTCACACAGCCTGCAATATTAAAGAGAAGAGGGATTTAAAGATTTGCCACATGGTCATCACATGTGCAAGTATAATGAGAAAAGACACATAAAATTATAGAATATATTGAGCTCCGACGAAGCTACTAGAAAGCATCAGAATGTTAAAGTCACATCTCTATATCTGAAGTATCTTTCGAAGTTTCGTGTGACAAAGCGCGGAAGCCATGGGTGCCAACGGGAGCTCAAACAAGAATGACTGGTGCCCAGAAAAAAGAGCCTGAATCCAAACTAATGTTTTATGGAGGTTGATGAGCCACATGTCAAGAGAAGGCCATCAGAACTTGGGGGCAGTGGGTGTTTGAATACACACAATGTTTTCAATACTATTGCACATGCATTTCAAATCCACAAGGCCGCCTGACAGACACGATCAGTGGCAGAGCTGTAATTAACTTTATAAAGAGGGTTGACCTGCGCCTACTAACAACAAACAATACACATTAACCCTCCTATTATCCTCGGAATCAAGATAACAAGTGTTTACCGTATGCAGATGTATGTGAAGTGTAAATATGTTTTTTGTTTTTGCTTCTGATTGAATGACTTTTCCTAATTCAATGAGGAGAACTTGGTAAACAAAATTAACGACACTATTTTTTAACGGCATGTTGCTCACATCGAATTTCCTTGGGGTCAATTTGACCCCAGGGTATTTTAGCTGTATAAAAAATAAGAAATATAAAAAAATGCACACATTGTTTCAGGTCACTATAATATGTTATAATTTTATATTATGCACTTTAATTAAAAATTCCCTTGTTTTCTGTCAGTGAGATTTTGTCAGTGACAGTGAAAGTGACAGAGAATGTGTCTGAGACGGAAGATAATCTTGAGGCATCCTCCTCCCATGAAAAGGAGACTCCTAGTGTTGAACTTCATGTTGTCTCTCAACCACCAGCAGTCACATCACCTTCCAAAAATAGAAAATTAATGTGGTCCCGTTCCCCTCTTGAATGATAGGGTAGATTTAGTGCTGCTAATGTCATCAAAAGGGTTCCAGAGCCACCAGATATGCTGTCAGTCATGTTCAAGACATCAAACGAGCATTTCAGCTTTTCTTTACACCATCAGTTGAAAATAATATACTTCTATGGCAAAACTTTGAGGGGAGGAGGGTCTATGGGGACAGCTGGAAAAACGTTTAAGTGGCTAAATTGCGGTCTACATTGGTTTGCTCCTTTTGGCAGGTGTGTACAAATGTTCCAGCCTTTGTGAAAGAAAGTTATTATTTTCAAACATTATTTACAACAATAAAAAGGTAAAAACTAATAAATCAACCAATATGTTGTGACGAGGTAGTGGGACCGGTCATCATTGCCAGGTATGACTCATCAGCCTGCAGACTTAAATGCGCCGCAGCCAAGCAGAAGAGAAATCAGACCGCTCAGCGCGGGTGAAGCAAACCATTTCCTTCCACTGGGAGCAATGGATGGATGCCGCGGAGGCCACCAGGAGCTGAAGGAGCCCAGGAGGTACCCACTGACAGGGTCTAGAGTGTTCAAGACCTCGGGTCTGGGAACCTACACATCACTGGACAAACGGGATGAAGGGATCCCGGACTACTACCCAGCGCACTACCCAGAGCCATGCTTGTCTAACCTGCTCACCTCCACCGCTCAGGGATTCATAATTATTAATTGGTGCCATGACTTTATTAAAATGCCCTGAGCGACCTTGAACAGTGCAGATGTGTGAGTTTCTCTCTCACCACCCACCACAATATATAGTGGTACCTCGAGATACGAATGCTTTGAGTTACGAAAGGTCTCACGGGAAATATTTTGCTTCAAGATATGAAAAACACCAACAATTCGACTCTATTATCCGCTTGTTAAGTCTGCACTGCATGCTGCACTTCCGGGTCCTGGTGCTTCATTCTCCCATTGCAGACAGTGCTAAAAAGGGCTGATATGAGCCTTATTAGGTTTGGTTTCACATTTGTGTACATATTACGTATTTTGCTTGTGTTTTATTCTGTTTTATTATCATTTATTACATTAATAATGTGTAGATTTAAGGATTGAAGAAACGTTACTTGATTTTTCTCTGGTTTTATCAACTTATATCGTTGTTTTTGAGAGCCGTTGCACGGATTAGTTATTTTACATGTAAAACTTGCTCCGAGATACGAAATGTTCGAGATACGAAAGCCACACTGGAATAAATTAATTTCATATCTTGAGAATACATACTTTTCCCAATTTTACTAGTGAAACAGTAAGTTTTCATGCTGACTTGTAAATTTGGCTATAGTAATGCTATAATCAATATGTATAAAGGGCAAGGAGTGTGTATTTGAGTGGGGGAGGGGGTGTATGGCAGGGCAATGTTAAGTAGTCAACAAAGATATTGAAATAACCTGAAAAAAAATTGTTATGTTTATTGTAAGATAGATTATAATTAAAGAATGCTGTACAGTGGTGGTGCTAGATATGACCCCTGAACTCTAACAACTAAATCTATTTGCACAAGAAGTCTGGGACATACGTAAAAGAGCATCATCTCAGAGCAAATGTCCAGCTGTTGAACTCCGCCTGCTCCATCTCGACTTCTTTGTGTTGTATGCAGCATGCAACAGCAGCCACGAGCACAAACACATTTTCTTAAGGAAATGCTAATTATATAGCGCTAACAGTATAATTTGTATGACGCACCTAAGGCAAACAATGCTTCAAGTAAGTTGCACTACTTGCTATGAAGCTGTGTTATGACAGCTCCATCAACAAATACACTTCAACATGCCATAATGCCACAAGCGTGGTTGACTACGGCAGCTGGTTTAGATCAAAATGCAAATGCAAAATGTAATTTTTGTGCATCCCTTTCAGCTCTCGTTGGTTCGGATCATGTTCTCACCACAAATGAACGACCCCACAGTTCATTTCTAAATGTACAGAGGCCACCTCTTGAAGAATTCTTTTTTGGAGCAGTTTAGTTCCCTGATGAATGGGAAAACCATACACTCACGTTATAAATACGACAGAATTCCATCACGGTCATGCTATAATCACACGTTAAGGTGCATTTCTGGCACTTTCTGGGTGTATGTGTGACCTGTGAAGTCTCGCTCTGTCACTCACAAGCTGTAATGACTCCGAGAGACAATGACTCAGCATTTCAGTGGGGTGGGAACGTTCTCTGTGAATTTCAATAAAGCCGACGGTGGCAATGCCATCAAATATGCAGCTCACGGTTTCATTTTTCCTCCACTGCGAGGACAGTTGGGTCTTTATCAAGCAGCTTTTGCGAAAATACACTGAACATCGATGCATGACTCAGATGCCGAATTGAGGCAGTTCAATGAAACAGTTCAAAATGTTGTATTTTTAGGAACCCATTCACCATGAAAGCAGCATTAGAAACCCCTTAACTTGTCTCCCGCTGCAGCAGCCAATCACACATCTGTATTCCTTCTTTTCATAGATCTCATCCTGCAGATGCTTGTCTGGCTGCTCCTGTGAACCAATGAATCCTGCAGGTAACGAGTGGGCACAGCGTGGCATGCTGGGACACGTGGTTCATCTCGTTTGACTACATTTGCATTCATTACACATCAGGCAGGGAAGAAGCGAACACAGTGTGGTGATGCGGTGGATTGTGGGAGCTCTGGGGGGGGTGCAAGAGTTCTCAGGGGCTAGAAAAACAACTCAGCAGGATCTTAAGCACGAGGGTGCAGCAGTTCATAGAGGTGAGAGGGAAGAGGAACGTGTCATTGAGCAGGAAAGAGGGAGAGAGTGCTCTATTTAGGGAGAACTTTGAAGGATCATAGGAGCAGAATAATTATGCTGCTTGCTCAAAAGACACCTGTTTCAGGTCAGAGTCTCAAGAGACTGTGCAAAGAAGCACCCTTGCATACATTAGAATCGTCGGGGGATGGTGGTGGATTTTGGAAACAAAGTTGTGTTGAACTGCGATGACTAAAATGATGGTAGTGAACAACGCTAGAAAAGAAAATGCTTAGAAAGCCCCTATGACACAGCACAATTGATCCAATGTCGTAACGACCATTCCCGAGAAGATTAAATACTCTATTTTGTTCACCATTTGTCATGAGAACAGTGCCAAAGTACTCCCTTTAATGTTAATTTATTTTACAGGAAATCAGTAATGTTTTCAGAATAGATGCAGAAACAGTGGCTACTACTTCTGATAAACCACACAGAGAAAGCAGAAACTATTAACAGTGTGTCTAAAATATTAATTTAAGCTTTCATTTGGGGAGTATTTCAATCTTACAATATAAAATCTTAAAAATGAATCGTAAAAACTCTTAGAAATTTATATTGTATTCCATATTTTCCTTGTTTTTGTATTAGTTTCTATCTCTTTTTGGATGTGCAGTTGCTTTAAGCTGTGAAAGCAACTGAAGAAACTATTAACAGTGTGTCTAAAATATTAATTTAAGTAGTCAGCATTCATTAAAAGTCACTTGTATGCTCTACTGAATCCTGAAGGTGAGCATAAGTAGCAGGGCCAGCCCAAACCAATTCGTTGCCCTTAGCAAGATTTCAGATGGCGCCCCCTTGCATCGCAGTAAATTTCATTTCTGCATCCTTAAAAAAAACTTAACAGCTTAAATCAATTGCATATTCAAAAAGAATGTGAAACTAATACACAAATATAAAATACACAATATAAATAAAGCACTGTGCAAAATAAGAAATGAATATTAAAGAAATGTGTAGGCACTAACTAAAAAACTGTTTCCATAACAACTAGGCCCCTCCATAACATTAAGTGACGATAAAACTAGCAGATAGCGCTAGCTATTTATTGATTTGCAAACAGTTATGCTAATAGTTAATGACGTCATCAATCAGTGGGGAAATCTTCACAATGAAACATCAGAGAAATGGAAGATTATTTTTGTTAATCATTTTTCATGACATCACCGACAGCTCCCTAGCAACCACGTTTTCTGAACTCTTAGCTTTGGAAAACATTAGAGACATGAGGGTTGGGTTAAATATATATATATCTTAAAATGACAAAGGCGACATTATATTTGTCACTGACTCCTCCATAGCAACCAGACTGTTTACCCTAGTAACCAATTGTACATATACATATCTCAGCTTCTGAAAATCATCGAGACATGGGGGTTGGTTCATGTTAGTCAAAGTAACTTTGGGAACACTTCTAATCCACACTATATCAAAGATTGCTTAGAAAAACTAGTTGTTACTCTAACTTTCATTACAGCAGTATCGTCTTTGCCCAATATCTTTCTTGCCTTTATTCAAATGAAGAAAAACAATATGAGAAACTTCCAATCCAAAATCTCGTGTTCGAAAATAAGGACCAATCTATGCATGTTCCTTTATTGACTGCTGGTATTAGGTCAGAGCTGTAAAACATGCTCTAAACAATGTTTACTAGTATGTTTCTCTGTGAGCTTGGATTTCATTTACAGAAACAAACACTGCACAGACACATGCAGTGTTTTATTTACACTGTAAACACTTTATAGCACTGGCCAAAGGTTGAATGCATGCCAGAGAGCACACAAAGACTACAAGGCTGTGCCAGACACAAACATATCCGTCATTTCCTTCAAATAGAGATGAGACAGGGCCGTATCAACACAGAGCAGCTCAGTTAGATCAATACACACCAACAGAACTGCAGCAAACTTGGATACGCTACATTCTGGCTCCTTGCAACCTTTCAATCAATAGCAAAGGCATGACGCAAAGTGGTTCTGAAGTCAACTTTTAATTACTAAAAGGCCAAGAAACCTGCCAATATCCAGTATTTCTCTCAAGAAGTCTGTTTTTTTTTTTTAGAAATGAATAAATATTGATTCAATTCATTTATGACTACACAAAATACAACTTTGAGGATGTGCCCTACAGCCCCAGCGGTTGCTCTGCAGTCTCTGAAGCGTTGGTCTACTGAGTGCAGCATATAATCCATTAAATCATTGCTTTGAGATGTGACTGCAGAGCCAGTCGCAATATGGCCTAAAGGTGTGGGGTCTGGTCACAGGCGGTCAGATGAAGAGACAGCGGAAGAAACTCAGACGAGGCCAGTGTGCTTCATTAATCTCTCAGCGGCCAGCCCATCTGGACTTGGATAGAAGGGTCGGTGACCACATGCAGGTACAGAAGAGAAGACATCATTAAGGACATAGAGATTAGAAAAGAAAATGAGATATGGGTATCTTGTAATTTATGTGAAATATGTTATAAACAGGCAAGTGCACTTTTTTTGCTGCATTGAATTGATTTGTTGAAGTTTATCATCGAATTAGGCCAAAATTTAGGAAAATGTACTTTCTTCCCCTGAAAAACAAGCCATCAGGTTATTAGCCCCCAGACATCCAATCTGGTCAGACTCGGGTTGCTATATCTTTTCAGACTGGTACCACTAAATTAATTCTGGGACACCTGAAAATGCTGGGAAATTTTACAACGACTTAACTCCAAATTCACCAAATTCGTGGAGGATATCAGTCTGTGTAAGAACATACCGAGCATTGTGAAAAAGTGTTTTGAACCCCAAGCTCTGGAGAGGTTTAAATATTTACCATTGACTAATCATAGTCATTGAAGATAACTGGGAAAAGGCAACGAAAATATATATTTTTTTAAGTTTATGACATCACTGACAGTTCCCTAGCAACCAAACTGTTTACCCTAGCAACCAAAGTTGTAGAAATGTATCTCACCTTTGTAGATGATGAACATTGGGAACATTCAGTTACTTCTCTGATTTATTTATTTTTTTGAAAATGGCACTTTTAGAAGCCATCATTGAAGCTTGTATATAAACTGTAGCCATCTATTTTAATAGAAGATAGGTACTTTTTGCTTATATTAATAAATAAGCTAGGTTTAAATTTGCATACTGTCATTGAGTGAGTGCTGGATAGATCTGGGGAAAATATTTAACGTTAATTCAGAAATTAATTCAAACCGCCACAACAATGACGGGGGACAATCGCATCGTCACTGCACTTTTGAAGGTGTGTTAGGTGTGTTATACAGGGTCATTTAGGCTGTTTTCAAGTGTTTGATCTTAAATATAATTAGCTTATTATTATGCAAGAAAATTGGAGCATAAGCATGAAGGTGAAGTGGATAGATCCTTTAGAGCACGGTGTGTGAAAGTGGCATAACCGGGTTGTTTCGACCATTTCAGCCATGCGTCCTGCACTGAGAACTGTTCCGCGATCAAGCTAATGTTGAGTTATGGTGTTGGTGGTATATTTGTATTGCAGTAAAACTCAATCTGTAAAACTGTAAATAAAAAAAAAGTTCTCTTTTTTAAAGGAAAACTCCCACAAAAATGTCCACAAATGAACTAAATCCCACCAATATTTGCACAGTGAACAAGTACCGTTCCCATGATGTGTTTTCATGATTATTGGCTTGATTTGTGTGTTCAGAGAAATGCATTAATTAAAAACAGAGACTCTTGGGTGGACATTTGGGCTGCTTTCGACCCAGAGAAGGCTCTGTGTGAGTGGAGTGGACTGGCTGGCACGGTGGTCAGTTCAGAGCAGACAGCAGATGCTGCCTGAGCCTGGCACACAGATGCAATCTGATCAATGCTCAACACTGTCAGGGGCCAGAGAGAGACAGCCCAGGCATACGGCTCTCTGGCAGGTAAATCAGCACTACCTCCACTTTGATCTGACTAAAAATCTCGGCAGCCACTCAACAGATGGAATTCCACAAATCTCAAGTTCGAGGTTCATTAATCACTTTAATACTCAAGAGAATCCCTTCCTTCTCGGTCACTGTCTTCATAAAGAAAAAAATACGACAATGTGTTTATGAGGCAAATTATCAGGGGAGCCGCCTCTGAAGGAATCTGTCTTTTTGGAGGAAAGCAAGGATTCCACGGATAATTAGCTGACAGCAAGGTTGCTTTTTATCAGAAAGCTGCACATTTCTTCTGCCTTTCTTTTCCCCCACCCAATCACGTGCCTTGCCTTTTTTCTACCATTCTAGCAGTGCCTTATTAATCAATGTCCGGGATTATTCTGTCCTATGTGGCAGCCGCTGTACAACAACTACAGCTTCTATCAAACACAAATACAAAACGGGAACCCTCCTAGGACCACATTCTTTCTTGTTCGGAAGAAAAGTAAAGGCGTTAGCATTCAGAAGGATATGGACTTGTCCCAAAAACTAGGTCTGCAAGATCCCAATGTTACACGTGCTTGGATAGAGATAAAAGTGTAAAACTTTAATGCTCGTTTCTCTTTGATCCTGCAGAAAATAATGAAATCATTTTCAAGCAGCTTGAGCAGCATCACTATATAAAACACCTAAAGGACAAGGAGTCTCCGCAGACACAGATGAAACCCCGTGGTTTTCAATATCCAGACTTTAATAGATGTCTTCAATCAATGCTACATTTGTTGGGTGTGGCAGCTGGCTATAGTTGCCATCACCTAATGGGTTTAGCTCACTGGCATCTACGACATCCAGAGTGCTCCTGTGTGACCAACATAAGCGTTTCCTGAAATAGCACAAGACAAGGCTGGATGTTAAAAGGGTAACCAGGGACTGTCAAAACACACTTTACTCCGCTGCAGCACTTGGGCAACCCGGAGTTCACATTTTAGCGGATGAGCTTTTGGTAAAGCTGCTACAACGGTCCCCTCTGATCAAAGCAGGCTTAATCTCATGGTGTAAGAAAGATACACAGAAACTGAGCCAGCCTTTGAAGTATGCAAAATGCTTACGTTACATACACAACTCACAAAGAGATGGGAGTTGAACTATTAATCAACGGTTGTTACTAAAAGAACCATCTGGAGTTTACGGAGGTTCGTTTCTGCTAAATCTCTCATAGCACGGTGTAAAAGAGACGCTGAAGTTTTATTTCTTCAGTGTTTATGATATGCAATGACACCAACGTTAATCCCTTCTTTTGAAAGAAGCCATAAATCAAAACATAAACCGTCTACTTTCAAAGGAAACGTCCTTTTCCAACCAGCTGAAAAGGGTTATAACTCTCTTTATGGGCATGTGCTCTCAAATATCAGACCATTTTTCTGGGCTGTGCTTGGGTCAAAGGGGACAGCCATATTGATATATGTGGTCGGCACTGGCGAAACACAGAGGCAAAGTCAATTGTGACGCAACAACATACCGCTCTGCCCAGACGCTGACCTGAGTGCAGTTTATTGATCTGTCAATGTTTCCTTCACGCTGGGAATATCCTCATGAAGTGACTTCAGAAGCATCCAATAATACTTCAATAACAGAGCCTTTAAATAAACATCACAACGATCCAAAAACCTTTCTTTTCAGACCAAAAGAAAACAAAGCCAAAGTGTTACAGGAGTTTGGTTCCGAAACACACACTTATAATTTTTAGTAAAAAAAAGAACTATATAAATGTATAAATAAATAATAAAAACTAAATAAATATATATAAAATGTTATATAAAATGACACGTATTTCTGTTTAAAACTATAAGAATCATTAAAAACCTATTTAAATTAAAATATATATTTTTACTTTCCCCCAAAACGCCATAAATGCATTCAACATATTTTTTATTGTTTTGTAAAAATCAATCAATAAAACTAAATCATTAATTAGTCAAAAATTAATCAAAATTATTGCATTTTGGAACCAATCTCTTCAAACAGAATATGGAAGAAGTCTATAAGTGTTGATGAAATTTCAGAAGCACATTGTCAAGCAAAGTGTAGGCACACATTGCCTCACTTATAGGTGGATATGATCAAAATTGAGCTTAGTTTTAGTAAAAGTTTTAGCCCAAGAAATTAAATACCAGTGCGTTTCTGTTTCTTCCATGTAGACAAACCAGTCCCTAATAAACAATCAATGTCCTTTCAGCGTAGCCACTGTCCAATCACGCCCATTTCCCAATCACTCACTCCTGATTGTTAGATCTACTGTTCACACCTGCTGACTCTCCAGAGAGACTTCGTAAACCTGGCTCCACTCCTGGTGTGTCTCCTGGAAAACTGTCTCTCTCCTCAACCATCCTCCATCTACTCCAGTTCGGGTAAACTGCTCCAACCTGTCTCTGATTGTTTTAGATCCTTTCGATTCCCACCGACCTGTCATCAGCTGCGGCACTAAGTTACATGCTCGCTACTTTTGTTTTATTCAAAAACAGCTCTACAACATTACTTCAGAAACAGCAAAGACTCCTGATAAAATGTGACTACTAGCCGCTGAACTCAATGTTTGAAATGCTCCTTAAGGACATCTACATCTACCAATTGGACGTTGTTGGACAAAAGTCCATTACAGCCGCAAAGAACTGGAAACGCCCATGCTGGGGTTTATCTAGATGGGTAAACACACTGAAAGAGCAGCACATTTCCCCTTTTCTCCTTTCTCCATTTGTAAACATCTTCTGTTTTTCTCTGTGTGTTGTACTAGCAGTCTCCTTGTAGCCATGACAAGACCCTCTACAATCGCTTCTCGGTTTAATTGGGGCATTAATCTCATTATTTCTTCGCCTCTCTCTCGGGCTGTCAGAGAGGCAGGTCAGTGACAGCTCCTACTGTGGCAGAGTACTGGACAATCTGTGCCCCTCCCATCCGTTCCACACAATCTGTTAGCTCCACACTAAAGCTATTCATTATTGATCAGAATGAAGGCTGATCGACATCCACGAGGCCAACAGCAGCGTTTCCATCACGAATATTCGAGGCCACGGAGCGCGAGATTCCAGGAGAGGCGCACATCTCATGTATGGCTGTGGGCAACGGGGGGATCATGCTGCTTGTGTGAAAAACGAACATCTTGCCCACAGTATGTCACAGTAAAAGCCTGGGGCTAGAACATCAGAAAATGAAGGAGGATGAAACCCAACAGTTATAGAAACAATTGGAGAGTGTTTAGCATAATCAAGGAATTCTTTTAGTTAGCGTTTGATTTATTTATTGAGAAATACAGGTTCTTTACTACATTGCTGCTTTAGAATAACCCATAATTTCCTAATGCAGCGGTTCAAAAAAGGCGCAATATTGGCACAAAAGTGCAGAAATTGGCTTTTAAACATGAAGGACCGTCTACTATTGAACAGCGGTGAAGGTTTACTCTTGAGTAGTGTAACATTTAAGAAACATCTGAACCAGCCGTGACATCCACACAAGGCAGCCACTGTTCTAGGAACAGTCGCTATTATCCAGCAGCAATGTAGGTCAAAGGCAAGTTGCGGCAGTGAAAAACATTCCCTACTGAAAAGGTCACAGGCCTTTCCTTTTGTCTCATGTCAGGATTCATCCACACGCAAGTGGTCAGCACACTTTCAGAAAAGAGCACACACAAGAGGAACTCTGTTACGACTCTGTATTTCAGTGCTCTTCGTGTGGCTGTGACTTTTAAAAGGAGAGTGTTGCCTCCTGAACTGGGTTATGAATGATCAATTGCAGATCCTTATGAATCCAGCATTAATCAGTCATGTGGTGATGCGAGAGGAAGCTTTATGGCTGTGTTGAGACTCCCTGTGAATCTAAGAGCTCCGCATTCGCTTCTATTGCTATACATTAACCTGCAGTTCATTAATCACACGAGTCTCATTATCTCAGCAGCAGCAGCATGAGTGCAGATAACTGTACCAAGTAGGCTGTGTCAGCAGGCACTGCAGATGTTCGCCAAAAACTAGCTCCTTCTACAGGAGCATCCTCAATAGATAACTGCTGTTAACAGATTAAAAAATGTCTTTCATTCATTTCAGCCTGTTCTTGATCATTTTCTTTCAAAATGCTACATTTTTGGACTATTTGTCAGGTGTGCATTTTAAAAAGATCAATAACTATTGTGTGTCAATATTCAAACATTATTCAAACACTATTCAAACCGGTGCTTGTGCAAATATTACCAGCTTTTTTTTAACAAAAAAACAAAGTTTATGAAAAGTTTCAATAAAGTAATATTACGGTTTTACTATATTTTGGTTTTAAATTAATTCATTTGCAAGGTAATTAAAATTAAAACCAGTTCCATCAGTGATACCTAGTGGTAAAAATAAGGAATAACTATCGGAAGTACAAGACCTATGATATTGCTTGTGCTTTTCAATGTTCTGGCTCAAAAATTGAACAAAAAGTGCTTGGAACAGTGTATGGTTTAGGGAAGTGTTGACACAATTTTTGACAAATTCATGAATTTTATTTTGTCTCAATACTTTAGGTTTTGTTATAAAACTGTAAAAATGTTCCATTTTAAATTTTGCAGTAAAAAAAACTACACTGAAATGTATTTTTTGTACAATTTCCAAATTATTTTGGAATGATTCTGCAATCTAATGACAAAAAATGATGCCAAACATTGCCATAAAACACTATTTTGAAGGTAATTTATTAGAAAAAAATGTAAAGTAGTAAAAACACTTGCAAAGACTGTGGACTTGAGCACAAAAAAATACTATCCTCAGGAAAGATGGGTCCATCTGGAATCCCATACAGGGCTCTTCCGCTTTCTTCCAATTTTCGCCATTTTGCTCAATGGCTCTGTGAAAATGTGTAATGAGGGAATAGTAAGAGAGGGAAAGAAATTTTCAATATATCAATAAAAATAGTTTATTTTCTATCATTAACAATAATTTCCTAATTCACTACCCATGGTGACAACTGCTTACAGAGTAACTTTTAAAGGAATTCAGTATTCACTAATTTGCATTCCTCTTTGTAATATCAGAGTACATGTAATGTCAGTAAAATCATGCGTTAGTCGTAGCTATTTATTCACACTTTTGAAAGGGATTTGAAGCTGGATTTAACCCTGTCACTTTAATAGCATTTCCTCATCTGTGTGTATCTACTAATCACTGTCTACATTTAATCAGACATCCCTGAAATAGTGTGACTAGCTTCTGGAGTAATTATTTACAAGTTGAGAAAACAACAAAAAAAAAGGTAGATTTGAGCAGATACACAGCATGGGGTTAACAGTGACCAGAGATGCTTGCTGTAATTAAGCACGGGTCACTGATAAGCTTCTTTATAACATCCGCCCTTGGGAAATCCCTGTCTTTTCTCTTACCTGTATTTATATTCTTCACTGTAGCAGTAGATAGAAGCATATCGGCATATACCTGTATCCAAATTAATTTCCCAACAGATGCTTTTGGCCATGAGAACACAGGGCTGTATATCCTCAAGCCCAAATGAGATGGAGACTAACAAACTTAGAGAACAGATGGCTGCTGCGTTCTGAGCCGTATAGAGCTGCTCTCTCTCTTTATGTTTCTTCTCTGGCAGTTTGAGCCAATCGCAGCTCACATGTGTCACGTACGGCTGTCTCTTGTCACTTTTCCAAAAGTGTGTGAACATCCATTTAAGGTTTCACATGAGTACATACTTCACAGATGCCATACAGGATTGCGTACCTTTCATGAAATACTCTTTTAAACATCTCTTTAAAACTAAACTGACATACAGAGAACAAAAGGCAAATCGAATATACTTTTAGAAAATCTAGTGGATATTTTATCTGGTTTTCCAACAAATCTTTGTTTAAATTACTATTAAATAATTCTTCAATACACTAACTCGCTCCTCTTTCTAAATGGCCCTATTGATGGCAGGTAGAACAGATGTTTAGCTGTTACACCCCAGAACAGAGCATCTCCTTGTAATCCCCAATGGTGATCTTAAGTCTTGGTTAGCTAGCTGTGTTTAACCTTTTGTTTAATTGATAACTGTCGGTATAGCAGTCACTATTGTAGGAGGGCCAATGTCCTCTAGCGATGTTGATCGGTAGCTTAAGTCAAATAATCTCTTACTCTAATAAAAGTAGTTTAACCATTTTTGTTGCAATGCTTTTTTGTACAACCCCAGCTTCTTTTTTTAATACACATTTCTTACAATACATTACACATTTACAATCCTGAAATAGTAAAAAAAAAAACACATACACACAATTCGGATTATAAAATTGTAAAAATCTTAAAAATTGAGAAAAAATTGTTTTTATCTTTTATAATAAAAATAAAGGGTTGAGATAAAATTTAAATTCATCAAACAATGTGAAAATTGTATCAAAAGCTGCAAATATTTCCTAAACCACTTTTTGTTCCATTGTAGTTTTTGTGCCAGAACTTTGAAAAACACAAGCCGTATCACAGGTCTTGTACTCCTAAGAGGTTATCCCATCGTTTTACCACTAAATGGTGCAGACGGCAACTGAAAGGAGCATTTTCTCACATTTTAATTTGAATTATCTTGCAAATTATTTGTCCTAACTCTTGTAAAAAAAAAAAACAAAAAAAAAACAATTTTTTACAACCTACACATTTATTTTGAAATCAAAATTAAACAATAGGTGGGACACATCATTCCTACTTAATTCAAAACAGCCGCTGCACAACTGGCATGTTTACTATATATACATGTAACAGTTTAATAAAATAAAAACATTTAAAATACATTGAGTAAAAAAAAAATGGTAAAATTTCCAATGTAATGAAGGGGACTTGCTGGGCACTAAATGTAAAACTGTCAAAAGAGACATTTAATGAGCACAGCAAAAGCATTTGGTTACACTAGTATGCAAATTAGGACCGATTTGATGAGGGGCAGTGGGATGAGGGTGGAGGGGGGTTTGAGAGGGCGGCACAGCACTTAACCCTTTTAAATATGAAGCATCAGGGCCACTATCTACAGTCATCAGCTCTTATTGATTGTGCATGATTGTGAACTATACACACACTCACAGTGCCCAGCATCCCCCCCTTAGCCTGACCTCTCTCCCTCCGCTGTGCTGCATGGCAGTTTTAATTGCTGCGGTCAGTGCTACAACCCCAAGGGGTCATTTCAATTAAACAGAGTATCCAGAGAATGGAGAGAATCTCAGCTTCTACTTCAGCTTGAGCCCCATTTGACTCCAACTTTAACACATAAACATGCATTAGCCATAATGAACAATTCTCCCACAGCATTTCCCTGCACACGAGGAATCCAATAAACAAGTTACTGTGACTAATTCCTTTCAGACAATATTTCATGCTTTATTTGCATTCCCGTGACATTAACTGTTGCAATATCAGAATTAATGTTTGCGTCAATAAATCAAATTTCTACATTCATGTGCAACGTTCTATAAGATAATTCTCAACAAAGATAACACATGAGGCGATTAATGACTCAATCATCAACATCTATGAAAAAAAAAGGGGGGGGGGCATCCTCATGCATGTATAACCTTATCACACGCTTGCATGATGTGCTCGACACACCCTGAGGAGACATCAGCACAGTCATTCATCTTTCCATTGAGCTTGACCTTCAGCCTTTGAACTCCAGGGCTGATCTTCGGGAAAATGGGTGGAAATTTCTAGATTGGTCATGGTTTCAGGCTTAGAGTGTGACTCTGGGAATGATTGGGTAAACAAGGAAGTTATTCTGCTCAGTTTCTGAAAGGATCTACTGCTCTGCAAACAAGCACGAAAAAAACCCTCAAATCTAGTCAAATTTTCTTACCACATTTTTTTAAATGCTATAAATGTAAATGTTTTATTTAATTGCAACCATTCAAAATAAAATAGCAAACAACATTGATATTGAATCAAGTGGCTGGTTCCAGAATAGTGTCAGAGAATGGACTAACTGCTCCAAACCGCAAAGTTATCCGCTGCCCCGTCAAGTGAGCTGCTTACCGCAGTCTCTCCATCAACCACTCCACTCATCAGCCGGAATTTTCACCACAAAGTTTCGTGTGAGGGCTTCTTCTTTCTTCTCCTTTTGGCTGTTCCCAGTTTAGGGGTCGCCACAGCGAATTATCCGTTTCCACCTAACTCTGTCCTCAGTATCCTCTAGTTTCGTGTGACGGCACACCTCTATATTAAACCATACAACATTAACATGACATTACACATCAGACAGAGTGTTGTTTTGTTTTGTTTTTTTGTGTAAAAGTGGTGGCGCTCAACATTTACATGTTGAAAAGTGTGTTTTGTCCACATTTTTTTGTCAAACAGCTCCATGTGATCAGCCACCAACAGAATAAACCGATTTATTGTATGTGTTCATGGAATTCTTCTCTGTCGTCATTGTCTTCTTCTTTCACGTTTCCCTGTTTGGCCCGGTGAGCATCTGTTATACTGCCATCTTCAGGCAGGGAGGGTCATTGCATCAATATTTCCTCAACCCAGACAAAGAGCACCCAGCCGAGAACCCTTCCGAAGATTCAATTTTGAGTCTCAAAAGATTTGCTGCAGATGACAGCCGCCATTATCCCACCTCTTCCATTGGTTTAAAGAACTTATGGCATTTGGTGGAAAAATTCACCTGGTGTTTATCACAGTTTGGAAAAAACAGACAAACGAAGAGCTAATTACATGGCAAGTGTTTTTGGGTTTTTTGGGAAAGTTAATTGAAGGCTTTTCAAATGTGAAGTGTCAGATTCATTGTTTATCGCATTTTGAACCAAACTTGTTCTTTAGCACCTCTTTGTCAACAAAATTTGAGGAAATTGCACTTTTTGTAAAATTCTATTGTGCCAAACCTCACCAAGACTCTACCTACTGTGGCTGGCGGATGAGCCGAGCTTGGGGTGTTGTAAACTGAGCATTTTAGCATTAGAAGTAAACACGCGTATTAAGTGACTATTAATATCTATAACAAGCCCACCCAGAGCGGATACTGGAAGTCGACCTAGACTCAAATGCGAACTGTGGTGAGTTGAGTCGAGCCGTTACTAAAATCCAGTGAAAATTGGCACATGAAATGTAGAGCCGGGCTGTTCTCAGACTGTGAGGGGAGGAGATTACACGGATGTGGAAAAGCAAAGACTAATGCACGTCTGCATCTATCTTGTTAAGACATAATCTGTTTTTGCCTCTATGAGACGCTGTCATCTTTACCTATTATTCTTCTCCCAGCACATAAAAAACATCTGTAATAGGATTTGCCAAATATTACACCGGGATTATTACAGGCTTCTGCAAGGGTTTTTTTTGCTTCTTGCTTAGGAGCATCTGAAGTGCGTGTTTCATCATTCATAATGCAGCCGAGACTCAACGGAAAAGCAATCAGCTCAGAGTTCACATTTCCCGAATCCGTCACTGTAATCTAAGTCATCTGTTGTGCCAACACAATGGGGAAATGCATGCATAATCCATCCTTTAATCGATAAAGGAGGCCAGACGCTTGCTATTAAAGCTGCCTCATCAATCATAACATATTTAACCTCTAAGGGCTCAGCTTGTGCACCCCAATCCATCCTCTATCCGGTTATTCCTCGTGATCCTCAATGTTTTCACAGAGATCACCGTCTGGCTCTGCGCAAAGACCGGGAGGCAGAATAGACTTCCCTGTGGAAATACTTATGGCAATACAGTGGAACCACCAAAGCCTGTGGCCCAATCTGGGCAGTTCAGGGAGGTAAAGGGACCCTTTCTCCATAATGTTTTTGCCTGGGGGAGGCACTCAAGAGCTTTAACTAACCTCCCCAAGGAAAGGAGCTCATCAAGCAAGTCAATAGCCTTTCATCCCTGGATATGAGCCATCCTTAAACATACATGAGCCCGGATCCGTTCAGCCCACAGGAGGCCAAACAAGTGACCCAAGACTAAGTGGAAAAGGTTTTACTGGATTAGGGTTAAACATTTCTGCCTTCCTTCCCAATCACTAGCCAGTTCTTTATAGAACTGTCTCACTATTTACATCGTTACGTCCAAACGAAGTTGAGCTATAAATATTTCAACTTTGATGCACTGAAATGTTGCATCCTCCAAAAGGGATCCCAATATGGAACAGTGATTGAACACATTCCAAGCGGACCTCTCCTCAGCAGGAAACATTTAAAGCTTCTGGAGCTTTGTTTAAAAACATCTAGCAGCAATTTCTGGAAAACGTGGAGCAATGAATCTTTGATGAACTCAAATGGCTCCAATAGTTTCCAGGTCAAGCAGGGCTTTTAGTTCGGAAATTAAATGAGTTTCTGTAAGACGCCAGACGAAAGAAAGAAGTCTAGCCACACGGGTGAAATGAACAAGAGCTGCTGGTCGAAATCTATAGCAAAATGGATTTAATAAAGCAAAAATGCAAACGAGTCAAATATGAAACACATTGAGGAGATATCGCTCATGGTGACGTAACTGCAATATGATGGACAGCAAACAAATAATGCAGATGCAGACAAGAACCTTCACATATTCGCTCTTTGTCTGAATAATGAAATATGGGTGGAAACAAATGAGGCACAAAGAACAGAAGGATGCGGAGAACGAATAAATGTCTGGCTATAGAGTAATGATGAAACGGACCCCCTGCTTGGCTGCGCATTAATCATTAAAATACAAAAGAAACACTGAGACAGACAGGCTGCAGACGTTGCTTTAACTCCACTTTACACTCTTCTCGTTGCATCTTTCATTCTCCATCCCATTCTTTTCTGCATCTCCTTGAGAGTGATCAGTGTTCTGCCTTCCTTTCTTAAGTGCCACCATTACAGCATGCCTTTATAGCTTTTACTGCATTGATTGATCAAATCAATACGTCATGCTCAGCGCAGCTTGCTTTAGAGACAATACATTAAGAGCTACACAGAGGACTGTTTCAAATGGACTAGAGCCCTTTTCAGAGCATAAAAATTGGCAGCAGTGCAGGAATCAGAGTCTGATTGTCTATGTTTCAGTTGTTTCCCCCATGGACAAATCTGCTTCGTTTATAACAATATGCTTTCAATCAATCGCCTTCAGAGTTGCATTATTGTCACTGTACCGTTTTGTTTCCCTGTGTTTACAACAAAGGTAAAAATAATATATAATATATACATATTAATGAAAAAAAGATATATATATATATAAATAAGGACTGGGTATTGTGACCAAATCGGCAACTCGATTAGATTCTTAATTTTTTAAGTTTCGATTAAATTCAGTTTCGTCTCAATTTGATATCGATTGGCTTTAAATATTTCATTTAAAATGTTAGTTTTGCAGACATGGAATCCATATTTTGATATAAATACTGGTAACTGAAACTCTCCTACTTAAGTTTATTACTGAAATACACATCTACATTAATAACAAGGTGTTTATTTTAAATAAATTTTATTTTAACCAGAGGTGAATATTCATTTTCTCTTATGTGAAGAAGGTCCCTTAAGAATCGAGCCAGAGATTTCCCAAATCGATATTGTCGCGTTAACTGAAGATTGATTAAAATCTGAGATCAATATTATATTTATTTATTTATATTGTGTAGTTAACAAGGTGGCTAAAGTTTGTACACAAACTTTGATTTTGGCTTGTAAAAGTGTCCTTTGTGACTAGGAGTGATATAAATTTTCTTGAGCTTAGCAAAAATTTGGTTAAAAGTTTTCTACAAACCAAAACATACATCGATGTCGAGCAGATCTATTTCTCAGCTTGAGAAAGTATTAGTAAGATAGCTGCTATGGTTAACAGCCTGGTTGCTGTGGAGGGGTCAGTGGCATAATTGACATGTCCCCAATGTCAATATGAGTGAAATAAACACCCATGTTTCTATTATGTTCCAAAGCTGAGATATAGATATGCCGATTTGGTTTAACAGTTTGGTTGCTAGCGGGTGAGTCAGTGATCTAATATAATGTTCCCAATGTCATTGTAACATAAATCAACCCGAAAGTTTCTATCGTTTACCAAAGCTGAGATTTTAGTTGCTAGGACAAACAGTTTGGTTGCTAGGAAGCTGAATGTGTATATATTTTTTAAAGTTGCAACTGTGATTAACATATAAACACAGCTCCACTTCTCTAGGATGTTCCATCTTGAAGATATCTTTTCCCATTTGTACCCACTTTGGCTCAGTGGTTGGTACATTCTTGCACAGACTGGTACCTGTGGTAACTGTGGTCTGTTTGAAGGTTCTATGAGGTTCTCAGTTTGACCTCATGTTCAAGTCATTGAAAGATTTCCCAGCATTCTCTGCGACTATCCAGAATTCCTTTAGTGGTACCAGTCTGAAAAGTCTGACAATTTGGCAGCTGTAGCTCGAACGGTATAAATGTGTTTTAAAATTTTTACTTAATAATTTTTAATTATTAAGTGAGCATTTGATACAGCTGACAAATTTTTGCGATTTAAAAATGTTTTAAAAAGGAGGGCAAGAATTGAATTGAGAATTCGTCAGTTTTCAACACACACAAAAGCATTAGAGCATACACGTTTCACGCCCATGAGACCGCAAATCTGTGTAAAGCGTGACATTAATAATTCACATGAAATGTTGATTTTTCGAGGTGACCTTCTGCCACACTCTCTTTAGTAACTAATTACCATTAATCCAGAAAATAATTCATATTGGGATTATGGGCTCAACCACTATGGATTCTGATTGGTGGGGAGTACTAATGACATCATCACTGCACTTTGTAGATGCTGTTAAATGGGTTATAAATGGGGTTTTTCCATGTTAATGTGCAAGATGAGAATGGTGTTGCACTGTTGAGTTTAGTTAATGTTGCTTAGTTACGCTGTTGGTGGTACATTTGTATTGCTGTGAAACTCAATTTCATACCCAGCAGAGAAGATTTACATTTCTAACCCATGGCATCATTACACATAGTGTATTTTATTTCCACAAGACGTCTGGGACACAAGTAAAACAGGTATTAGCTACCTCCACCTTTACTTCTTGTGTCGGGGCTCACATCTCTGATGTTCTGGTGCTTACATAAAAGTTGACGACAAAGATTTATTCTCAATCTATGCATCAGAACTAATCACACAATTCTAAAAAATATAAGCTCTATACCAAATACTGCGTTACCTTATAAAAAAAATGGAGATGCAGTGATTCTTTAGGGGACAAATATCAGATTGACTCTGGCATTCTCTTGTTCTCAATCTCTCCTTTCACTCCCTCTGTACTTCAGCCAACACGTGTTGTACAAGTTCAAAGCACATCTTCTACACTTACAATTCAGTGCAGACTTTGCACTTTCAGGAAATCAATGATCCCCCGTGGCTCACTTAATACCTCTCCCACAATCATTCTTAGCCTCTCACTTCCCAACTTCTCTCTCCACCTTTACAACTTTTTTTCCCTTTTCCTCCCACTTCCCCCTGTCCGTGTGCTGACTCTGGTCAGATACTGAAGGTGGCGGTACTCAGTAGTGGGGTACCCCGGAAACAACGTCTCCCCCAAGCATCTGCTCCTTGCGAGAGGGAGGAGGTCTGATGATTGATGAACTTGTAAAAAAGGCCCGAGGTCAGTGATGTATGAAATCTCATCACTTATTCATACAAGAGAGAGAGAGAGCAAGACGAGACGGGATGAGGCGGCTTCCACACCGAGAATAATAACCCAAAGACTGAGGCGACGGGGCTCCACCCTTGAGCATTTTCCTTAAACAAGCCCCTGCATCAGGGCCCTCTTCAGAGCCATTAAAACCCATTAAAACTGAATGGCATGCACAAACACTTAGGCAAACCATTTATACAAAGGAAGAATAGCACAAGCAATTCACAAGCTTGTCATGTCATTGAAACGGCTGCACTTTTGAGTAATCGCGGAGCCCCTTTCAGATGTTTTAGCTGGCGTTCAGACGTTCTCTGCTTGTCGAGACGCACCAAATGAACGACCTCTGTTTTGATGTTCTTATTTACAGGCCTCAGAAATCTTGTCTAGACGAGTGACGCGCGGTAGATGCTCGCATGGATGTGATATTACTGAAGATGGGTAGCTCAAATGGTAGTGCGATAGCTCTACCCCCCCCCCCAGCACTTTAAAATGAAAGAATAAATTGAAACCACCTATTTAACGCAACACACATTTTAAAAATGAAGCCATGAAAGCTGTAGGAGACGAACAGGAAAAGATTAAACAAGTTTTGGCTTCTCGGTTGTAATTAAACATTGTGGACTGAGGCATTCCAGCAAATAAAACACTGGCTACCGCTCCGCTCTTCCCTTTGGTGGGGACGCAGGTGGCAAAATTGGCAGTAATTGTTTTAATTTTTGGCAGTGTCTCCAGCTTAAGATACATAGCTCTATTCAGTCTGCTGAGCTACCAGTGGAAACAAAACAACATGCTGGAGAGTTGCAGAGGAGGCGTGTAGATGTGGAATTAAAAGAGACGAAACATTTCCTCCAACTCATTGCTCAAGAATTTCTTGGGGAGTGACAGAATGGATACTTTTACGATGAGCTTTTAATGCAGGCGAGCAGATTTGGTCAAAATAACTTGTGAACAATGTCGTGGATCAAAAGAGAAATAAAAACCTACTTTGCCTTTAGAACTGCAGCAATTCTTCAAAGTTTCTGAAGGACCTCTGCTCCATCCATCTTGGAGAACTAACCTCAGATCCTTGTGTGTCGTCATGTAATCCCAGACACCGGTTCTCCAGAACTTCCACGAATATTTGTTCTGTTATTTGAAAGAGCTCTTTGTGACTTTGGAGTCATTGTCCTGCTGCAGAGTAAATGTGGGGCTAATGACGTGCCTCTCTGATGCCTCGCTAACTGTATCTCTGCATTGAGAACACCATTAATCCTGACCAAATCTCCAACTCCATTTGAAGTAATACAACCCCAAACGTTCAAAGAACCTCCGCCATCATTTTTGTCCCGCAGACACATTTATTTGTACCAGCGTTTTCCCGTCTGTCAAATTTTGACTCATTAGTCCAGAAGCGCACCCCAAGTGTTTTTGCACATACTTGAGTTGCTTGGGCTTGTTCTCACATTGGATATGTGGATTTTTGGCTGCAACTCTACCAAGAACAACACCAATAGGCCAGACTTCTCTGAACAGAGTCTCGCTGTCTTGCATCTCCTGCAGTTTCTTTCATCTTTGATTCTCAGCATTGCCATTTTTTGTGCTTCTTCCAAAGAGCTCACACAGCACAACCTCAGTCTGCTTTAAAATCTTTGTTTGGGAGAGACCTTGTTGATGCAGTAGAACTACCTTGTGTCCTCAACCTCACTATGACAAGTCTTTCTCAACCTCTCCTCTGTAGCAAATGTTTTAAGCCTCCTACCCAGCTGTTTTTGTTTTATGACTCGGTTTAGTTGTTGGATCATACCGCTGAGTGTAATCCTACAAAATTCCTGACTCTTCAAGTGTGCCTATAATTATTGCTAGTAACAATTCTTAAATGTTTGTGATGCTTTTCATTTAGATTTGTCTAATGTTCACTTTCTTTGCATTTTGAAAATACATCTTTATTAATATTTCTGAAAGCATTCTTTGTTTACAGCGTTTCTTCACACCTGCACATCACTCTCAATATAATTAACCTTCAGAAGCCTCTGAACGCACAGGTACATTTTCCAATCACTGCGGCTGTTTTAAAATTAAGTAGGAATGATGCAACCCAGCTCTTTAGTTTTCGAAATTAGTGCTGAAATAATGGATAACCCTTGGAAGTACAATGCCTGTAATATGGCTTGTGTTTTTCAAAGTTCTGGCACAACAAAGTACAATGGAACAAAAAGTTCTTGGAACAGTGTATAAGGTTTAGAAGAGGTTTGCCTGTTTTTTTATTCGTTTTAAACAATTCTCACATTGACCTTGCATTTGCTTTTTTGAGAGAAGTTTGAATTTTTATTGAATTTTTATTTGTTTTAAAACATAAAAAAGCTCATTCTCAAATGTAGTACTTGGAACTGTATTAAATTTCAGGATAGTTGTGGAACTATTGAGTAATGTATTTAAAAAAAAATGTAAAAAGGAAACAAATTATATCAGGTGTTGCCGCAAATAACCTTTCAAGGTCATTTAAAATACTTTGTGAAAAAAATGTGAAGTCATCTCTCTGTTTCATTTACAGATCCCCAATCATTGCTATAAGTGGCATTTAGTGGTGAAAAGAAGGGATAACCATTGGAAGTACAAGGCCTGTGATATGGCTTGTGTTTTTCAAAGTTCTGGCACAAAAAAGCACAATGAAACAAAAAGTGCTTGGAACAGTGTACAACGTTCAGAAGACGTTCGCCTATTTTTTATATTCTTTTTATAAAATTCTCACATTGTTTTGAACTTGTATTTGCTTTTTGAGGGTAGTTTGAATTTTTATTTTGTTTTAAACATAAAAAAAAAGTTCATTCTCAAAATTTCATGATAAACTATTGTGTAATGGAAACAGATGATATCAGGCGTTGTTGCAAATAACTGTTTTCAAGGTAATTTATAAGAGCAAATTGTAAAGTAGTAAAAAATGCTCAAAAAGACCCCGGACTTCTAAGGGTTAATAATACATGTGATGGATTTCATATATTTAGAAGTGCAATTTTAAATATAATGAATAATAATTTTTGCATTGGTTATATTATGCGTTTGGAAGTACAGTAAACAAATTATGGAAGTCAGGAACTCATTGCAACCTGCCTGATTCCCCAGCAGGATGCAAGAGCCATGTTTCCAGCTAACTCTGCTGCCAGAGTAAGTGTGTGCGGCGATACCTCTGGTTTGTTCAATTCCCCAAGAGAAGGAACACGATGCTGTAATGACGCAGCACTTGTGAGGTGTGAACCGATGTCACACTGTAGTGATGTCATCGACGTGGAAATGGGTCAAAAGTAATTTTCTAGCGACAGTTCTGGTGAAGAGAAACTTTATCTGCTTCATCAGTACAAACAGAAAGCCGAGAGGCTGCAGTCTGAAGTTCTTTCAAGAGTCTGTCACGACTATCTCTCACCCCACACCTGTACAATACATGCTTGTATCCCAGCAAGCCAATCTGCTCAGAGACAGACAATTGGGTTGAGGCGCACGCTGGGATTTGTGAATTCCTGACAGCTCTATGTGTGCATGCAAGCTGATGTTTGTGTGTGAAGTGCCATGTTTCCCTCTAGAACAGCTGATAAAGGCTTGAGCAGTGTATCTGCGACTGAGCTAATGTCAAGAGAAACTCTTTCCTCAGCCTGAGGTATTGCCATGGAAACAAAGCCAGTAGAGAGTAAAAGTTCAAGGTTAAAAAACTTGTTTTCCTTCTGTCTTTAAACAGATTCTCCGTCTGCAAAGTTGACCATTTATGATGTCCCTTCCAGAAAAATCCAGGCCATTCATTTGTGTGATTCATCTGTGCTATTTTTCTGAGAACTGACCTAATTGAGCAGTCCAGAAATGGAGGAATCCACCTGTGCAGTCTCCTGGAAATAAAGAATGTGGAGAGACCTGCTGCTCTCAGGTGGGAAGGTGACACAGGTAGACGCTATGCACTTTTGAACTCACTGGTACACTATACAAGAACAACATTGAAGTAAAAATTTCTTCAATAATTCCACAATTTATATCATTTCTGTTCCATTTCTCTCACTACACTCTTCTCTAACTCCTACCCCCAGATCCAGATTTCTCACTCTATTTATCCTAACCCGTTCGGCCTACAAGCATCAAACTTTGCACAGACCTCCAGAGTAGTCTGACTCGTGTTTTCATATCTTTTTGAAGAAAAGAGTTATGGGAATATGCTGGGATATTTCCCATTGAATTTGCATGGGGTCAACCTTTGCAAAGCTGTAACGCAAACTGAGAAACTCATAGAAACATAAATCTCGACAAACTTGTGGAGGGTATCAGTCTGTGAATGAACGTACCTTTTGCACAGGTATTTGAACGCTAGGCTCTAGGGGGAGTCAAAGGTTACCATTGACAATGAATGGAAAAGGGCATCGAAAATATCACAAACACCTCCATAGCAACCAAACTGCTTACCCTAGCAACCAAATTCTTAGAACTCGAAAATAATTCTTAGAGCTTTGGAAAATAATTGAGGCATGGGTGTTGGCTTATGTAAATTAGTCAAAAAGGGAACATTATATTGTCAGGGACCCCTCCATAGCAACCAGACTGTTTACCATAGCAACCAATTTTACATATCTCTATCTCAGCTTAGGAAAAACATGGGGATGCTTTATTTTATGCATACTGACATTGATAACCTTTACAAAATATTTTGAAATGATACACAATCAAAGTTAGCATGCAAACTTTAGCCATCTAGTTTACTTAATGCAATTTTGTGAGGAGCCAAAAAGGTCATTCCATATCCTTCTTGTGGTTAAGGGAGACATTTTCTATGAGACGCTGTTCATTGAACTTAATATTTGGAATGAGCGGCTCCATCAAAAACAATTGTTTCTTTAAGACCTTATGTTCCTGTCCGCTTCTGATCACGAGTAAAGGCCGTATTGAGGCAGCAGATTACTTTTACCTCCACAAGAATTAAATGCATGCTGTGTGATTTTCTGCGATAGAACTGAACATTACATCACAAACAGGAAGTTACATCACAGCTAGGCTCTACAAGTCAGGGTGTTGTAGGTGCCGCTCTCTCTCTTCTTTTCTAAACCTTGAACGAGTTCCATCACTCCTTTCACCTCCCGCTTTCCCTCTCCTTTGTTTTCTGTTAGCATTCAAAGTGTTTTAAATCTTTTAAAGCTGTATTTTCTGTTATCCCTTCCTAAACCTTGCTTCCATCTTTTTCAAAATAATGGAGTGTCACAATATTACAGTAACAGTGACCCAGCAGCTTTCTCCATGATTATCGGATCAGTGATGTGTGTGTGTGCGTGTGTGTGCGTGTGTGTGTCTAATGGAGTCAACTAGAAAATAAATATTGGCTCCAATAAATCACCTACCCTGCCGTTAAATTCTCCTTGATACTTTCAGCTACTTGTTTACTTTGCAAAATGTTATTTATTGTTATTTATTTATTATTTTTCCCAGCCTTAAATGTATATTTCATCAGTTAAACAAACATTCACAGATAGGGTTTGTTTGAAACTATAATAGATCATATTGATACTCATAATAACATAAAAAATTAAATATATATTTATTTATTTATTTATTTATTTTTTATTTTTTTTTTTTTTTGGGGGGGGGGGGGGGTAAACTCAAAAGGTTAAATAGGCTGATTCATCTCTGGTTCATTCAGAATAACAAGCTTAAATAGTGAAGACGCGATAAGCCCTGATAGCTTCTCCTGAAACTTGTTAATCAAACGTCATGTGATCGTAAAGTACATCATAGATTGATCTGAACGGGTCTGTGTCCAATATCATTTTTTCAAAACAAAGACAGGCTTCGAATATGACAAAAGAGAAGGAACTTTTTTTTATTATTATTATTATTTAGCGCATTTTGGTAATAGGCACTTTATTTGCAGATGTATTCACACACATATTCCAATCATCAAAACATCCCTTTATATCAAAGTGTACGTGCCAATTTAAACAATATTAATTAAGACCCTTGTAGATGCAATTCAGACTCAATGTACTGGATGACAGCATTTCAAGGCAAACACATGTTCCTGTGAAGAATTTGCATTCCTTTAATTTCTGTTCCTGCTTGTTCAAGCTCTCACACAACCGAACACTCTGTCTATTCCACTCCAGTGAGCTTGATGATGTAATTTGTATTTTGATGGCCTGTTTTTCTGGTTCTCTGCAGTTGACAACCCTGAATAATTCAAATCAACTGAGTAAAGTTGTTTATTTGCAGAAGGTGACTCTCCCTCCTTCCCCTCCTTCTGTTTTCTCTTCCCCATTTTCATGTTCCTTCCCTCCCTCTACCTCCAGCGATCGTGTCAAAGCTCCTCCAATACTCTTACTCAGCTGCATCGGTGGCTTTAAACTCGGCCTCAGCTCCGCTTTTACATCTCCATCTAATGCTCGAGATGCATTCTGACAAGGTTCCAAACACTGCAACTGAGAATTTGACACCAATCTTACAAAGTGTATCCCCACAGTAATAATCCAGACACAAAAAATAGTTCTAGAGAGGAAGCAACTGTTGAACTGTTGCTATTACTGGTTACTTCTGTGTCTAGTAAATAGAATCTACCATTTCTTGGTGTTTCTGCAGATAAAGGAACTTGAGGTGCAGCTGCTTTTGCTGTATGATAGACTTGCAGTTGTCAAAGTTCTGTCTAATTTAGTGGCTTCCAAAACTATTTCAATTCAACATCAAAGATCCCGAATGAGTGAGTTTAAAAATGGGCTTTAAATTTATTTGTTCAATGGTTTCACCTGCAGATTATCAACATAGACATTTGTTCAAAACTAGTGCAAAAAAAATACTGCCTACAAATTATAAAGGAACCTTAAGTAGTAAATCTTTGAGAACATTTGAATTTCATATTTGACAATATTAATTTAAATTTCCTGCTCATCCAAGGAACCACACTCTTTGAGCAAATCAGACACGCAGGATTTGTGCTGACTGAGAGAAAATGGAACAAAAACAGTTTCATCCACCCAACCTAAAAAAAATGGCAACTTTTTCTGCTCTCTGTCAAGAAAATTTTTGTGATATTTGATTGACCTATACCCATGGACTAGAAATTCTTAAATTCATAGTTTAACAAAAACAAGCTTAAATGTTTAAACTGAAGCTGCTGATGATGTCAGATACCAACAAACAGTGAGGGGAAATCCAACCATGGCAGTTGCGCCAGTGTTAAAACCAGAAAAGAGTACTGCTCAATAAACAAATCTATCCTCACACAAGGAGGACTGCAGTCTCAATAAAATCCCTACAGTGACTCCACCCATGAGATCGTAGACTCGTAACTAGTGAAAAACCATGGCAGGACATGAAAATTGCAAATAAAACATTTATCTTTTGCAAAATGGGAAATAGTTATCATTTTTAAACTTCGTCACTTTATGTTTACATTTGAATTCACCAAAACAAGTGTGTTCCTAGACCAATAGGGACTATACTAATAGATATGTTAAACACACAAAAGGATAACAGCAGGCAGAATCTGATGTGGCATAAATAAGTTAAATCAATGTGTGTTACTACAGTACAGATCAAATGTGTTTTCATTTTGGTATTAATCATGAGTCGAGTAATTCAGATAAAAAGTCAACATTCTGTTGATGCTCCCTTCTCCATGCCACAAAAACACATGCCTTTGATTGGCTCCAGGCTTGTTTTTAAAAATATCACACACACGGGATTGGACGGTATCAGATCTGAATGGCAAAAGCTAATCCACAAAGAGCACGATGAGGTTTTCTCTAATGCTGGTGTTTAATCATCTGGACTCGTTCACCCCTTCATCTCTTTCTCTCACAGGTTGGTCCATGGGCTCTAGGGCAGATCTAATGGCCTTTGTGAGACAGGGGGCAGGAGGCCGCACGTCTTGGAGGATTTACTGGGTCACTGAGCTAAAGAGTCTCAGCATTGACCACCAACTGCTCAGTGCAGACTTCAGAGGCGGCAAAACCACTGAGAATCCATACAAAAAAAATTCTAGAGCCTCAAAAGCTTTGTTGCATCGTCCACACCTGTTCCAATTCTGAAATCGAAATATACATTTTAAATTATGTATATTTAAAAGGCAGGGCATCATAACATAATAAAAAGGACATTACCAACCAGTCAGAGCATTGTTGTGGGGTTAAATAATTACCATTCTCATCAAAGACAAACATCTAGCATCTGGCTAATGTTGAATTAACATATGTGATTACCATTTGGCAAGGAATGGATGGCATGCTGGCATCCGCTCTAGGACATCAAGGGGTTAAAGAGAAAACACATACACACAAACACACACTTCCCAATTAGCTCCAGGCCTGAGCATCTGAGCTAGCAAAACATTTAATAGGGTATCAAGTTTCCATGCCGATCAAAAGCTGATTATATCAGTGTGTTAACGCCGGCTTTTACGTAGCTGCTGGACGTGTCAGGGCCCATGGGCGAATTGATTTATTACATTATGCCGTTCCAATGTGGAAAGCCCTGTGCGACACAATTGAGATCTTTCTACACAAATGAAGCCAAAGCAAGCTTCTCTGCAGCAAGAACTAGGATTCGACACAATTAATGGCCAAACAATCTTGGAAAAGTCATCTTCTGTTGGTGAAACTAAAAACAAAACAAACAAAAAAATGGCTACCAGGATGATACAAAACCTGTAAGGATCACATACATTTGTTTATTGTATCATGGCTTTTTGAGTTTGTCAGCAACCTCTATTTCCACAAAATAAAACAAAGTTATTTTTATAAATGTATATAAAAAAAGTTTTCACTAAATGCTCAGTATGCTGAAATTATGTCCTTCTATAATAATATTATTCAAAAAAGTAGCAATGAATGAGAGCCAAAACTGAAATGATGAGTGCACTAATCACAGGCATCTCATTTTGACATGGCCAGACATGTTTTTAACTGAAATTGAGGGGTATACTGACAAAAAGGCCCAAAAATATTAACAGCAACATGTTGAAGCCTAAAAAAAGAAACTTTGGTCAAAACTGACCTATTAACATAAGAGATGAGAACAGAAAGCTAAGGCCAGTGGAAGGTTAAATAACGGTCCCTTGGGAGGTCAAAATTATGCATTTGGGAAGGAAATGCTCAAGTAGAGGAACACAAATGTGTCAAAAGATCCAACATTATTGTAAGTTGACGTCTAAAACACTTGAGCTAAGGTAGATTTTATCAAATTTCTTTTATTTGTTCCTTTATCTCAGTTCAGGCCAATAAAAACGATACTTTGTTTTGGTTACAAAAGCTATGAATTCTCTCTGTACAGCCAGTATTGTAATAACTGTACAATATTTTTGCTAATTAGATTGTGGACTCTTTGAGAAGCTAAAAAAATCTCTCTGAATCCCCAAAATCTCACTTCTCTTTCAGTACTGATATTTGTATGAAATACTCTTTCCAATATGACCCCCTCCCTTTATCCCTAAATACTCTGCGAGTTTTAATCAGCGAGTGGATAAAATAGGGGATTTCTTTTAATATTTGGTATATAGGTCTTTTAAAACCAGAGAACATAAGGTGTGGACTTCCTTCTATTGATCACACCTAACATGTGTTTGTACGTCTCTGTGTGTGTTTTCCTGATGGCAATTCAGGTTGAGGCAAATGCAGTGTGCTCCAGAGAGACTGTGAGAGAGGAAAACCCCCTCTGGAGAACTCCTTCCTCCATCATTCTCCACAACACACAGTCCCTGCTGAGGTCCTGTAACCTGGAGTCAACCACATACTCTTATCTCAACCCGGAGCTGTTAAATGTAACGTTTGGTGGAAAGCTTTTCGTTTGTCAGCGTGTTGCACCCATAGTTCCCAGGTGAAGGAGCAAGCCTGGACATGGAGAAGGATAAAGCACACATAAAGTGCAAGTATAGAGGCAAACACACTTTATCTCATGGGCATTTGCTTCAAACGTCATCAGGGTGACCGCAGAAGGAAACCCACAATCTCCCGAGAGTCGAAGGGCTCTCCTGGTTTGCTATGGTTCAAATCCATACAGTATGGAAATCTTTTTAAATGGGTAGAACATAAAACAAGATAAGAAGAAACATAACAGTAGCTGCACAGCAGCTTACAAAGACAGCATCCATTTCCACACCTCCAAATGACCATTCACAAAATGCCATCACTTTGAGAAAAGTCCTTAGCCAACTTAAAAAATGTTGGATTATCCCAAGGGAGAGAAATCCACAGTCTTGGGCCGTGTCCTTTAAGTTCTCCTTTAACTTATTCCTGTGAACCACGTGTGGCTCAAAATAAAGGGTAGAGTTGGCAATCGAGGATTCAATAGCTCAAATAAACTGTTTATTTGAAGGAGGAAGAAACTGGGAATGAGAGCATACAGCAATTTATTGTAAAACACGAGGTTAGAATAGAAACCAGAACCAGACAAATACAGAATGGGAAACAATCTCCCTGGATAAAGTGTAAGATACCGGGAGCCTAAGGAGCCCACGAGGTGCCCGTCGACCCGGTCTATTGGGCCGCCGTCAGACCAGTTGAGTCATTGGCCCTGAAGGCTTCTGCCCATGGAGACGGCCCATAGCTTGAAGTCTGGGGATCACCAAGGAGACCAGCAACGGGAGATCCCATACCTTCGGTCACTGTACTATGCGGGGTGCAAGCATCCTGAAGTACTCACAGCGGACTTCCTGGGCGCATGTGTATGCCTATCCGGCTCACCATAATCTCCACACAAATTTTAATTACATGCCCTGAGCAGCTTAGAACCAACTTAAAAGGCAGTTAACGATTATTGGTTCCTGGAGTCACTCGGCGGCCATCTTGAGAAGGTCTTTTCACTTGAACTCACACACACTTCACACATTCCCACACATGACCCATAGGATCATAACACACAGTAACTGTTCACAGGTGAATCTGAGGTAGGTGCACAATCATCAGTAAAGAGTGTTTGGGGAGTCTGAACAATTCAGACAAACAGAATGAATGGAGTCTGTGATACACACAGTCAGAACTTGAGAAATATGGGAGCACATCCTGATCCCAATTAAGAGTCTTGCAGTTGCACTCTGTATAAAATAAAGCTGTACCCCGATTCTCTTCCAAAGTGACCTTGAGACCAGTTAAGCACTGTCACTCTACCCCAGGTAAAGAACAAACCCTCACTGCAGTTGCTAGGTAATGGCATGGTAACTGTGCTATTCTGTGAGATTGCTAACTGGCCAGTAATCAAGTGAAGCACTAATTAGCGGCACTTGCCTAAGGAAGCACAACTAAATATGGAATGGTTTCATCTGAGTCCAGCAGGGGGGGGGGGGGGACCAGGGAGGGAAAAAGGAGATTGGCAGTTAAAACAGGTGCATCAACACAAACAAAGCTTCACAAACACTTTCAAACAGCTTTACATGTGGAATCTGCAAACCTCTGTCGATAAAGATGGAGCATATGCTTCCAGCCTGTGGAAAGTCTGGTGCCAAACTATACCGGTCATTCGACACCCTTGCACATAGGTCATAGGATGTACGACTCCTCTTCAGGGGACGGCTGAAGATACATGTTCATGAGTATGAGGAAGAGTATATGCTCACAATGTTTACAGAATAAAGAGAAAGTACATTGTGACTAAACTGATGAGAGCCTAAAATAAAGAAATGAAAACATGTAAAAGACAAGATCTTCCTCAAAAAGTTTTGGGAGGGACTTATCCAGGCAATGCAGGTGGCTCCCTGCAGCTCATTACTTCACCTATTCCGAAATAGAGCACTATTGATATTTGTTCCAAGCAAACCCTATCTTCCACCCTTTCACATCACAAAAAAACATGTGGATCTTCAGATCCAAAAAAACTTCAGTAGTTGGACTTATTACTTTCAATAGGTGATCATTCATTCATTCATTTTCCAACCCGCTTATTCCCTTTTTGGGGTCACAGGGGTCTGCCGGTGCCTATCTCCAGCGCACATTGATCAATAGGCAGGGACCCTGGACAGGTTGGACCCTGGACCCATTCACTCACACAGTCTAAGTGAGCCTCGAACTGGCAAAATTCTAACTGGAAAGCCACAGTACCCACTGAGCCACTGTGCTCCCCCAATAGGTGACCAGTGTTTCTTCAGCCTGTTAGATCAAGGCTGGAGTGCCAGCTGAAGTTTATGAGGAGGCACACATTAAAGGGACAGTGCTGGAATAAGGGGTTAAACAAGTTGGGACATCACCTAATACCTGGACCAAGATGCAGATGCATTTTAACAGTCCCTAGAGAGGATATGGCTTTATCCGTAAGCACTTGACACTGGATTGTCCTCAGAAACTAGCCCACTAGCACATTACCTTGGGCTGAGTCAGACCACACCAAGACTGAGTTTCTACTCATTAGTGCCCCAAATCGTTTTTGAACGAAGAGGTAGTGCAAGACGAATGGGTAACCTAGGGATGGCTGCACCCACACTTCAGAACAAAGGGGTAAGATAGCCACCAGTGCGACCAAATGCAATTTGGTAATTTGTCCACAAATAGAATACCTGTCCATATAAAATCAGCAAAAATCACTAGTTTTACAGGACCAATGGCATTAGTAGCCTAATAATATAAACGTTCATATATTCATTCTTTCATCTTCTATACCCGCTTGTTCCCTTTCAGAGTTACAGGGGACTGCTGCCCCTCTAAAGCACTTCGGGCAAAAGGCAGGGGTACATCCTGGACAGGTCGCCAGTCCAGGAGTACTTGGTGGAACCCCACAGAAGCCTGTCAAAAACAAACTCCCAGGAAGGTCAACGGTGAGTAAGTTTTCAGCCGTCCCACTAGCCCAAGGGCTAAGGTATGACTCAAAATCCCCTCCCCTTGCACTGGAGCACCGGCATCCATCAGCAGTACAGCAAACAGTGTTTTCAATTGACCTGGTGAACAGTGGACCACATCTTCACCCCTTCACCTCCCCACATTACATTTCAGACTTCACCAGCTGTATAATGTTACCAAAGGCTCACAAATGTAAATAAATAACACACCAGACAAATTATAAGTTGTAGCCAACTGTGAAGCATCAAGCTTTATCCACAAATTATTTGCTACAAATGTGAATGTCTCTATTGCTTTGTCTCTCATCCTTCTTTCTGCTGGACCAGCAAGTTTGTACATCTTGCTTCATTAATAAGCATAGATTGGAAAGTTTCCAACAGGGAAGAATTATCATTCGAAGGCTTATACTCTCGTTTAATGGCCAACATGAGTTCAAAGCCATTAAAGCAATGCTTGTGTCCTGATCTCTGCTCTTGGGGTGAGATCGCATGCAGCTGCTACAATATTGAACCAACTCAGTCACACGGTCACCGACCTGCACTTTGAAGAGAGATGCACACGTGTGCATGTGTCTAATGCATGGGGGTGTGTGAGCTGAGGAGGTGTGCTAATGTACACTTGGGACTGAGGGTAAGTGGCCCGGTGTCATTCTTGGGTAATGTAATGCCATAAATCTATGACAACATAAGCAGACACATGGTCCAAACAGACTGTCAGCAACACTACAGGCTGTCATTAAACAAACAGACAACTAGCATATGTGAGAACCCATAAACACATGGCCATACGTCAAGCGGGACCTCTTTAAAATTCATTCCCATTAGTGATGAAGGGAACAAAGGATTTGATGGGCACACAAAGAGTTCACTTTTCCCCTCAGTTAACTCCTAAAGCTCTGAACTTAAAATCCCCTTTCAATATAATGAAATTCTATTAACTGAAGGAGTATGTGTTCAATCCGATGATGTTTAATAGTGTTAATCTTCGAGCTGTGCCTGGAATAGTCATGTAAACATCTCATCTAGACTCTAGAATTTAGTTTCACGTTTAGACTCTATTCCAAGTCATGTCATTGTTTTTTTTTTCTTTACAATACACAACTCTTTTTTTTTTAGCAAAGCACAATAAAACCATTCCGAACTGTCAATTACATTACTATCACGTTGGGACTGATCACTGATTTCCGGTACTGGTAATTATGCTCGTTTCGGGTGGGGAAAAAAAGTTATTCAAAGACAGACACAATAGAAACACATTAAAAAGGTGAGAAACTCAGGATCAGGAAAGATCCCGTTGGAAGATCTTTCCACTCCACTCTCAGTAAAGCATCATTCTGTGCAGCACGAGCTGATTCAGAAAATGTGTCATTGCACAGAAATATTGTTTATAAACACATGAATGAATGAGTTGAATGGAATTTCGATGGAAGCCAATTTTTGAAGCAAGCTGTGGTTCAATAGAGTTTGCAACACACCATAGGTGTCAATCAACTTTACTGTATCTCAAAAAGAAAAAAAAAATACTTGAATGTATGGTATTTGAGACAGGGGGTATTTAGAATTTTTTTTTTGAATATACATTTAAGAAATATTTTAAATAAAATAAAGTATAGATTTTGTATAGTGTTAGACACTCATCATGAGCCATTACAAGTGAAAACAGAAATAAATAGTATTCATATAAATATATTATATAAATGTTTTACATGTGAAGTCCCACAAAAGCTTTAAAAAACCGGTTTCTTGTCCCAAAATCAGTTTGGTTGAGCAGTAGCAGCAACTGATGTCAGATATCTGTAATCCTTGCCATGGTGATTCATAAAGGTAACCTAAGGCTACAAGATGCAACCGTTTTTAGTTGCCATTGATCATACAATGCTGAAACAAGTAAAACATTACTTATGAGATGGACCCAGTAATAATTGGGATAAAAAGTATATTTTAGAAAATCCTGTGGATGAAACTTTGCTTTACTCTGAAACTCTGTTTTATGTCTATATACAAACACTTTAGGCATTATGCAAATACCCATCACATTGTTTAAAAAATCCAGCCGTCATCTCCATTGACAGCAGCAACCTTTTCAATTGGACGTCTGCCACATTTTTTGATAGATGTCACTTCCTGTCTTCTTGTAGACGCCTACTGCAACACACAGCTATTCACAAAATGTCCCGAGCTAAAACCTATTAATGCACTGTAGAGAGTTGCTACCCTTTTCAAAGTGTCACCTCTCACAAATAATCTCTGTCACTTCAACTTTGTTTCTGCCTCTTGTTTTTTTTAAAGACGTTTTGTCTCATTGCTCATTTCACATGCAGCACCAGAGAGAGGCCTCTGCCCATCTCCAGACGGTAAACATCACTTAATCATTTCTGTCGCCTCACCTGATAAAACTCATTAGAGTGAAATAAAGGAACAAAAAGGGAAAATGAAAGACAATAGTGTTGCATGTTTCCCTGAAAATTACATTTAGTCTTTCCATTTTAGCAATTCAATCACTAAGACATGTAAAAAGCAGAGGCAAAAGCCGAATCAGTTGATTGGCCGATGGCAGAATTATTCCACAACATTTCAAGCACATCTTTAGAAGATGTGCGATCGCAGAATCTAAATTTTTCTGCTATTCCAGAGATTTTTTTCCTGGCAGGATGAACATCACACTAATGTATTTTTAATCCAGACGTTTTGCCAGACAGTCACAGGACACTATTACCCCCGGAGCAGTGTCTCTCTCCAGAGGCTTTCACTCAACCAGTCACAGAGGTCTGGAACTTCTTATCACAGAGTGTGCTTTTACATTTACCACTGAACATGAACACAGCGAGTTCAATAGTTCATTCATTAAACAAAAGATTTCATTCTACGATGCACGAAGAGTTAGTTTCAAAAGACTATTCAAGTTCTATCATTGTTTTGACAAAACTTGATGTTTTTTTTTCTCAATGATTAATAACTGCCAGCCAAATGCAACCAATCTACAGCACACTTTCCAATCACATGACCATAATGGCAGACCCTGCCAATAAATATACTCTTTAGTGTTTAAAACTGAAAAATCAGATCATCCGCTTCTCAGGAGGAAGCAAAAGCTGTCTAAAGGTAGAAATTGAGGTGCTAAATATCTTCTGCTGTTCACCAAAAAGAAAAGCTCTGCCGAGAGTATTTCTAAACTGTCTGTAAAGCAGCTTTCTGTGCAGCATTAGGTGAGTTCATCTGGGTTCAACCCCCCCAATTAGAACACAATCATACCTGTAGTGTTGTCAGAAACCCTGACAGTTGACATGACATGGGACTGGGGCAAATCTCAATTTGGATATTTCCTGTACTTTTTGTGGGAGGGGAAAGCTATAAAAGCTTGCACAGAAGCGTTCTAAACTATTTGTCTTTGTGGTCTGTGGGCTCTCTTTTTGTGCTCTCTCGATTTAAAATGTAGTTACCAAAAGGAAAATATGCCTGAGATGGAGAATAATCTTGAGGAGGACCCTGATTACGAGGCGTCCTCCTCAGATGAGAAGGAGACTCCCAGTGTTGACCCTCATGTTGTCTCTCAACCACCAACAGACACATTACCTTCCAAAAGTGGAAAAGATTATGGTCCCGCTCCCCACTTGAACGACAGGGTAGACTTAGTGCTGCTTGTGCGTGTGTGTGTGTGTGTTTGTGTGTGTCAACTTCTAAATAAATCTTGGTTATTTGCAATGTATTGTACCTTTTTGTTATATTCAGGATAAAGGGTATTATATTGAAGGAAAGAATGTATTATTTTGGATTTTTAGCATTTTGTAGAAAAATGAGGATTTGTTCTGAACAGATCAACCCCACCATAAAGGAATCCTGTCACAGGTATCAGAAAGAAGTAACACAGAAAATTAGCTAAAGACACATAATAAAGGTATACAGAACCCAGTTATATAAAATAAGCACAAAAAATGTACAATTAAAATGGTTGAGAGTAATGTATTAAATTTTGACTTTAAACCAGAAATAGATGGGGCCAGGCGAGAGCCTTCCAGAGCCGAGGAGTCGCTGCAGAAAAGCTCCATCACCTTTAGACTTCAGTCTTGACTGTGGCACAGATTGCAGGGCTTTTTCATATGATCTAAGGGGCATTGTCGATAGCAACTGAACCAACAGCTCAGAAAATTAAGCGGGGTTCTAAAAGGAACAAGAATTGGACTGACATTATTCTTTTTTGGGTTGGTCAAAAGCCCAGGTGCACAAATTCCAATCTGGATACAATGAATTACAATAACCTAAAAGTATCTGTTTTGTAAATATTTGATGTCAAAATGTCGATTGGAGACTCGTTATAATATATTACAGTCTATCACAAAAAGTTTTAATGCAAACCGTTTTTTTTTTTGTGGAAGAAAACGCATTTTTCCTCGATTCCACCTTAATGGATTTATAGGGTTTTGGAAGCGCACTCTTCGTGTAACCTGTTACGAGAGATTGGCTTGCTGTGATGCATTCGGCTGATTTCAATCCACTCCTTGATATTCATATCAGCAGCTGCACGGCACTTGACGCAGCACTTGAGCTGCCTGAGTGAGATCAGGACCCCAGCCCAACTCACGCTGCTAAAAGAGCAACACTAGCGCACTGAACACCCTGCACACTTAACACATCAAAGAGCAAAACCACTGCCTTCCGCTTTGAAAGATCTGCCCTCATGCTTACTTCTTTACTTTAGACACTTTTTAAATAAACCAGGCGAGACTCGACAGCGGTTTATCAGCATGCAACCTGTACAAAAAAGAACAGCTTTGACATTTTGAACTAAATCCCCATTTGAAGCCCAAGAAAGGTACACAGTAATCTCTGATTTCTGGAATAAACTCAATCTGAGTGTACATGCACGACCATCAAACATCACTCCCACCTTTTACTTACATGTTACAAGCACGATGGTGGAAAGGCACAAGCTCAGGACTCAAACCAGGGTCGTCCCATGCACAGCAGTACACCACGAGTCCCGCTCACAGACCACTATACCACCGTACAGGAATCGAGATAATGATTAACACATAACTTTAACTAATAATACTTTTTGTACTAAACTTCTCTTTAACCCCTTATTATCCTGAAACCCCCTTCAGTGTTTATCATATGTAGGTGTACGTATGTTAATTTCTTTTTTTAGATTAAATAGCAAAAAATGAACAGTTTATAGTGACCTTATTTTTCAGGTTACCATAAAATGAATCATATATATTTTTGTTGGAGAGCAAAACCTTAATCTCTTTGTGCTCTGTGGCTCTCTCTGCGTCTGAGACAAAGGATACTCTTGAGGAGGACTCTGATTATGAGGAAGATGAGAATGAGACTCCTAGTGTTGACCCTCCCGTTGTTTCCCAACCACTGACAGGCACATTACCTTTCAAAACTGGAATATGATTATGGTCCCGCTCCCCACTTGAACGACAGGGTAGACATAGTGCTGCTAATGTCATTTAGCCCGGTGTTGCATTTCATAGTGTTGTTGAGTATTCAATAAAGACATCAACTACCGGATACAAACCATTTACATATTCTGGAGGTTTTAAAATGCAGGGGGTTTAAAACCCAGTGGATAAAAGTGTAACATGGGCCAAATTATCTTAAATCAACTTTGAAGTACTTTCTACCTTGTTTTATTTGACACGCCTAAAGTTTTATTTACAACCACTTATCCATGTTTTTGTAATACTAGATTCATTTTAGATGAGGAAAATGTGCGCCACCGATTTCATCTCCCACTCAGTAACCAATTGGAGGCTTCACAATTGCACGTAGAGCAAACATGAAGTCAGAGTTTTAAAAAAAATGTATTCGCTAAGAATTACGGAACAATGCCGACCTTGGGAGTGTGTGTGTTTGTTTTTTCTGTGGCAAAATAAAGGTAAATATATTCTCTTGATCATGTTAATACAGCATTAAAAGAGAGTATCACGACTGCCAGGCGAGTTTGATAGAGAATAGGAGATGATTTATGAAAAATGGTGCATTTGGAAAGTCTAGAGGGGCTCAATTTGAATTTGCATTAAAAAGTATAAAATAGGACTTTTAAAAGTCTGCTCTTTTTAACTGATAATGTGAGGTAATTCAATGTGCTCTGCCATTTTACGACCGTAACGATATCATTTATTTTAAAAATGAAAATATGTATAATTAATTATATATTTATTTCGGTTACCAAATGATGGTCATTTGGTAGGATTTACGGATCTCAAATAAAGAGCTACAAGTAAACAGCGTACCTTCCCAATTTAAACTATGGAGTCGTTGATCAAGTTTCTTTAAAGTACCTGCTTTTTAATTTGCTTTTCACAAATTTAAGCAACACTCTGGTGAAATGTGGACGCATGGTGTTAACATTGAGTATTTTTGAGAGGGAGGGAGAAATAGTGAGATGTGAGTAGGTCTATAAAATAAGATCTTTGATTTTTGTTTCTCTGGTAAAAAAAAAAAAAAAAAAGTGGCATGGCCCTTTGTTTATCTTTTATCGACTATCCTGGGAGATTACTCGATGTGCCAGTGGTGTCACAATTGTCCCATGTGCACCATGATCTCAGTGTGTGACTCTTAAACCAGTCATTAGCTTCATTTCAATATACATTTGAAAGCTCTGGGAGATCCAGAAGCTGAGACCATGGCACTTTTGATATCTGCCCTCGAAGTGAGGTGGTGGGAGTGTTGCTCCCCTTGGTGCAAGTCATTGGCTTTTGTTGAAAAGCGGGACGTGAAAAGTTGGCAGGCAGCTGAAGGGGTAATTAAGGGAGGGACGCACGTGTCTGGCCCCGAGAGCCCCCCTGGTGAGACAAGACTCAATCAGAAGGCAGCTGCAGGTAGAAGGAGTGCTTCGATTCCAAATACTGTGTATAAGTGTAGAGTCTATTTATGTTAATGCAGATGAATCGCTATAAATGGGGTACAGCTGCACCATCAACCAAACTCATTCATTATTATGACACATCAAAACGTGATTAATATTTTGGCACGTGGAAATTTCATATCAAACCCAGACATACATGTGGATAGTACCCTGGTGAATAATAAGGGCACCACACAGTGCTTTATGGTACAACAGAAAACGACACCAGTGTGTTGATTCGTGCGTGTATAATTAAAGGAATGCCCAGAGGCGCAAGCCACAAAGTCGCAGTGAGGAGGAGTGTTTGGAGAGCGGACATCTATCCAGAACAGCTGTCCAGATTACGTTTTAATAACAGGGAAAAAAAACAACGCTCCAACCCCTGCTGACACAGCCCTAGACACCATGCCCGTGGGGGGCTGAACCAGGATCTTGTGCCTCATTCCCGGATCCCGCTCTGCACAGCCTGCAGCAAGATGCAAGTTTGGAGTGGGTGGGTTGTGGGGAAATGGGGGCTTTAATTTGGGCTCATTGTGGCCCTAAGAATAGAGTGATGGGGGAGACTTTCATCTTTTCACGTCTCTGAGATCACAATGGTAAAAGAAGGTAGAAGCATCACTCTCAATGGATGGCTTAATCATGAATTATGGAGAAGGAATCACTGAGTTCATGGAAAACTCTGCACGATTCAATATTATTTCCTGAATTAAGCTGTAGTGAAAAGTAGATCCAGATTGTACACTTTGCAGTCTGTTCATTTAAATGCATTTCAACTTTACATTTGAAAAATATAATTTGCTTGCATGTTTAACTTGTCCCTCCAAAGATATTACAGATTTTATTATATTTGAGTTAGAATTTGCATTAGCTTTTTTTAGAGCATGTCTGACCATTTTAGTTTTAGTTTGTAAATACTTTAGCTTAGTTTTTATTAGAGGCCAAGCAGTGACCTTGTTTCCTATTGTTTCCATAGTTTTTTTTTTTATTCTTTTTCTTCTTCGTTAACACCACTAGAGTCAATGCCAGCCCTATGAACCCCTTGCGGGAAAGTTATGACATTTGTCGCACTTACTGCCAAGCCTCTAACCTATAAACTGACCAAATAGACCAAAAACGTCTAGCACCACTAATGGGCCAAATTTACCATAAAATTGAACCGTAAGGTGTTTACCCAAAATTCATGTGATTCCTTGGCTGAAGCCGAATCCACCTGACTATGTGACATAATTTTCCCATATGAAAATTTTCAGCCATTTTCAACTTTAGAGAAAACCTACTTTTGCATAAGGCCTACTCCTCCTTGGCTGTTTTCACTAATTTTCACTAAATTTGAACCTGACCATCTGCTGAGCATGTAGACTATAAGTTACTTGCAGAGTTTTGATTCGTCAAGCCATTTTTGAATAATTCTTTGAAAATTAAAATTTTTGGAAATTTGCAAATCAATTATGTAAGACTTGCAAAAAATGGTTCTAAGGTTATAACTCTACATAGCTTTAGCCTATTTACACCAAACTATGATCTGAGGTTGCATGCAGTGTTTTGACACTGCCCCCTAGTGGTCTGGAAACATAAAACAATTGCCATTTTAGCTATTATCTCCCAAGTCGTGTTACAAAATCCTAAGATTGGTCTAAAAAAATTTTGAGCATCAAGTCCAATCGGGTCCATTTTACGATTTTGAATAATGTCTGGCATGCATGTCTGGCACTATGCCCAGAAGGGACTGTAAGACAGCGCCACCGTGTGGTCAAAAGATACGAACAAATTTAGAAAAATAACCTTTGCTAGTTTTGGCTTATTGTCATAAATCCCATCTTGATTTTCCGTGAGTTGAGCCGAGAACATGACTCAGATTCCCAGATGGTTTGTTCGATTATAACCAAATTTGAATTGTAACATCTGTAGACCTTCCTGGCAAAATGTTATTTGGAGTTACGGTTTTTGATGACAACCAGTGGCATCGTGGAAAGTCGAACCCAAAGCAGTATCTCTGCAAACTTGGTGTGAGTCATCAGTACCTAAGGCTGACCCCAAAACATAAGTTACTGAGAGCTCCACCTATTGGGCAAAAATCAAAAGACTTTAAATACTGCTCAATCAATTTGAATTTGATTAGTTTACTTGCCTAGAATCGCATCAATAAATTACTGCTCGATGCTTTTTGCCTCGTATTGCTGCTTGCACTTATATTTAATTTTATCATGTGCAAGGCAACACATATCTAATCATACATCTCAAATATAGAATTATTTTAATAATTGTCATTTATTTCAGGCAAAATGAATTGACCCCCTCTAAAAGGAAAACATCGTTCAAAGTTTGTTACACATTAATATATAAATGCCGCTAATTGCCACACATGTTTGTGAATGCTGCCAGCATGTAAACATTGCTGGGTTCTTTCTATATTTAGAGATGGGAAGTGATTCATAATTGATGAGCAAAAGAATCAAAGATTCAAAATAGGAATGTCAGTCAGTAGTTTGTTATTCTGTGAAACCTATTAATAAATTTATGATCCTACGATCTGATCCGGGGACTACTGAAAGGCACTGATAGATCATGTAAATGCAAACACAAATAGTTTGAGTGCTTTTTAGGCAAGTAAAAAAATTGAGGGTTCTACCTCTGAACCCATTGACAAACAATAACACTGGAAGGCTACATTTAAGAACATGCAGAGAGAACTTTTCCAAATTTAAATCTGCTTTCTGTACAGCGTGTGAACTGCAGCCCCGTGAGAGTACTCTGAAGCTTTCTAACATCACAACAAGCCATCTAGGAGGTATTTCATTCGATTTGACACTCAGTTTGGGATGACTTCTTACAGAAACGTACGCTGCCTCCCAAGATGTTAATTATTCAGAGATGCACGGAAGATCAGTGTGCGTGTGCATGTGATATCACATGGTGAAGCCAAACTGCACATTACAGTCGATGTCAGTTCAGAGATGAGAACACTGTAAACCTTTGCTCCATTCCTAAACCCTTCATCCTAAACGAGAGATGACAGCAAGGAGAGACCGAGACAGACAGAGGGAGACAAAGGGAGAGACATCAAAAGAAAGTGACATACCGATTTTCAAACAACACAGTCAAACCTTCCCCGTTGTGTCTTTCTCTGCTCTTCTCTCAAAACAAAAACACTACAAATGAATTCTAACCAGCCCTGACCAGCAAGGACCCCCGGGGTCTCTGAAGTCTGCAAGAGTGTCAGCCACAATACTTGTTCAAATAATAAAAATGCAAATCGTGGAAAAAGCAAACCGCGATTTGTGAATCGAGACAGAGACAGACATGCAAAGGGTCACTAAAATCAACGTAGGCAGCTGTCTGTGTCATCATAAAGATGGTGTATATAGATATCAAGGTCAAAGGTCAAGGGCAACAAAGTATAGCGACAGATGGTCAGTAGCCTCATTATTTGACCAGCCTGATCAAATGTGATTGATTTGCTGGAACAAGTAGAAAACACTTTTCTTCTTGAGGATCTCTCATTCGCTTTGTTTCCATCCAAAGATGCAAATTGAATGAAGCGCAAAACTGGAATATCGCATAAAATATTTGTGAATAAAGCACCGTTTCCATCCAACAAAATCATCCTGATAAACTGGCACCAAATATCAAAAGAAAAAAGGAAGTTGCTGCGTATACAGAAGGCCGTCTTAGAACACGTGTCTCAATGCGAAAGAGTGCATCCTCCCGAGTGCGTATTTTAAGACCACTTATGTGACAACGGTGCACCAAGGCC
Source organism: Danionella cerebrum (assembly GCA_007224835.1). Classification (NCBI taxonomy): domain Eukaryota; kingdom Metazoa; phylum Chordata; class Actinopteri; order Cypriniformes; family Danionidae; genus Danionella; species Danionella cerebrum. The sequence continues at coordinate 73,017 of SRMA01026546.1, read as the reverse complement.
GTCTCATTCGGCAAAACTTCAAGGGTTCTTAAAATGCAGCCTTGAAATGCGTCCTAATTTCCCCTGAATTTTGAGGATGCATCGCGACCATCCTTGCCTCAGATATCCCACAATGCTTTGCGTTGTTTTTTTTGTTTTGTTTTTTTCATTAGAATCAACACAAAACACACTTGAATGTGTATTTACATGTAAGTAACACGTTGTTTTTTTTGTTGTTTTTTTTTAAATAAAGGACGGTATATTCATGCTGGTGGTCATAGTAGATAGTAAAACACAATCACAAGGTACAAAGGTACCCGAATAAACAATCATTATTCATATCTCTGAAAGTATTCACACCATTCTGCGACATTTGCACAGAACTGCATGTTTTATGAAACAAGACAGGATTGATTTTATGTCATCGGCTATGACACAAAACTGCAAATATGGAAATATTCCAAGCAAACCACAACATTAGGGAAAGTAAATTACGTTGTTTTCATGTTTAGGCCATCTCTTTTGAGGAAATGGCTGGGCTCATTGATATATCAAAGTCAAAGGATGTGCTGGAGAAAGCGCTGCGTACTCTGCGTACGGTTATCAGCCTCAGCAAGCCATTATAACAGTTTACCTGCCAAAAAACTGGGCTATTTGGGCTTTGCACATGGCTTGTTAGAAATGTAACCCTTCACAAACCATCTAAGCGTACACTAAAATCCTCAACAACTGGTGCGTATCTGCGTTTATCAGCCTCAGCAAGCCATTATAACAGTTTACCTGCCAAAAAACTGGGCTATTTGGGCTTTGCACACGGCTTGTTAGAAATGTAACCCTTCACAAACCATCTAAGCTACACTAAAATCCAACAACTAATGATGTTCTTCCGGTTTCTCTCTCCTGTCACTATTACTCTTCCCTTCACTCCCACCCGTGTCATTTTACTGTCACCATTCAACATCAAATCACAGCAAATGATATAGCTCATATCACACTCCAATTATGGAAGCTGCAGCATGTATTCAAGCTCCTGTGTGAGATTTGGGAAAAAAGCACTGAATACCATGTGTACGTGTGCGGCATTTAAACACCAGACACGCTGTTTTCTTTCTTTTGTGTTGCTTTGCACCCTGCCTAATCAGATTCAATATCCATGTTAAATTCTGAGTAATGATACTATTTACCCACACTGCCAGATTAATCATATTTCCAAACCTTAACCTCTGGTTAGGGGCTGAGATGCCCTTGTTCTGATCAGCAGGGCGTCTCTTTTGAAAGATTTACTGGGAAATGTGAGGAATCTGTAAACAGTGGGACATCTGGGGAATTACATTCTCCCAGTCGCAGAATGACATTTATTGCCAGCACTCAGTGCCACATGTGTTTACAGGTGATCAGAGTGATAGTAAAACAAGTCTCCTGCGTGGATTTTTCCTTGAAAGACGCCTTCCCATGATGCATTTCATCAGATAATTCACTTTGAAACATCCAGATCTGGCTATATGTAGTTTATTTATCTGTATGATGAATTTGGTTCAGAAATGCAAGAAAGTGGATATTTACAATGAATTTAAGCCAATTTTATCTTCACTTTTACACTGACATAGTGATTATTGCAAATTGGTTACTATAACCAACAGTTTGATTTTAAGGGGTCAGTTTCCTTGTCACGATAAGTTATATGAACTAACCCTCATGTCACTATCATTTACCAAAGCTGAGATAGAGTCCAGACAACATGGTTGCTATGGTAAACATTTTGGTTGTTATGGAGGGGTCAGTGACATAATATAATGTTTGCTTTGTCACGATAAGTTATATAAACAAACCCCCACGTCTTTATCATTTACCAAAGCTGAGATAGAGTCCAGACAACATGGTTGCTATGGTAAACAGTTTGGTTGCTAGGGAGCCGCCAGTGATGTAAAATCATTTTAGTTTGTTACTATTGTTAGCATTACCAAACCCCTGTTTCGTCGTTTATTGCTTTTCTATTTTTTTTTCAGTGGGTGTTGTAAGTCAATGGTAAATTTGTAACAGCTTCTGGAGCCTGGGGTTCAAATACTTTTGAAAAGTGATTGGTATTGGTAAACAGTTTCATAAAGTTTGACTCCATGTTAAGTCAATGGAAAATTTCCCAGAATTCCTGTAGTGTTACCTGTTCAAGAGAAACAATTTTGCTGAGGACTTTATGTTGTTAAACTAAATGTTTGTTGTAATGTTCATTTTCATCCTCATCCATCCGACAGACACACTAACCTCCCAGGACCACTTCCTGGTTCCAGATCTGGTCACCTCAACATTAAACATCTACTTACTTTAGAGTATCTGAACCACAAAAAAGGCTCTGTAGCAATCCTGCAATCCTGCACATGCTATTTTTTTTTATGAAAAAAAAAAGTCTTTATGTTGTATACATTTATAGCATTTTGGAACCAAACTCTTACAGGCGCTAGTTTTGTTTCATAATCCTCTCCAGGGTAAGGCTACGCCTATTGCTTGTACATTTTTTTTCTTCCACATCTTTTCGTCCCCACTTTATTATTGCGCTTGTACACCGAGCTCTTTTGCAATGACCTTTTGTGTCTTGCCCTCCTCGTGCAAGGTGTCAATGATCATCTTTTGGGCAAATATCATGTCTGCAGTTTTTCTGTGAAGCCTACATATTAGAGTGTGGCACCAGGAGTCTTCAATCCAGAACCTTCTCACAATTGTCATTTCCAATCATCCTAATTAAAAGAAATCAGTGTGGAATGTATGTATACATTATTAAAGTTTTACTTTTTGAATGGAATTACTTAAATAATTAAACTTTTTCATGATATTATTTTTATTATATGACCAGCAGATGAATATACGTCTTTCACAGTGAATGACATTACACAGAAAAAAAAAATCAAATATATTCTGTCTAATGCTTTTGACATTTTTCTGATCTCTTCCAATGGAAACGTTGGTAATTTATTGCTGAACTGGAAGTGATGTAATTGTGCGTAAGCATGTGTGTGACCATAGTCTAAAGTGCTCTTAGACTGAATAGTAATACCACTAATGGAACGGCTGGGAAGGTCACACGATCACCTCTACGGGAGCTCAGAAGGAGAGAATAATCAATACTGTTGGACAGGTGAGAGAGCGAGAGCGAGCCATGTATAAATCGGTTCTCGCTAACAATATGATGTGCTGCATAGCTCACCTCTAAACCTATAAATCAGCAGCTCGTTCAGAAATGAGGTGCGAACAGCTCAAGTGTTATGACAGCGTGCAGACAGAAGACTGTAACTCTGGACTCCCCTGGGCTAAACAAACGCTCACTTCTAATATAGCTAAAAGCCGAGCTTGTGCGCAATACATAAACTAATGCTTGTAAAAACACACGCGAAGGTATTAATGCTCCAAAAAGTTGTCCAGTGCAAATGTAAACAAAGAATAAATCCACACCTGTGCACAGAAAGATCGAGATTCGAGCTTAAAAACATAATAACCTTGCCAGTCTCGTGCTCTTCTGGGAAAACTGGAGAGAAAGAGCGAGAGAGCAAGCGCACAAAGAACTGAAAAGAAAGACTGTCTCGGTAAAATGGCCATTCATTAAACCGCGGCCAGGGAAAACACTGCACACCAAACTCTACAGAAATGGATCAGCCTCATCGATTGGGATCCACAGAAGGTGTGGAAACAGATACTTCGGCAGCAGAAACAGTGGATAGCTTTTCATAAAAACACTAGCACTTCGCTGCTTCCAGTCTGTATTGGGTTTCTGCCACAGGAAATACAAGCGTAATGCTGTTATATAAGAAGACAAGCTGAAAACGCTGAACAAATCAATCGGAATCAAGCAGCAAATCTAACATGTGCTCAAGAGGGAAAGAGTTGTAACGCAAACACCTAGATTATACAAATACATATACAGTGGTACCTCGAGATACGTTACTTGGTTTTTCTCTGGTTTTCCATTTTTTATACATATATAAGTCAAATGGCGCTGATAATTCACGTAAATATCAATAGAACGGAGTAAGGTTTAAGTGAATTCATTGATAATACTTTGAAAGATCTGAGGAGTGGTGGCCTCTTTTGCATGATGATGTCCGCATGGAAATGTTAAAAATAAAAAAAAAAGCCATGATTTAGAGATTTAGGGAAGTGAGTTGAGGAAAACATGTTACCTCGAAAAGGAAGTATAGAAACTCTTTCACATCAATATATGTCCGTTTAAGATATTGGTGCAGCAAATTGATGTATAAAAATGCTTATTTTCAACAAAACATAAGTATAAAAAGAGTGTTTCAAGACTACATTACATGTGTAGTCTTTAATTGTGTTTAATGTGTTTTAATTGTATATTATTTCATTTTATATTCTCTAGTTGGATTTTTAGATTTTCGGGTCATGAAATGCAAAAACAAAATAAATGGCATTATTGATTTAAAGGAAGACGTTTAAAGCAAATCACCTTTTTCAGACTATAATGTGCACTTAAGATGTCAAAAATCGACAGTGACCTTATAAACAGATGCGCCTTCTGCTTACTGACCGAGTTTATGTGGTTAACAGAACTCAAAAATCTGCCGATATGCTATAGTACGCCTTCGTACTGTCTCTTTTGTAATCAATAATACAGGTCTTCCCCAGATAAGAAGAGAGCCAATGACCGACTAAGAGGTGCAGGGAAATCGTGGGTCGACGAGTAGGGTCTTCTATAAGAAGCATTTCAATAAAACAATAAAAGAGATTAATTAAAGACACCAACGGCGCAAGTTTGCAATGCAATAGCCAATAAAGCTATGATAAATGCTGGAAAGGAATGCTCCATCAACATTTAACTAGATGCAAATAGGGCATGGGGTAAATACCGGCTAGCTTTGGCTCATGTAAATGACAGCTATTTTTATGTCCACATGAGATGTATCTGTTCCATATTCCAACCAAGCAAAAACACATAGCAGTACTGTGAAAATATCATAATATTTAATAATGAAGGACAGGTTTATATACTCTAGCTGTTGCTTTAGTTCAGCTCTGCTACAAGAGCCATGGGGGGAGGGGGGCGGGGGGTGGATGCCCATATATGTCCAAGAAACCTTCTGCAGCAGATGATTACATCAATTCTCAGCTCCCTGAATGGTGTAAACAGAGGGAAGGTGATGGAGAGAAACTTGTGTTTGTGCTAAAAGCCTAGCGTATAAAAACAGACGAGGCCTTGCAACGAGACAGCATGGGGTATGGCCCACTGAGGAATGAGTCTACAGCGAACAAACGCTTGGTTTGACAGGAAAACAGCTGAGACTAAACAGCCGTAATGAAATAACAGAATCCAATTAGAGATAAATCCAATAGAATTGCCCCAGACCTTCTCGGTCGCTTTAGCTCAGCTAATATGACAAGCCTCCTGAACTTTTTCACAACTAAAACCCAATTTATAATCTGTAAACTGGTGTGGTTTAAAGAATGTCTCAATGTATGAGAGGAAAATCACTGTCAGCCCACTCTCGGTGATGCCACCCCCAGTGCATTTTCAGCAACCAGTGGCTTCCCGGTCAAAAGAGTTACTTCTTTAGCCTTTTCCTATCCCAGTTCAACCTGGGCCTGATCCTTGATACAGGGAAAGCAGAATAAAGCATTAGCTAGGGATGATCCTGACCAAACTCCTTTAAATCAAGTTTCTCCTGATCTCTCCTTCCCTCAAACACTGCCAATTTAAAAGGTTTATCAGCTCTGACAAACACAGTGCCTTAAGATACGATGGAGTTTGGAGATGAACAGATAAAATCTTTGTTTGATTAAGTATGACCCAGAAAAGTCAGAGAAAAGTGGTCATTGAGGGAGGTTTTTGCGAAAGAGCCGACTTCCTGCTGATTTTGGAATTGAAATGAATATTACTTCAATTGAAGTCTACACATGTATGTCGAATTCATTTGCCTACCACAAAATGTTAGCGCACCATAAGCTTAAATTTGTTAGGTGGCGCTATACTCTAAGCAACTACAAAAGGGTTCAACACACCTTCAGTGCTCGAGTCCTGATAAACCAAAATAAAAACATAAGCTTTACAAAACTATTATTACCAAGTATTAACCTGAATTCTATGTTTAAACTTACAATATTACAGTTTAAGAAAGGTTTTACGATCTTAAAGGCAAGTACGTCAGGGTCTAGTTTGATGTGTATTCAAGCATATTAAATCTAGTAGCCTCCAGAGGGCAGCATACAGTTTACAAATTCAGAGCATAAAATATTTAAGCGCAAGATGTCTTTAGTATTTGAACAAAAGTCCTTCCTTGACTTTATTGTGGGTTCCAAACTAGCATTTAATGTGTATTTCTTTTAAAATAATGTTAGTTGTTCACAATGTTCATCAAGTCAGGTAAAATTAAAGGTCTTGTCCTTTGGAATAAAACACATTCCTTTAATTTCAAAAATTCCCTTTATTAACGCTAGATTGACAGTCGGGAAGGAATGAAGGGACACAAGTATGAAGGAGAAGAAGGCTGTGTACTCTTTCTTTTTCTAGAATTCACATAAAGAGAAGCTTTGATGGCTTGTGCCTCCATTGTGATATGCAAATGATGTTCATCCTTCAAACAGTGACAAAATTGGTGGGAAAAATAAGGAGTTGTTTAAAGGCAGACCCACTCCAACCTCCTGCACACCTTTTCTAGGTTGTTCCTGCCGGGTATTGTCAAGGGAACAAAATTAGCGACCCAGTTGTGAGGAAGCCCATTTTCTTGCTTCCACAGCAGCGAGTCACCTCTTGAGACCGAAGGGAGCCTTGCGATTGGCTAATGTAAGCTCACCTGCAATATGTCCTCTACTGTTACAGTGACATGTGAAAACTAAGGCTCATAAATCAGAATAAGCCAGAGGAGGAGCAGAGAAAAGGGGAAAAGAAATGAACAAAGGAACAAGATAAAGAGCTGGCTCTGCGGTTAAGCAGGACAGTAGATATTTCCTTGTTTCCACACACACTTTCATCGAAGCTCTTAATACATACGGAACGTCTCAAGGAACAATTTACGATAAACAATTTTAGCAACAGACTTGGAGCATTTTCTTTCACTTTGAACCACTCTTTTGAAGACTAATTAAAACAATGGAAGTGATATGAATAACCTTTTGCCGTACCATTGAATTAAAGATCAACTTCGCTTTTAATTAAACGTTTGAAAGAGAACGTTCACACTCTGTTACACAGAGTAATTAATGTCGAATCGAGGAGTTCCTATCTGGCTGAAAGGAGTGGTGCCTGAGCTCGTCTGATTCCAATCGTTCCCTTAACATTTTAAGCACTCAGTGCCTCCACACACTAAAGAACATGTTGACAAACTCTGTCACGCACACATAGTTGATTGGACATCGTCTGCGAGGGGATTAGATCAAACCAAATTGATTAAACCAAACAGAGGCATCTCTTGAGCGTGAGACCTGAACTTTAAACACTGTCTGCTCACACAGAGAAAAGAAATAAAGTTGTCTCCTACCAAGTTGTTCTAAGCATGTTTGGACAAGATTTAGTCCTTCTGCAAATACTGTGGGAACCTTTTCCAGGAGGAGTGGTTCTAGTCAAGGATTATGGCAAATTACGATTTTGATTTACAGCATTCGGTGTTTCCCACACAGTTGTTAAACAAATCTAAATTATTGATTAATATCTTTGAAATGATATCAGATTCTGTGAAAAGAGATGCTTCTAGTGGACGTGCATCTGCTGTTTGAATAGGGCCATCTCCTCCAGGGGAGTTTTATGGCGGTCTTAATGGCCTGTTTACTGCTGTTTAAAAGGAAAGGTCTGGCTCATAATGCTTCGATAGAGCTTCTCATAAAGTACTGGAAGCTTCTGCATACAGACATGCTGGGAATATGATGAAATGAGGAGCGTAATGGTACTTGTCATCAACATGTTGTAATCTTTCCTACATACAGCAACTTTCTTTTCCTAGATGAGTAATAATAATGCAAGAGTATAAACCGCAACAATCCAGTTTGTCCAAATGTGTTCAAATGGGAAATGTGCCAATTTCAAAATATTAGGGTGGTTGATGAATAACACAAATCTTATCGTCTGTGTGTCACATCGAGAAAAAAAGGAAAATTTATAATGAATTATATTTAAATGTTGTTCCTTTGACAATATAAAAAGTAAAATGGTAACACAAGGGTTTGTGTATATATTATGATTTCTATTTGAGATGGGCTATGGCGTGACACTCAATTGTGACACAATTGTGAGCCGTTATCACAAGTTTTAAAAGCATTTACTGAATATTTTGAAAGAGCCTTTGTCAATGTTAGTAATATGACCTAGCCCCCTTGTCTTTGTCATTTACCAAAATTAAGATAGAGTTCACAATTCTTGCTATGTTTTGCGAGTATTGATAACCTCCACAAGTGCGGTCTGTAATCTGAAGTTTATATGAGGTTTTCAGTTATAGCTTAAAGTGGGCATATTATGTAATTATTGATAAATATTTGAGCCCTCTATACACTACGTCTTTTCTGAATGCAATATAAATTGCAAAAAAATGTAATTGAATCACCTTTTGTTTTTTGCCTGTGCAAATCGCAACGCTTAACCCCGTTCCTCCCACAGTCATACTTTCGCCACGCCCTGTTTGGGACTTGTAGTTCGGGAATCATGGGTAATGTAGTGTGTAATGGCCGCCAGTCCAATAAAAGACAAGAATTTGTTCAAAAGAGAATTAAGAGTTTTCTGTGTGTCACCCGGGCTGGAAAGGGACTTCGCAAACTAACAAATGCACCGTAAACGTGTAGAAAAACAAAACGCTTCGTGCAGTTCATTTCCTGTGCAAGCTAACACGCTCTTATGAGATTAAGTTAATGAACAAAGTTTGGATACATTTCATGAAAAAATTCTAGGGGTTTAAAATCGGGAACATTCTTTTCTCTGACATCATGAACCGATTTGAGGTGTTTTGTGCAATGCTGGGTAGGTTAGCATAACCGCTAATATTGATGACTTCCAGATCAGGCAGTGCACCCATTCTGCAAAGAGATTAACTCTACTACCGATTAATCTGATTGGTCAGTAGGGGCGTTGCAAGGAACATCAATCCGTTCTCAGCTCACAAAAAAGCAATAAAGGATTTACACGAGCATGTTTTTTATGAGAGAAAAAACACTAAAAGACGCTAGGAATGTCAAAAGGGGTTGATTTTGTATTATATGGTCCCTTTAAAGTTTCACCCATGTTAAGTCAATGGATAATTTCCCAGGATTCTCAGCGATTTCCTGGAATTCCTTACAATTCTGAAAAATTATAGCAACCCAAAGTGAAACCAGTTTAGACGTCTTGGCAAAGTTTAGTAACTGTAGCTTGAAGCCAATAACATTAGCTGCAAAAGTTGTTGTAGCTTTTATGATAAAATGGTTGACAAAGGTCTTCATTTGTGAATGTTCATTTAGACACTTAACACATTTAGATGCTTTCATTAACAGCCTGCTCCATTAATCAGTGTCCTAATGGATTGCAAATGACTTTAGAGTCACTGCTCGCCATCTTGAGCCCTAAAACAAAACCTGATTAGAAAGACAATTCCAGCACAGCCTCATTTACCCTGCTACATCCACAATGCCAGTTATTCCCATACAACTATGAGAAATAACCCCATCCAGCTCGGCTAAAAAAGACATGGTAATCTTAGCCTATCTCCACCTGGCGCTGAATGGCAGAGCGCAGCCGTATCCTCCATTACTGAGCTATGATTACAGAGCGGTGGAATTCGCTTCACCTCGGGATGAATAACCCTCCTCATGAATGAGCGTTGTCAGGAATATTCTCATCCCCTCGCTCTCTCATTCTCGCTGTTTCCATCAGCGTTCATTTCTCACTTCTTTTCAAACAGTTTTCAAGAATTTCACAAATGTGGAACTGTGACTAATATATGCTGACTTAAAATAGAAAAAGGGTCTTTGTGACTGCTGAAATTTCCGAGAGGAGTGGACTAGAGCATGTGCTGACCAGGCGAACAAAGAATAACATGGACTACAAGTCCCATGATACCTGGCACCATCTACTCTGTGTAAGCAGTGATGTAACAGAGAAAGCCATGTGCACGGTCCCCCCGCTGAGCTGCAAACAGGCTTTATCAATTATAGAGGACACAGAGGAGTAGAAGACCAAACACTGCTCCTCTATAAATAGACACTTCAAATGCATGACTTGTTTTTGCTATTCTTAGCCCCACTGTGTTCACACTGTAGCTCTCCAATCAAGTTATTCAATTGACTTTATCAGGTAAGAATAGGTCCCTTGTCTCTGGGTGCACGTGCTTTCATTACAGCAGTCCAGACGTTCTGGAACAAGCTGCCACCTGATGGGTGCCCTAAGCAGAAATGTACTATGGTGCACCCGAAAAAATGCCCAGCACACAATGTCATTAAATGTATTTCTTTCTTCCAAAGAAAGGCAAGTTCAGGATGGAATATCTCCAAAACACAACAGTGAAATATTCTTAAATTTGGGATTACCTTCTGTAATGATTTAGAGAGTTTTTGAACGCAACCATAAAAGGATAAAAGGAGAAATGGAACTTAAAAATGGACCCAACACACACTTTTGTGAGTTCCCAACTCTAAATGTATTTCTTTCTTCCAAATAACCCTAGTTCAGGATGGATTTACTCAAAAATGCTACAGTGAAATTTTCTTACATTTTGGATTCTCACAGTCAATAATATTTACTGTAATAAGAGACTTTTGAATGCAACCATGAGAGGAAAGAAGAAGTGCAACCTCAAAACACATTAAACAGATTACCTAAATATGCAAAAGTCCCAGAATTAATAGATTCATCACATTGAACAACAAAGAAATATTTCATTTTTATGAAAAGCTATTAACAGACTGAGTATAAAACAATATGAGCATTGTGAAATAACCGTCTTCATAGCTGCACACTTTGAAAGATTTAAATTGAAACTGCAAACATGTCATCATGAAAAAAAAACCTTATGAATATTAAACAGTAAACCTGGCGTGAACAAAACATCACACAGATCTCTTTTAATAGCGTGAAGCTTAAAAAGCGTGAAAGCTTTTAAAGATGAACTGGAAAGTGATAAAAAGTAGATGGATTCTGAATTTATATAACTTTATAACTTAAGAATATGTCTAAATAATTCACTGCTGGTGTTTTTGTATCTGTTGATGTTTTGTTTGCTTCTTGTATGGTGTCATACAAGGCTATGGGGGTTATGGGTAGCTTGTTGCTGGTGATACTGCTCTCAAGTCTTTACAGCATCTCACTTTTTTATTTGCCATTAGCAGGCTTTATCCACAAAACAACCACAGAAATGGTTTCCGTCTCTGCCTCAAAACTACTGCTGCTAAACTGGCCTCAACACTGCACAAACAAGTCATTAAAACTGAAACAGATAAACCGCAAGAGCATGCCTAGAATGGTCTGAGAGTAACAAAACATAACATCTCCTTGAGGAAAAGACAATAGAATTGAGATATGCTGGATTTTTTATATTTTACATTTATGCAGATAGCAAACTCAGATTACAAAGCATATGTAGATAGTGTAAATATCTCCATTTAGACGCTCTAAAAAATTCTCTGTCACAAGAAATGGTTCTACTCCAAGCAGCAATATGAAACTGTAATTCCTCGACTGACCACTTGAGGCAGAAATGAGCATATTCCCATTGAATATTGTCAAAGAATCCAACTTTACAACTGAAAAAAAAAACATGTTTAAAACCTGCTTCCTTGAGTTTTTCTTTTTTTTGTGCTTCTTATTAAGGAAGTCTCAGTTTTCAACTTAAAGGTTTATGCTCTTATTTTGTTTTCAATAGTTTTTTATGGAGTATCTATCTATCTATCTATCTATCTATCTATCTATCTATCTATCTATCTATCTATCTATCTATCTATCTATCTATCTATCTATCTATCTATCTATCTATCTATCTATCTATCTATCTATCTATCTATCTATCTATCTATCTATCTATCTATCTATCTATCTGGTTGATTAAAAGAAAAGACTCAATGGCAAGAGCTGGAGTAAACAGCTGAGGAAAACTAACTAAACTTTGAGCGCTGGAACATAAACTAACTAGAGAACAAAAACAAGAGTAACGAAACGTAAATTAGCATAAATGTTACTTAATAACTGGAGGAGAGGACACAGCCATAGGTGACAAAGTGAACAATGAACCAGTGACAGACAGTGGAAAAACAGAGAATATAAAGGGGATAAAATCAGGCAACAAGATCAGGGACAGGTGAGGAGGAAATTAGGAAAAAACCGGCAGGGAGGGGCAAGAGCAGAGAGAGAGAGAGAGAGAGATAGAGCACCTCAAGATGAAAATGCTAATTGCTAAGTTCAAAATCCCTCATGAAGGAGAGCTGACCACTGGGCAGTCTCAGGTCTAAACCTTAAGCCACTCAGGATCCTGCTATGGTTCACCTCCACTCGTTACCTATTTTTGACTCTCGCACAGTGACATTTAGCCAACAAGGAAGTGCCTGATTTTCCCTTCATTTGCTATGGATGACTTCACGCATTCTACATGCTTCACGCATTATACTCTCACCAATAAATGGAGGAATTGCAACATGCCACATCACACAGCGTAAGGAGAAAGAGAGAGAGATTGCCATGACAACCTTCCCATAGATGTATAAATGCAGAAAGAAGCCTAAGTTTTGCTGTCATCACAGACATATTCAGGACACAAACATTTTGAAGTGTCTCTTACAAATGAGACTGGGTGTTTCTCTAAATCACTGCACTGCAAAAAAAGGCATGTGGAAACACTAGTTTCCTCTGGGGTCTGGCATAAGCAGCTGCAGAGAGAGTGATAAAACCACACACATATTGACACACAAGAGTGTCTGCGCTGCATGTAAGTGCACGGTCCTGCAGCATATTTCATCATTACACTTCAACACTTAATCCTCTGCTCCAGTGGTCGCATATTATTTCAATAACCTGCATTGGAGGTGACTGTTAATACACACATTCTGGACACAGAAAGTAAGCACAAGATTAGCGATTCACAAAAGAATCAAATGACCCACATTTTTACCCATACAAGTAAGAAAAGGAAATTAACAAAGAAAAACAGTTTTGCCCAGAGCTATAAGTGGATTTTTTTACATGTCAGAGCATAGGGGGTTTGTCTGCAGACCCACAACAACGCATATTGATTGCCCGCAATCCAACAAACACAGCCTGTGCTGACCCTGATCAGTGTAGTATTAATAAAATCTAAAATACAACTATAAAGATAATGATCCAAAAAGAGACATTTTGGAGTCTAGAAAATGGATCAAGTGCTCTATTCACACTTGGCTAAAATTTATTGAAAACAATCTAATCTGAACTTCTGGAGGTTGGAAGTAATCGACGGTAGAGTACAGAGCAGGGAGGGGCTCTCCCATGTGGTTTTTCTACAAAAACCTTCAATTGATGCAAAGCTCGAAATGAACTTAAGCACGAAAAAATGTAGATGTTCCAATCTGCATGTATGCATGAAATCAACATGAAAATGAGCTACACACACAATTGCAGAACTCAAGCGCCTCATTTACACACATTTAATATCTTAATGAGCATGCTTGAATAGGAAACAGACAGTAACAAATACAGAGAAAAAAATTATTTGAAAGTTTGTCTGTAAACCTTTGACACGTCTTTGAAGTTTCTATAAAAAATATTAAATGCAAAAAAAGGATTGTATAATAGAGCATCAATTTCATTTAAAGCTAAAGATTTGTGATGTTTTAATTTAACCATTTTCGTAAACTATAAGTTATCTGTCGAATCTGTGGTGTGGTGGATAGTGCGCTCAACTCAGTGGGACTTGAGTTTGACTCTTGATTAAGCAAATAAATAGCCAGCAATAAAATATGTCTCCTGTCTTTCTATTACTCTCCCATCTGATAATTGCAAATGTACAAAAAGAAGTATAATACATAAGACATATATAATTGTTTTAATGCTCATCCTAGTTTTAAGACAGTTTGCCGAGTTGCATGAAAAAACTTGTTTTGAAAGTGTTTTGTCTATTTTTAAGATCCATCAGCATTTGTTGTCAGCTAGACATTTATGCTAATTTTGTTTGCTTGATCTAGGAAGTTTAAGTCGATTTGAGTTTTTTTTCTTATTTCTTATTTCTATTTTCAAAATGTATACTAATATGTTTATAAAGAAAAATTTTGAGCCAAACTAAAATGGTCCATTTTACCATTTTTTTTATTTTAAATCAAGCAGATAACTGACAAAAAAAGGCCCAATAGGGCCCCACAAAAAATACTAACACCATGATTACCAGCTTATTGCTTTTATGATGTTTTGTAGCTAATTTAAGTCATGGGGTAAAAACTGACCCGTTCACATATGAGATGATAACAGACAGCCAACTCAAGAGGAACGCTGTAAAAAAATAGCTTCCACAAAACAGGCGATAACCGTAGAATTTACAGTGAACAACTCTTATTAGTTTAACAGAGCATGGCATTTAAAACATATGAAAATACAGTTTAATGCTCCAAATTTAACAACATACTGTATGATATAATACAGAAAATACAAAAAAAAGTTTTACTTTTTTTTAGAAAGCCCACAAGATAACAAAATGTCAATCATATGTTTTTGTAATCTGTTCATATTGGACATTTTTAGTGTTCTAAAAATATTTGGGAATAATGTGAAATAGGTTTTAACAAAATTATTTGAACAAACCAATAAATTAGACAATACTTAGAGCTGTAAAAAATATGGTAGTGTAGTGTAATATTATTACAACATAAACCTTAACACTAGATGGTTGATAACCATACAGAAAATATAATACGGTTACCTTTAAACTAGATAGTTATATATCTAGTTTATATAAGTTTATAAAACTTATAGTTTAATATAATTCACAGATATAGTCCGTATAGCTGCCGGTATTTAACCATAAAATTTACAGTTTATTTTTTTTACAGTGAAGGCGGAAGGTGGAATTCAGAAATTTGTGGAATTTAGTCACATTCACCATTTGATTCAAGGTGGACTACTGCTGGAGTTATTGACATCTTCTAGAGATCTACCCATGTTTGATAGCGTCATTTTTTCCTGTTCCATTGCTTTTATGTAAAGTCTATCTGAAATATTCCGAACATAAATCTTTCCCTGTGTATTCTTCCCATTATTACAGTCACACACTGTGCTAGTTGTTACAAAGCATGGGTCAGTGCTAAAGCGATAGACTCATCTGAACCTAGACTTGCTGCTTCCCTTTATCACCTAAAGGAATCGCAATCGACAGAAATGAATGCACGCCAGACATGAAGCTTGCATGGAGAAACAAACAGTCCCCCGTTCACTTCGCTGTTAGTAAACATGTTCATGAATACGTCAGGTCTTTGTGCGTACGGAACATTAATACATGAGAAGGAAATGCTCCGAGCAAGGAAAGGCAACACGCTGCTGTTTCTGCAAAGAATTTATGATCTAGTTTCAAATGCAATGCATTTTCTGATTGTCTGGGAACAACTGGCAAATCAAATCACACCTGGAAGTGCATGTGAAAATAAGCAAGACACTTTTAAAAGGTAAATTGACCTCTTTTCCACCACCGTCCACCATCTGTAGACAAATTGAAGCCTTTTGCGCCAGCCATCACCCTTGACAACCGGCAATCTGAGCCGTCATCCTGAAACAACCTGTCTCCGCTGCCTGAACAATTTTGCAGCATCTGAATCCTGCCCTTTTGAACTGTGCATCTCCTCGTAGCGTCTCAGAGGGCCGGAGAACTCACTTCAGTGCGCACCTTATGGCTAAATGCACAGAGCCTCATCAGATAACACAGACACTCTGACCCATCTACACACAAGCACACACTTTCCCCTCTGTCCTTCACGCCGGGCGCTGTCAGCCTGACTTCCTGTGCCGGGTCTGCTTCAAGGTTAGCTGCTCATTGTATTGAGTGAGTGGCTGAGGTTCTCAGAGTGGGACGACTGGATGCATTATCACCTCTGTGGGGGTCTAGGTGAGGGGGGTGACCAATTCAAATCCCCACTGATGAGAATCTCCGGCTCACCTCTGGCTTGGCATGGATTCACTGACCTCAATTAATAGGTTTAATTTCACCCTTTTTGACATAGCCATCAGCCAAAGGATTGAAGCGTGGCCATATGGTCTATTTATTAAATCTAAACACTGAAGGACATCCTGCAGGTTTTCCATTGGATTATATAGACGCCTGTGTGTAGAGCCAGAGAAATAGAGAAAGCTGTAGAGTAAAAGAAGAGAGTAGGAGGGGGTACAGTCCCAAAAACACATCTGGTGTGAGGGTTTGCCGCAGTGCCAACAACTGCTGCAGAAAACATAGTGGTTCTGTGTCTAACTGCCCTGGGTGCCCATGCATGACTCATAAAATTTGTCTGTGTGATATTCTCAGGAGGGCTCAGAAGTTGTTTACAGCTCCTCTCTGGGGTTTGGCTACAGCTCTGTCTCTTAACTTAGTGAGGCACAGAACATTCTGCCTTTGCGCTTCCTCTCGGATTCAATCAGACAGAAAATGTTAACTACAGCTGGAGAGCTTCAGCCGCGCTCTGTGCTGTAAGCCGTGGATTATCATGTTCAAATTTAAAATAAATACCTGGAGGGGATCCTGCTGTCATGTTCCAAAGTAAAAGAAAAGCTGGCACAGAGATTGGGAAATAAAGCTATGAATTAAATGGAAATGGACACAAAGGAAAAACAAATAGTTTTTCAGAATTTTTACATTGTTCAGATAGGACTTTTGACAATGGCTGTGCCAAATATCAAAATTAATGTTGCATTCAGTGGCTCCTGGTGCATTATTCTGGAAGGGAGCTACATTCACCTAAAAACGTCAAGTTTGTTTATTTAAAGAGACAAAGAAGTGAACCTTTAGTGGTGGAGTGGTTGGTGATCTCGACTTGTACACAGTATGATTTCCCGTCCTTCATCTTCTCTCTCCCTGACTCTCTTCCTGTCTCATCTCTTCATAATAAATGTAAAAAGTCCAAAACACATCCTTCTTTTGAATGATGAATCAAGTTTCATATCAAATGGTGCTGATTTAAAAGATTTCCTCAAATTATTGCTGACTCTTTCTCAAATTTCCCCCTTTTTACTCCCTACTAATTCATCTTTGTCTGGCACATCCTCAGCAGTGACTTAGGAACATCCTACTAAGACATAATTGGTGTAAATCCTGTATTGTATTGAAATGCTGTTACTGTGCAGGAGAAAGCAACTGCTCCCTGGAGTTCATATCAAAACTCTCACCAATCAGAAACTATAGCCAACGTAAATTAAAGGCAATTTGAATATCTACGTAAGGCCTTCTTTACGTTAAGGTGTAGGGGAAGTGAGGAGACCCAGACTGCCACTGGTTGCGTTGCAATACACTTATAGTCCATGTTGACGATAAGCCATTTAATATCTATGTCTTCTTGCAATCACAGAACTGATGTTTCTGTAATATCATTTAGCCTCTAGGGGGCAGCAATAAAGTTTGAGCATGAAACATTAAAGAGGAGATGTTTCTTATATCCTGAGTGAGAGATCTTTTGATGCATATTTTATACTGTTCCTTTATTTCTCATAAAAGCCTACTGCAGCTGTTTCGCTTTAAGATAAACTTTTAAAATTGTGAAAAGCACAACAATTTTTTTTTTTTTTTTTATAAAATTTAAGCTTGTGTAAAATATAACATATAAACATATAACTGGTGTTTGATGGTTGGTTTGCACTTTTAATGTATGTGTTCTATTTCAATGTCTAGAAAATATAATTTTTAAAATATGCTGCTAAATAAATATTTAGTTGTTAAAACTATGGTTTTATTAAAAATACGTATTGAATGTTGAATATCTCTTTTTGCCTGTGATGGACTGGCGATCTGTCCATCTCACTCGAAGTGCGCTGGAGAACACCAGCAGACCCTCGTGACCCTAAAAGCTAATAAGCGGGGGTAAGAGGATGAATGAATGAACATTGCCGTACTTTTGTCAGAAATGCTGGAGGACATTTTTAATTCATTTATTTGAGTCGCTGGGTAAAATTGGGTGCAGGATGAGTCATTAGCCCTTTTGCTCCAGTTTCCCAGAATACTGTACATGTAATTTGCCTTAAACTGGAATTAGACAACATTTGAAAGTCCATTAGCATAAAGATGCCAAAGATAAACAGCATGTGCCAAAAGCTTCGAAATTCATTTCGATTTAATTACTTTTTCCCATGTTCTCGTATGCTAATCACAGAAATGATCAAATCAGCTGCTGTAGATATTTACTTTTCATGATGAGCTCGTCCTCAGCTAGTAAACCATTTACTATGTGTGTAACGATGTGGCAGCCTATAATTCACCATGCAAAAAACACTGTAATAAACTCATTTTCATTGATCAATGGCTGGCAGTAAAGACTACTTTCTTGTTTAGTCTAAAAGGCAACGGTGACATCATCTGCAGCTTTCCCGCAGAGAGATCTGCAATCATTGAAATGGCAAATAAAAGGTTTCTGTGTGGCTGGTTATGGTTGCGTTTGTCTGTCTGTCTGTTTGTTTGTTTATGCATGGGGGTTTGTGTATCAAAATGCATTCATCTAATTAATTTGGCAATTATTAGGAAGCACAGATTAAGTTTCATCACCACAGAGTTTGCCGTTTAGGAGTTAATGCATGTTCAGCGACAACTGACAAAGATGGTACAAATCAACTTTACGGCATCAAAACTGAACTGATTTTTGTTTTTTTAGTTGGGTAACTACTCGGTAATCCCACAGGTTCTGATCCAAAGCCAAAAACATCAACACAATAACAAGAATGTGTCAAATTGAAATCCTGCCTTTTGGAAAAGATTTCTCTGTCTGTAGCGTCAACACCCTGAAGGTAAAACACTTGAGAAAAATGGGGAAACGACGCTCTCTTTCACCCTTTCCCTCAATCTGGCTTTCTCTTCTATCCCACCGCACTCTCTCTGTATTTTAATGGCATTTTCTGCTTTGACTGGCCCTTGTATTCGTCTCAGACACGGCTCCTTTGAGGCACAGCACGAAGAGCTGGTACTCGGGTGAAAGCCCCAGCACCACATCATCCAATTACCCCAACACCCTCTATATGTACAGGGATCCCCATGGCCCTCTCTGCCGGGCTTGAATTGCATTGTTTTCCGAACCCAGGAACAACCTCAGAAGATTCAATGTGCTGAGATCCGCACATTTAATGTCAGCCATTGCAACCGTTGATAGAAAGCCAAAGCAGTCCATTCAATAGCTCAAAAGTCCTACCTTTTTCAGACGACCTCCTTTGGTCCCCACAAAAGCCAGCGAGTGGTTCTTGTACACGTAGGCAATAACCGAAGTCATTTTGTCTTTAGATTCCGAGAAGAGGGGAATTCCACGAACCATCTCTGAAACGCCGAGAGGAGCGTTCATATCCAGACCGCAGAAGTTGTCGTCGATGGTGAGAAGCTACAAAGAACAGGAAATAAATTAGGCTTTCTTCAACTTTTTAGAATTGAAACACTCAACATTTTTGTCAGTTTGAGCAGAAAATATCTTCTCAGATGAGCCAGAAAAATGCAGATACATAATTCTTGCTATTTATCATCAATTCAGTCAGTCAAATCTAAAATGGGCTTGATTTCGCACAATTAAAGTCGAAAAAGCATCTTCTAAACATGGCATTTGAGATAATGCTTTTGAGTACATGTGATATGTAACATATGGCTGAGGACATTGGCTGAAAAGCAAGTGATTTACAGCTTCTGATTTAGAAATAATAATTTGGTAAGGCTCTTGTGTTTCAGTCTTTTGAAAGCTCTTTCAAAACAACGACTTGCAGTGGAACAGCTGCAGAGACCTCAGGATAAAATGTCAAACAAATCGAAAGAATGATTAATGATGCCCAGGGCTTTGACTCATTGAGGCCATGAAACCATAACACTTCTCAAGCTCTGCCAAATATGATCCGCTCACGGCCTTTAATTGATTCATGAGTGTCTCTTCGGGAACTGATAATGGCTGCACCAAGGAAAAGTTTGAATGTTAATTGAATAGATTTGTAAATAACTGCAATTATGCAATCAATATAATAGAAGACACATGAAAACTGAGCTTCAGCGAATGTGAATTATAAACTAAATTGTTAAATGCGGGTGGGGAGTGGAGCAAAATATGCCCATCCAAGAGTGCAACTTCCAAAAGGCATATTTAATATCAGTGTTTTCCCTACCATTCAATATGAGGGACTTACTGCTCCTTTAAGCCTGGCACTGGAACCCCCTCTCCCTCCCTTCCATGACCCCCCTTGTCTCTCTCACACAGGTAATATTGGGCAGTGTGAGCAGAACAGTCCATTTATATCAAAGTTCAGCGATTATAACAGTGACTGAACCAAGGCCAGGGGCTACAGTAAATGGTGCGAGTGACTGCGTCAATAGTTATTTCACTTCAATTCATTCTGAAGCTGTTTATAAGTACACCGAAAAAATGGAAATCTAAGCAAAGCTGAACAATGCTTAAATGTTGAATTAAAATTGTGATTTTCTTATTTTAACAAGAATTACTTCGTTTAGACTTTTCAGATATAGAGTACTTAGCTTATTTTAAGAAAATATGCCCATTTGCTTATTCTGATAATTTATTTGCTTGAATTAGGAAACTTTGTAAAACAAGTCTTATTTTGCTAAATAATCTTAAAACAAGATTTTTTCACTCAATATATTTTTACTCAAAGAATATTACGGATGTCTGATTTTAGGAAATCAATGTTAAATTCAGATGAACACTGAACACTCAATACAAGACGAATGCTTAGCTATAGTTAAAATCTTTTTTGATCAAGCAAAAAATCTGACAAACAAAAAATGATTGGCAAGAATTCTTATCCTTGAAGCAAGTATAAAATGCATGTGGAAAACAAAAATAAAAAAATTAGCCCTGCAGTGAACTGGCGATCTGTGCGCTGGAGATTGGCAGACCACTGTGACCCCAAAAAGGGAATAAGCGTGTTCGAAAATGAATATAAAATAAATAAATAAAATGCTTGCGAAAATTAATAATTGAAAACATCAAAGTTATTTCTGGTTTTAAGTTCCTCTGTTTGTTAATGATTGAGCAAAATGTTCAGTTTTTCAGTACAATTGTTTATTCACTGTCATTTTTAAGCAGTTTTTTCTTGTTTTAAAGACTATTTTCAACATTAGTTTTATGTAAAGTCCTTTTTAATACAGTTTTTCCCCAAAAAATGTGGTTTATGTACCAAAAAAAAAGATTATAAAAAGAACATAAGTTTAATTTAAGCTATGATATGATATGTAGTGTTACTATTTCTTGTTACTATGTGCTAAGCGCAAATGTTCTTAAGTTAGTGCTGTTTCTTACAATTTAACATAAAAAAATACATTTTAGTGAGAATTTCTTGTTTTCTCTATTTTGGGTACTAAGATTCTTGAATGCATTGTTTCAAATTTTAAGACTATGATTTAAGGACATATAAATTTGTTTTAATGCACAAAAGGGTTGAAGACAATTTGCCTAGTTTTGAGATAACAGGATACCAGTTAAAATATTCTAGTTTCTAGTTCATTTTACTTTATAAACAGCTTGAAAACACTTTTATTTGGCTATTTTTAAGGTGCACCAGCATTGTCTGCTTAATTTGCTCGCCCCATTTGCGGGTTTTGCTTGATCTAGTAACAGTTTGGCGAGATTAGATTTTTTTTTCATGTGCATTTTTTCTTGAACAGTTCGTCAAATAAATCCCGTATTTCATTCAAATAAAAACAGATAACAAATGCACTGATGTAATTCATCTTGCACAACAGCACTTCTAAACTCCCTAGTTTCGTTCAGAAAGCTCAGCACATTATTTTCCATCATAGAAAAGCAGCAAAACAGATGCTTTGCACGCATTAATATTTCAGTTCTAATGGCATATTCTCTCAGTCAGATCATGAAACGAGACAGCTTGAACTAAGCTTTGCCCCCAGGCGCTAACCCACAACACAGTCTCCAGTGACAAAGTGGGCGAAGGGCAATCCTGAGTGATGCCGCGCTTTTGAGAGGAAGCATCTGGATGTACATTATCACTCAGAGACTTGTGCATGCACTGAAATAAAGTACATAGACCCATGATGAGAGTTCAATTACACCAGAAGCGGTGTTTATCTTAATAACAGCAGCCCTCCGGCTAATGATGTCTGTCATTGTTTGGAAAATCCATTGCGGGCCACGGAAAAAATCTGTAGAGGAGCAGCAACCTCGGAGAGAATACGATCAATCAAGTGACCGGATGGGTCTTCGCATGTAATATAGCAAATGTTCTGTCCGCGGTCAGGAGATAGCAGACCCTTCATTAAGCAAATGGAAGACAGGGACTGTCTCTGTAAAATGGCGGTTTATGAGTGATCGATAATGAACACAGCACTCAATTCAGTCCACTCAATACAGCCCAGAATTACGAATAAACAGAAAACTCAAGTCGAGGGAATAGCACAATGTTCAATGTCCTATATGCCTTTTCTCCTTTTTTAGCAGATGTGTGACCTTTAAAAATGTTCTGCTGTCAGTGCCGCTCGCCTCGCCAATGCCAGCGCAGAGTAATGGTGCTCATTTCTTGTTAGAAAGACACGGCTACATGAAAGATCTGTTTTCTGCAGTGTTAGTGTTTCTGCAGATGTCTCCTGTCCGTATCACGCTCCATGAATCAACCCAGGTTGTTGAGGCAGCAGCAACCTGCTTCTCTGTGCGCGCCTGCTTACACACGCAAATAAAAAAGAAAACTCCAGCGGCCTTTATCTTGATTACGGCGGTCAAAACAATCCCAACAGAGCTGGCTCCATCTATACTGTGCATTCAGATGGATATCTACACACACATAGCTTGGCGAAAACTCTTCCCACTCTTTCCCTGGGAAGATGAACAACATGCCAATCAGACCCTGTATGCTTATCCTTTCATTACCTCGCCACATAAACATGACATTTCCCCTCTCGCCATGCAAATAACATCTTTTAATGCCTCATGCCAGAGGGGGTGCCCTCTCTGCCGCCATCGACCTCGGCTACGACTCTCCTCTCTGGTTTCCCCTCGTGCTACTCTCTGTGAACAAGCTGCTGCATTATTGCCAATTTCATGCTGCGAGTCTAAAGGTGTAAAGGGGGAGGTGGGAAGAGACAGAAAGGAGGAGGGAATAGTCTGATAAGTGCTACTAAAAGCGCCTGGAAGAGCGCAGGCGCCGCTTTTCATTTGAACTGGTTCCAGAAAAGGCGAAGCGGAATCAGGTCATTCGGACCGCTCGCTGCCTGGCTACCGCCTGCAATACAAAGGGAGCTCTCTTCCCTGATGTCGGCGTCTCTGTGGCCCTGGATAAAAGACAACAAGTGAAATCTAAGCTTTTTCAGCAGCTGCTTTTATTCAGTCCGAGTTTAAGGGAGCAAAAAAACGACGGATGAACTTCTAAAAAATGCCTTTTGTTTTGGCTTAGATCAAAACGCTCTGTTTATGCAAATAAACCGCGATCAGTGCCGTGAGTGTTCATCACCCAGATGATGAACTGGCTCTTCTGCAGCTAATTCGGCACAGTCATATAATTACCCTTTCAGAGTCTTTCCTTTTCATGCTCAAGCAATATCTCATGCAGGGATTGTTGTTAGCAACAAAGACATTATTTCCTATAAATCTCAGCTCCCCATTCAGAGTAATTATATCAACACTCAATCAAATCAGAGCTTGGAAATCTTTGAGCTCTCATAATTCTGCAGCAGTTAAGAGGTTGTTGGTTTTTTTGTTTCTGTGATGCATTCGATTGGATGCTTTCTAAATTTGGTTTGTCTATCAGGGTTGAATGACTGATAAATAATTAGCCGGGTCTCTCCACCTTTCCAGAACAACATAATAGCACTCTATTAGGTAAAAGTGCATATTAAATAATAACCAATTTGAATATTTGATTGTTAAGTCCACTAATCATTCTTCTTGTACTGCAGCATAATTGCACTCGTTAATGTTCAGTTGATTACTGTGTGTTCAGGAGAGTCTGTTCAGATCAAATCTTAATGTAATTTACATTAACTTGCGCTGAAATTGCTCTGATTTATGCTTGATATATTGTTCCGTTTAACCAGTCCCTTACTCTAAACATGTGTTCCCCTTTATTATTTCTCACTTTAGCCATTGTGGTGCATGTGCCAATCACAGGGGCTGTTTCCTCACAGTTCTGTTAGGAATGACACAACTCACTTATTGGGTCGTAATTGGCGAAATTTTCAAATGTGTAGGTTTCAAAAAGGGTGATTGGTCTTGATATTTTCAAATGAACATTAAATTAATTAATTTTGGACGGTTACACATTCAAAATGCATGATTCGCGGCTGTAATCTGTCATTCAAAATATAAAGTATCCACCGCCGCTTGTTTTCCTTGTCTAGTCACGCCCACCACCAGACCCGCTGTGCACACATTGAACAGAGCACAAGTTGTTTGTGGTCCCAACTGCCCAGGTGACATCCATGAGAATTATCGTTCTTTCGAGGTATAAGGGCGGCACTGTCAAGAGCTTTGTGGTGGGAAATGACAAAATGGTGTAACATTATGCTGCTAACACACAACGGAACTGCCGTAATAACACACGCAGCTAATAGACCAATGGACTTTTAGCAAGTAAGCAGCCTATTTTGGCCTAAAGTTATGTGCAAAACTTCAAGCCTGATATGAATTCATAAACAATCAGGTGCCTCTCGAGATTGGTGCTAGTTTGTGTCCACAGTGTGTTTCAGGGAATTTATTCTTGATTTAATTTTTTTTTTAAATTTCAATTGCCATATTTTCTTCATGCTTTTGAATATGTAAGTACATGATCTTCCTCCCTGCGATGGACTGGCAACCTGTCCAGGGAATAAGCGGGTTACAAAATTAATGAATGAACGTTCTTCCTCCATTGCTCTTATTTTTACATCGAAAAGCCTTTCGACACAATGTGAAATAGAGCATTAACTCATGTTCAAATATACAATTTTTAATATGTAGAGAAATTAAATAACTTATTGAGACAAATTTAAATCAAATAAAAATTCATCTACATTGACAAAAACCAGACTAAAACCTTTATTTTTTTGGTGACATACGATATTAATTTAAAGCGATTTGACTAAAACTAAAATTATTTTCGTCAAAAAAACTAAGACTAAAACTCAGATGGCTGCCAAAAACAAAAATGTTCGCCCCTCACTCAGCCATGTGCAAACCCTCTATTATAAATAAAATTGTGAATGTTTATAGACTGTGTGGGAATCGCCAATACAAATAGTGTTTAGCATCCTTGAGCTCAAGCGCCATGTATGTCACGTTTATAATACACCCATTATTTCAAAGAATCCAGAAATATCCTCCAAGTGCAAGAACTGGATGATCGGTCGATAACGATCTCATGATAGACCATGACCTTTTCTGCAATGGTTACGATGGGAGATATAATTGCAGAGGCCAATAAACCTAGAGATCCACCTTAACGAATCCAGAATTCAGCACAGCGGCTGATTAAATATATGTCACACAATCCAATAAAGCTCTTCCACCAGAAAACAACACCTAGGAGAAGTTCCAGCCTTATTAATGGAATATACAGAGCTTCTCGTCTCTCACGGTCATTTTACTTTCGTTATATGCAATGCAACTTTACACCACATTTTCCTGGGAAATTAAAAAAAAAATGCACTGAAATAACAATGTCTTCATGCAATGCTGCATATGGGTGTCATCTGCAAAATGTAGCAATTAAGTGTGCACCTTTTCTGGAAAAATAAATTAGGTATGATTAGCAGGCACAAATTTACAGTCAGTTAAAAAGTGAGAAAATTGTTCTGTTTGGGGGAAACGTGCTAATTATTTGGCAGTAACATGTAATGAGAATATAGAGAGAGTGACAGCTGTAAGGAAACAGCCTATAGCCTGATTTTAATGACTTATAATTGAGCTGATTATGAATAATAATGAGACTAATCTTAATTTAAAACGCTCTTATCTCTCTGACCGTGGTGTCTTCGTAAGCAACCAGAGGTTGAGGGAAAAAGCTTCAATTAAAAAAAAAACCTATTAGAATGTGGTGCATCCTTGTTTGCTTGAATGTCATCCCTCTGGTAGATGAGGGGGGTGGGGGTCATTTACTGTGCTTGAACAAATTTCCTGCTGACATAAGGAAGACGAGATTCATTTCCAGAGCAATTAATAATTACAAATGCATCCATGTGCACCGGATTTTCACCATAAGTTCATGCTTTAACTCTCAGAAGTCCTTTTCCAGTGTATTTTGCTACTTTACCATCTGTATGGAATTAATTTTGTGCCGATAAAACAAACAAAAATAAATTGATTCCAAAGAATAGAAACAATCAATTAATTACCATAAAATCATCATTGATTTAAAATACATTCTTTCACATCGCAGAGTTTTGATTATGCTTTCACGATCTACGTTTTCGCTTTCTAATTTTTCGAGTTATGCTTCTCATTCTGGCAATGCTTGATGTCATTTTTTAGTACAGCCCCAGCTTTTTTTTTTTTACAAAAATTTTCATTATAATACCAAATACTTCCACAACAAACCTGAAATTGTACAAAACTACAATTCCAAGTGTTAAATCAGTCAAAGTTTTAAATAAAAAATCATAAACCCCCCAAGCAAGACAAGGTCAAAACCAAATCTCCTAAACCTTATACACTGTATTCACAGGTATTGTACTTCCAAGGGTTAATTCTTCTTGCAAAGTATACATCATAACTCTTGTAATGTTCCTTTGAATCCAAAAATATTACAACTAATAGCCTTTTTCAAACCATATTATATTTGAAATCCATATATTTCAAACACTAGGTGGGTCGCGTCATTCTAAGGGTTAAAATGGAACACGACCATCTTCATTTGGGTTTAAATGTGAACAACTGCACAAAACCCACAATGGACATAAATATATATTTATTTGATGACTATAAATAAGGATTTTTTTAAGTTCCTTTTGAAGGAATATCCAGTCATGCACAGATCAAGTCGTCACCAAAAATTATATATCACACGGCTTTTGTTCAGGTCACAATAATGGCTTCACTTAACAAAACTGGACGAGGAACAGCCAAACTCTTCTACCAAAGTGAGATTGAAAGACATTTTCTGGTCATTGAGGATTGAGCACAGCAACGAGACACTTGTGGGCGTAGTTATACTGCTGCAACAAGGCTTCCCCAAGACTCGCAGAGAATCTGGCAACATTGATGACCGTAGATGTAGTAGCTGTCCATGGAAACTTCACATTACACATCAAGCAAACTACTCTACAAAAACTACACAAAATCCTCAATAAACATAAATAAATGTTGTGATGTCAGGATTTTTAAAACCATGAATGAATATCCAGTGATCCACAGATCAAACGCACTCACAAACAATAAATAAATATCGACAGCAAAACATCAGAACGGCTTTTGTTCAGTTCTGAACACTCATAGGTCTGGGCCCTCAAGGCACTAGGGATCTGTGAGATGTTTGGCAGAAGAGGAGCTCCACTAGTTTTGATCTCGGCCTCCGCTTTTGGATCTCCTTGGCTGTGTCTGATCTTAAAATAGCAGCACGAAGCTGCCAGTGGTAGTCCTGTGGGAGTAAAGCTGCATGCGTGACTTATCGAACCCCGGCCTTGTGATTAGGTGAACAAGCGCCTGACTTGCGTGCGCGTCTGTATAGAGAAAACCATACATTATTTAGAATTATTTTGCAATAAAAGGAATGCATTTACATTTAAAACAAAGCCGGTGTATTCTAAATGAGAGGAACAGCATGACCATTGTGAGACATGCCACACCTTCGTGCAGGATTGTGTGTTTGCGATCACTTCATTACTGCCATCTACAAAGATTTCGACTAAGTCAATTTTAATGATCTGATGAAGATGGTGGGTCTTGTCTCAGACAGTGAAATGTGAGCTCTCTCTTTCTCTCTCTATCTCTCTTTCTCTCTCTCTCTCTCTCTCTCTCTCTCTCTCTCTCTCTCTCTCTCTCTTTATGAGCTGGTGTGTGTGCATCATGATTGACATTAGCTGTTGCCTTCATTCCCGTCCGACTGTCCTAATGAGCAGTAGTGCTGCTCATCTGTTCACTATTTGGCAAATACACACGGTGAGGTGGGGGGGAAGCAAAGCTTAGTATTGTATTTACTGGAGATGTCAACTTTTTATACTTTGTAGGTGTGAGAAAATGCTGGAAACTAAGAATGGTTAAATATAAATACAGATCTAAGTATGAGTTAAATCAAAATTAAGTAAGCATTTGCCTTCAAACCAGCAACAATGCATAAAGATTCACTTGCACAGTTGTTAACTTTTGTTTAAATATACGCCATTGTAAAATGAGAATGAACACTGCACTGCAACTTTAAAATAGGGACAAGATGTACTTTGTTTAGCAAAGCTTGAAAGGCGCATTATGATTGAAAGTTATTTAAAATTCACAGATCGTTATTCATTTGATGTGTTAATTCAGTTATTATTACAAAAAACTCTTTGCCACATTTAATTAATGTGTTTCGGGAGAAGTGAGCAGGACATGCCCCTCACTAATTATCCTTTTATCCTGCGTACTTATAAGCTGATGGAACCCATTTGACATTAACCCGTTTTTGCTATATTGCATAACACCCCTGGATGGAAATTAAAAAAGTGCATAAACTGAGTAGGATAAACTTTTTATCCGATAAAAAAATGCGCATTTACCAAATAAATCCCAAAACAATGTAATAGCAAAGCGTTGGAACTAGGGCGCGATTAATTGGCATTAGTGGACTAACCAATAGACCGATTTCTTTGAACAACATCTGAAATTTTGTTTTGGTAATTCTAAAAGTCCTTAACCAAATCTGTCATCAAAGTGGGATTCACCTCCCAGAACTGTCTTCACTGGCAGTGTTGCCAAAGAATGGCCTCCCGCCACAAAAGCAAGTTAACACGACGGCGGATATTGCGTTTCGTCTATGTGTTCTATTATAAACAAAAAAAGGCAAATTTTTCTTTCGATATTTGCCACCAGTTTATAAGGAAGTAACGAATTTATTCTCTTGGACTCGTTGGATGGAAACAGAGCTTTATTTGCAAATATTTTATTTGATAGTCCTGATAGTTTTTGTGCGTAAACTTAATTTGCATCTTTGGATGGAACATGGCTACTGTCAAGGGTGGAATCTCCTGGTTTCAGGAAGCTAATTATACTTACATGTAATGATCTATTTTCTATTTAGGCATAATACAATTTTCTGGAGTTTTTACTGCTATTTCAGACTGTGTTTACAGGACATGCTTGAAAATCGGCACACAGACCAAGACCAACATAAAAGTTTATTGGAGCGAGTTTCCAAAACCAACAGGAAGTGAATTATTTTGTAAAAACTAGCATTATGCTTACGGCGGGCATCAAAAGTCAAAATAGTGGTGTAAACAGGAAGTTGTTATAACCCTACCATACAATGTCTGATCTGGCTTAAAATTGGCATACATCTTCAGGGTCCATGTCTGAACAAATCCATTTGGCAAACTGCAGTGTTAAATATAGTGTCACCTAGTGGCAGCATGCAATATACCCTTTTTTGGTGTTTTTTACTACTGTGTTTAAAGGACACAAAATTGGCACACTTATGTTTTAGACCATGACCAACAAAAAAGTTTATTGGAGCAAGATTTCAAAATGAACAGGAAGTGAAATATTCTGTTAAAACTGCTAAAAATTCCACGTTTGCACATCCTCCTAAAGATTTTATCTGTTCACTTCAAAACTCCATCAATCTTATCTTAACGTATGTGGGATGTTAAATTGCTTTTATGACTTGGATAAACAATGTACGCACAGCATCCATCGAAAGTCGACACTTCTCCATAAACAGGAAGTTGTTATAACTCAGCCATACAATGTCCCTGTCTGAACACATCTACAACATAGACACTCAGTTATAGCACCACTTAGTGATCACAGGTGGGACAGCATTTAAAAATGAAAAGGTATTAATCTTATAACTAAGGATCGGTCGTAGAGCGCATAGTGACGAATTGGCCACAGAGATGGGATGGCGCCTGAGGTACTCGAGCCCGTGATCGCTGCTTGCAGCTTTAATATTTATTTGAATTTATATATTTGTATAGTAATAAAGTATATTAAATATAGAATATTTAAATTAATTTGTACTGACTAGGCTACATTCATCATCCTCACTTTGTGCATGACAGTTTGTGTTGTGAACCACTTGAATTACATATACAGTGAATAAAAAATGGCAACAATAAGATATATATTTATTTCAGAAACCTGTCTGAGTGCAAGTTATTATGGGATTAGTTAGTTCAGCATTAACTACCTCTTCTTTCTGTGTTAACTAGGGCGCAGTATTCTAAAGTGGTACCCCGACCGTTTCAGCTGATCGCTTTTGTCTAAAATGAATCTGCAACCCTTGTTATCATAGAAAATTGTCATTTAGCAGTGAAAGGTATCTGCAGGGGTAAAATTCCTGTAAATTTTACTGCAAAATACTGTTCCTGTTGCTGTTTTTTCCTAATGCAGTATGGAAAGACTTGTTCACTTAGTTTAAGTGGTTGCCTAACAACTCTGTTTTTATTAGGCAACTTTACAGTTTTTAAAATAAACAGCTCGAAACCGTAGGGTAATGTACTTCCTATAATATCTTTCAACCACAGATGCCAATGGATTACCATTTTTATGGGTTTGGTCTGTCTGCAGGCTGCAAGACGAAGGCTTAACCTGCTAAAAGCTGCGTTTTTCACAGAGGCGTAAAGTGTAGTAGTTCAACTCGGACAGAGCCATGTGAGGAAACCACACGTGATTTTGGAACGAGATGTTGTGGTAAAGAGGCGGCTCATATAACCCTGACCCTACCACACGAGCAAAGCACGCATGATTTTCAACTAAATCTCTCTTTTTAGTTACAGTATACATCTCTGTCTGATTCTGAAAGCTTCGATTTGCGCCAGTCAGCGCCAAATGTCAACTACAGGGTACGCCTTTGTCTTGCAGTCTGCAGACAGATAGTATTGGTTTTTACAAGGATCTTGTAATTTAACACCTTTAATACTATTGAAAAAAAACAGTAACATGCTGTTAATTCCGAACACAGTAGGGCACCGTCATTTTTACAGTTTTTGTTTTACTGTAAAAGCAATATCTCTAACAGTTAGCATCACCACTGTTAGGATTCACTCAGATTAAATCATCACTGTATATATAAACGGTGATAACCATCTAAAATAATAAACTAAAGTCTATCAATCCGTGTCATCTGTCTTCACATGATCATGACGCTGGCTGCTATAAAGAGTTGAATTGTGGACAGAATCAGAGATATATCTCGCGTGAGCCAGGCTTACATTATCCTGTGATTTTTCACAGCATAATATCCTTATCGTCTGCAGAGGGCACAGAGAGGATATTAAGATATACATCATTTTCATATCTTCTGCAGACCTGCATTTATATCGTGTCATGTTGATGTAATGTTTGCAGAAGGATGAATATCCAGAGAACGTTATCTTCACATTCGTGAAGATCTCGCTGTGTCTCTCCGTTTACTTAATTAGACTTTCATAAGGGAAGTCATAAGCGACTGTTTTTTACAGATTGTGCGGTTCTTCGTGGTCGGGAAGCTCTGTTGATGATTTTAGTCTGCCATTTTTTTCATGAATTATTGAAAGGATGCAGGCCAACAACTGTGATCCTTGTAAAATCATTAAAGTGTATCTCAGAAAGCAAGATGGTGCACACTTTATCACTTTCTGTATTTCCAAAAAAGTGTCATAGCTACAAGTTTGTTCCTTCCTTTCTTATTTACCCAGAATGCTTCACCTCTGAATGTCTATCTACGAGTGAACAAGCTTTAATTTGCAGGTGAGTCAGCGCAATCCTGCCCTTCTTCCTCCTGCATGTGGGCGTTTGGAAGGCGCTATATACCTAATGAAGTCTGTTAACTGTGAAAGACTAATCGAAACAGCATTCATAACACATTCAACATAAATATCCATAATTCCACATGAAACATTATGCAAATGTTGGTTATGGTAGAATTTAATCCACATTAATGCTGCATGCACAAACTGGAAGATCTTTTACAATATCGTTCTTTATGTATTTTTTTATTTTTGTAACATGTAACATGAACAGTCAGTAAAGTCACCGTTCAGATGGTTCCACGGATCAGGAGTCAGAGATCAGATCTACCGTATTTTGGATCAGTAAAAAACAACAAGACAAACATACCGGTACGTTTTTTCTTTGCCCCCACTCATCATTCTAAAGTCCACCATTCGTTATCACCATCACTGTTGTAGTGCACCATTGCCCCCACATTAGTAATACTGTAATAGCCAGTAACATTGTCACTACATTACTAATAATAGCCAGTAACATTGTCACTACATTACTAATAATAGCCAGTAACATTGTCACTACATTACTAATAGCCAGTAACATTGTCACTACATTACTAATAGCCAGTAACATTGTCACTACATTACTAATAATAGCCAGTAACATTGTCACTACATTACTAATAATAGCTAGAAAGATTGCCCCCACATTAGTAATAATAGCTGGCACAATGCAACTGCTTACCTGCTCCTTACGATCCGTGCTATGGTAGGATCGACGAGCAGAGATGGGCGATGACATCAGCGCACACCGCCGGTTGTACAAATATGGCCGACGGCTCCGGAGCTAGGCTGAAGCCGCGGCCTCTCTTACGCCACTCCTACGGAATGCTCTGCATTCGCCGTATAAGACGCACCAACTTTTCCCCCTCAGTTTTGGGGAAGAAAAAGTGCGTCTTATACGGCGAAAAATACGGTACATTTACTTCCGGACAACCAAACGCACTCGAGGATGACATTGTTACATAATGATGTATCCCTATTAAATTTACTGGTCTTTTTTTTATATTGTTGTACAAACTCTCAGACAGCTTGGTTGGTCGATATGGAAGCACTTGCAGGTCATCTGATTGGTTAGTGGGGGTGTGAGGATTTCTGCGCACAGCGCTACTGCAATTCAAAAACAGCTATTACAAACAAAAAACTGCTGTTGTGAATCAAAAACACAATATATTTAAATTGTGTTTTTGATTTGTTTTCACCTTAAACTGAGAAAGTTGCTGGTTCGAGGTGAAAGTTGCTTTAGTGGCTCGTTAATCTACCGTTCTAGTGTATTAATTCTGTAGAATTATCCGGGGCTAATAAAAATACGTTTGGGGCTAATGCCCTGAATGCCCGAGCCAGGCGGAGCCGCTGGAGAACTAAACTAGGTTATTCAAGCTCCAGTGATTGTAAACAACACAAATCCATTCATTTTAATTTACCAAACAAAAATTTTTGTGTTTAGTTCAAAGGGAATATAATACAAGCATTGTTTTAATCAATTTCAGATAAGATTTAGCCTCAGTTGCCTTTCCAATCCCTATTCCCACACTTGCTAGAGTTTTAAAAGAAGAGCTAGTAGCCATAGTTACCAGACCATCTATCTCTGCCTCGCTTTCCTATGATGCGCTCTCTTTAATTTATGCTGTGGTTCCCATACTGCAGCGCATGCAAAAATGGCATCATTCCTCAACATAACTTCCTTTGCTTTCTAGCCTTGCATTCGTACAGCAGCACTCTCTCACAGCCTGTTTCACACATACTCCTGTGTCTGTACGTGAGGGAGTGTGTGTCTGTGTGTGCTCAGATACAGATTCTCATCTCCACAGTGGCGATTCTAGATAAAATAACTACAAAAATTACTAGGTTTTCTCTTTTTTAACTGATAATATTGCTTAGCAAAATACTCACAGAAGTAAACACTGTGGTCAACCAAAAAAGTTCATATTGATACTATCTTGTTCCATTTAATAATATCAGAGTTTTCTGTCATCACTCAGGTTTCTTTCCATTTGTCGTGTGTTTTTTGAGACGCACATAATAGTCTTGAAAGTGTTGCCCTCACAGTTGATGCTTGCGTTCTATTTTGCATGTGTGATGCTAAATTTCCTCAGTAAAACTAAAGTTTGATTGTTTGAGCTCTCAATTTGTTTCTTTGAGGTCAACAAAATAAATCTGACTATGTGTATTGACGAGAAAAAAACTGGGGGAATTCTAGGGTCGCTAATCAGAGGGCGGTCATGGGTTCTTTACAACAATACATATATTTATGTGTGTAAACACTCTCTATACAGTGATAATGTGGTAAATTCTGGCAAATATCTGTTTTTGGTGCAATATCTACATTTGTGTATAGAGGCCAATTTTTAGCAACAATAACTTCAGTGTGTAATGGTACATTGTGTTTCTCATTGTGGCAGAAGCTAATGGATGATTAGAAAACCCTTGTGCTTCATGGTAGCACCACTGAATAAAACTGACCATCCTTTTAGCAGGAGGAGTATCTGGAGCATCACATTTGTGGAGTCGATAAAATGCTCAAAATGGCCAGAAAAAGAGAACGTTCATGTAAAACCCAACAGTCTATTGTTGTTCTTAGAAAAAAAGGCTATTCCATATGAGAAATTTTGAAGAAACTGAAGATGTCCTACAACGGTGTGTACTACTCACTTCAGAGAACAGCACAAACAGGCTCTAACAAGAGGAGAAAGAGAACAGGGAGCCCCACTGCACAACTGAGCAAGAAGATAAGTACATTAGAGTATCTAGCGACTCTGGCCTTCAGGGTAGAGTGGCAAAGAAGAAGCCATATCTGAGACTGGCAAATAAAAGAAAAAGATTAATACGGCAAAAGAACACAAACATTGGACAGAAGAAGATTTGAAAAAAATTTGTTATGGACGGACAAATCAAAGTTTGATCTGATCGGGTCATACAGAAAAAATGCAGAACAACTGAAAAGATGCCAGGAATGCTATCTGTCAAGCAGGGTGGTGGTAACGTGGCGGTCTGGGGTTGCGTTGATGCTGGTAAGGTTGGAGATTTGTTCAGAATAAAAGGGATTTTGAATAAGAAAGGCCATCACTCCATTTTGCAAAGGCATGCCATACCCTTGCGGACAGGTAATTTAAGCTTCTGTATGTCTTGTTGAAGCTCAGAAGCTCTTGATGTTACACTACTGATCTGACTCTTCACTAATGGCCTTCATATTGGCTTGTGTTATAAAATAAAGTTCAAACTTGAAATACATTCCTAAATATTGCCTGATTTTATTGATGTCAGTAAAGCCAAAAATGATGACAACAGAACATTGAACATTGCAAACACTTTTTAAGAGTTTAATCTCAAATACATTTTTAATGAACAGGGCATGGACGAACCCGGGCATATAACCACCCCTCCAAATCCTATTAAAAAAAAAAAACAAGGAAAGATGACGCGGTAGAGAAGGTATGCTGCACATTCCTCAAAGTGAGAGGGTAGCTTAAGTAAGGCTTTGAGTGGCAGCGTCTGGCAATCAAATTGGTTAATTTTCTTTTAATCTCCTCTCCAAATTAAATTGCTCAAACTTTATTTATAAATTAAACAGTGAAGGTGTTATTGAGCTGCAGAGTCATATCAAAAATGAATTGCAAATCAGACTTAATTCTTTCAAGTCCTTTCGGTCAGTTTCTAGGGTACAATTACAACTGTCGCTTTATTTCAAAAACGTATCCCGTGTTTCTAAAGAGCTTATAAAATCACAGCTAGTAGTAATGAATTAAAAGTGGTAGTTTGACATACAGACTCCAAATTAGTTGTTAAAAACTGTAAGGCATTACTACACTCAGAAACAGTCACCAGTTTTATTCGACATCATAAATCTTCAGCAAACTGCAGGATAGAGGAGGCCTTTGATTGTACTCACCGCACTACTGCAATGGATGTCCTTCACTTTGAGCCAGGCCAGATCGAGGGTTCCCTCTCCTTTATAGCACGACTGCAGGCGGTCCTTAATTCTTTCATTAATTTCTTTCAGAGTAAACACACAGAGTGCGGACTCCTGAGATGACTCCTTAGGCCTTCTCTTCTGCCCTTTGGAGAACACCGCATAGAGGATGTCATCGTCAGGTCCTATGCCCAAAGAACGTGCCAGGATAGTTCCCGCCTTGGACAGGTAAGCTGCCTGCAGGAGTCGATACTCAATCCCACCTTTAATGCAGCCCAAAGGGACCTCAACGTAGGAGTTAAACGCTGTGTCATCCTTGCAGAGTCGCACAAGTTTGGAGGTGTAGACCTGTTCACGGCCAGCAGAGGATGAGCCTGTCGTCGGGCCTCCACCCATTTCGGGTTGTAAAGTGAGAAAATATACAAAATTGCCACTGCTGAACCCATAGACATAATAGATGTCAAAGTCTGGCACTACTGTGAATGTATCCGATGGGACTTTTATCATGGAGGCAACAAATTCATCATGGAAGACATAGGCGAACATACCGTCCTCCTCGGAGTTACGAGTGAGCTTACGACTGGATATTGTCGGGAAGTACTCTGGTCTTCCGTCAACAGCTGTGGCCACAAACAGCTTATCAGACGAGGCATCGCCGTAAGATACAATGACCCCAAAAACAGAGCCACTTTCATTGACGCCAGAGAGGTAGTGCTCTTTTTTATGGAAAGGCTCTCCCAGCTTGAAGAGGTCATCCAGACGGAGCAGTTTGCAAATACCCTGGTACAAGCTGCCGCACGCCAGCAGGCGGTTTTCGCGGTAGTCCATGAGCAGCATCTTATTGACGTTATTGGTCAATGTTAGGGGTTCGCTACAAGGTTGCACGATACGTGGCGGGTAACAGTTCCGGTTGTCCTCATCAGGACCGGTTTGATGCGATACCTGAACTTCCAGTGCAGGTGAGAGTTTGTAGATGCGGTTCACTGCACCAAGATAGACATTCCCATTTCTGTGATCCACTGCAAGATGATTAAAGGTCCACTCTGAGTTTTCGGCCCGAAACATACTAAATATTTCATGTACTTTTGATGCAGCGGAAGGCTGTTGAGGCCTTGTAAACGCGAGGGGGGCCAGCATAACAATAATGCAGCAAGAAAAATAGAAGCTCCATCTCTTGCTGTAGGAACCCATTGTCCTGGTGCCTCAGGGGAAGTGAGTCTCTGATCACGATTAGCTCTGTGCTCTGTGTTTAGTTGTTTAGTCTTCTCGTGAGGTTGGGAACATTCTGCACCTGCAAAAAGAGATAGATTTGATTAGCATAAAAGACATGTTAGCCAACATGCTAATCCAAAATTCCAGAAGACTCAACAAAAAGCCACAAGGTGGGATTGCAGTGGTTGGAAAGTGCATGAGTAATTGGAGAGAGAGAGGTGAAAAAGGGCACTGAAGAAGCTTGCACAGTTGCCATGAATGAATGCCATTCTCAATGGGATAATGCATTAGCCCTAGGAGTTAACAGCTAGGATGGGCACCGTTTCTCTGCCTGGGCGCTACCTCACAGCCGGACCTCTGCCCCTCTAATTGCTTTTCTTTTTGAGGTTTGCTCTGCATGCTTTTCCAACATTCTCCTATCTTTCTAGCTAGCTTAAGTCACCTGCTGGCACATCTCAAGCCATACCATGCTCTCAGTTTTTGAGCGGAGACTGTCCACACAGTCACTTAGAAGGAACGTCTCAAGTGCTTTGAACATGGGTAGCTTCCTTTGTATACTAACACTGTATTTTTGCTGTGGCATTAGGCTGGCAGCAGTTGTGAAAATCACTGCTCAGCCATTGGAGACGATATTAGAACATTATAAAGATTGAAGGGTATGGACTCCAGAGTAATGATTAGTCATTTAAAATGAAACTAAGGACACACACAGAGAGAGAGAGTGTTTGCCCACTCAAAAGGCTATAGTAAAAGTAATAAAAGGTTTGGTACACTTTCTATTCTGTGTGAAAAATAGGTATAGTTGGGCTGTGTTCATGTGTTTAGAAGGGAAATTGTGGAAATATAGAGGTGTGTAATCTGAACAGCAGGGAATAATGTTCTCTGAAAGCAAAGTCTAGAAAAGAACCACTTCAAAACACTACAACAGGTTTCATGTACGGGCAATTACTTTTAAAGTGGGTGATAATGGAGATGTGAGCTGAGGTAAAACAAGGAAACCGTGGTCCACTGAATATGAACTACTGCAGCGTCTCCAAACTACAGATTGATGGGTGGAAGGATGGATGGATAGATGGATGGACGTTTGAAAAATCAAGTGCTATTGTAAGACTGAAATGTTTTGCATATGGTGGTTTGTTGAATTTTTTGTAACTTGTAACTCCATTTTTCTCATGTAAACAACATCAATATCTTCCAAATTAACTGTTGGCTTGAAAGCCATACTTATTATAGTTTATTGATGTCAAAGACAAGTAATATAAACACAAAAGGAAACATAAAAACCCCTTGTAGTAAAACCCTGAATAACAAAAGACCTCTCCAAAGGAGGAGGAATACACTAAACTAAGGCTTCGCTCATGAACTCACTAAAGTTATACTCCGGAACTTTTGTCACATGACCAAGGCAGAATTAAATAGATGGAGAAAACTATGAAACAGGCAGAAATAAAGGCATTAATACAAAAGACAATGACACAAGGCCCTTCCTTGGTCTTATCCATACTTCTTACCACGTTGATCACACTCACACCATACCTGAGTTTCACTATCTCTGTGTTAATAGGGACTAACTAGATTCTTGCATCACTGGTTGTTAATTAAAGTCTACATTATAGATTTATAAATGGGTGAAGTTTGCAGGTTCTCTTTGTGCACTCTTAGATTGCTTTGCCCTGTGAGGTGACTGCTGCACCTACAGGAAAAAAAAAACTGGAGTTTCAAGTTGCTCCCTGTGTGAATTGGAATTTTGAGTTTGGGTTTTCCCATTGTTTCCACATATCTAAAACACATGCCCAAGGTTAATTAATTATTTGAAATTGTTTTTTTTTTCTTTTTTATTTAATTGAGTGATCGAACATATGATTACATTTAGACCCAAAAAATGTTGGCGTTAATATGACCTCTACCAATTACATAAACCTAACTGTTGCCTTTGCCTCTATGTTTGCCTAAGCCATTCTGTCACACTTGAGATAGATTTAGTGCCATTTTGCCTGCCGCTCTTCCATAAAGACCAGGTATCTTGAGACTTCTCTGGACCAAAGAGGGTTGTACCTGGGTTCTGTTGGTTTCTTCTTAGTTGACTGCACTGCTGGACATTTTTAAAGGGTAATTAGCTTAATGTTTCTTGCATCTGTTGCATAAGTTTCCCTGGATGATCACTGCGTCTACTACTCTCAGCATTGCCTCCTTCTTTGTGCCTCTTCAAAAGAGCTTGGACAAGAACATCTTGAAACACATTTTTTCTTTGAAAGTCTTGTTGCTGTGTCCAAGCTCGGCATGACAAGAATCTGTCCTTGGTAGCTGAGTTTGCATTGTTGTAAGAATCGCACAGGGCTGTTTCAGTTCATGACTGGGTTTCAACCTACGTGTGACAGAGATTAAAAATAGCAGCAGTTTAATTTAGCTGTTGGACCTGACTATAATGTCTGACTTCCTTTTAGAATTGGTGCTGGTTTAAAGATAGAAACACCAAATATTGAATTTTCTTTTATTGACACCTGCTTGAAACTTTGTACAGCACTTTATATAAGGGACACATTTTAAAAGACCTTCAACCAACACTGGGCTCTGGCATCAGATAATCAGCATACAGCTCTTCGATGGGAAAGCATTTCAGCAGAGCACGTACGGACGGCCTGAAGACCACATGCTGAGTAGCCACATGAAAGAGTATTAATGAATTCATGTTTAATACAGCATACAAGCAGCATCTCTGGGAATGTGAGGAAATGGCACATTTAGAGTTTAAGCTGTGAGTACGTACACTTCATAATAATTGGAATCTCATTCAGAGTCTTTCTCATTCTAGTATGCACGAATGCTATTTTCCTTTTGCGTTTCCAGAAAGCCACACGGGAAAAAAATTTGTCTAAACTGGCAAAAAAGCACCTTACATTTGTTTTTGCAGTGTAACAATGCAGAGGCTTTTAGGTGAGACTGCCAGAGTTTGATGGCGATCACATGGAATCTCTTGGGGGTGTTAGTTACAAGGCCTGGACTTCCTGTTGGTTTTATAAACACACTCCAATTGATTTCAAATGTCCATGCAGTACAAAACAAAGTGGCACTACACCCGACTCTGTTGGTTGCTATATAGGTTTGTTCAGACATGGACTCTTAACATGCATGGCAAGTTTTAACTACTATTCAATCAAACATTGCATGGCTGAGTTATTAGCTTCCTGTTTATAGCAAAATTTCAGCTTTCAACCATCGAGAAACGCACATTGTTTATCAACGTCAAAAAAGCGTCACAATTTAGCATCCCATATGCCTGATGATCAGATAAAATCTCTAAGAGGAGTTTGCTAAAGTATAACATAAGCAAAAGTGCCATTTTTAGAGGGTTTTTTTTTCGCGTTTGGTGGCGCCTACATTTTCACAAGTTCTGACGTCTGTGTGAAATTCTGTGACTTTTTGAGCCACTAAATAATAAGTAGCACTGTGGCCTTCCAGGTAGAAGGTTGTCGGTGGGTTGGCTCCGGGGACTCCAGTTTTCCCAACAATCCCAAAAACATGCGGTTAGGTTAATTGAATTATTCCCTTTAGGTGTGAATGTGTGAGCTCATGTTGGCCTGCGCTGGACTGGCAACCCTGACCAGGCACCAGCAGACCCCAGTGACCCCAAAAGGGAATAAGCGGGTTGGAAAATGAATGAATGAATAATTACAACAGGGTTCCACACACCTTTGATGCTCAAACCCTAAATAATGGTATTTTCTGACTTCAACATTTATCTAAACTTCGTTTTGCGATATAAAAGCATTAGCATGAGTGCATTTGAATTCATGCCCTCGACTGAATCTGAAACAAGTCTGTATTTCCTGTGCGGTCTGTTTCATTGATGACCTTATGGTTAAAATGTGCATCGGTTGCCAAAAAAACCCACTGCACACACTGCGCACCAGTATGGCTAACTGAGATGACACCAGGCTGCTTATTTCTGGGCAGTAACTTGGGTGCTTCTGAACAGGAACGGTTTGGGGTCAAGTGAAGAAAAAAAAAATATGAGGAAATTAATCAGAAATGAAATTCTGAGAAAAGTCAGAGTCAGATGGGAGCTTTTCCAGACATTCTAAACACTTGACCTTGATTTCATCCGATGTGTGAAGGAGGGGGTAGAACAATCTGGAACGTACCCTCCCTGATCTAAGAGCATTATCTCAACTCAAAATTGATTAAAATCTCTTTGACACCCGCACATGCGAACCATGTACACCTCCTCCTGTTCAACTTTCATTAGTACAGCCTGCGCTCTTCATCCCTCTGTGGACAGATGGAGGGATTCATCCCTGATGTGCGTCGGAAGGAAAAGGGTGACAGAGGGATGCTCGGAAGAAACAGAGTTGTGTTGTGCACACACAGACAAGGCTTTTTAATTATCTGTGCTGCAAACAAAGGCTCTCTTGGAACAAGAAAAAATAAATAAAACGAAATTTAGTTCAACTCTTCCTAGATTGAGCAAAAAAATCTGCCAATGGGGCCATCAATTTTGACACGGCAAAATTTCTTAAAAATAAATGCTGATGGATCTTAAAAATAGACATAAAAACTCCCAAAATACACGTTTTAAAGGTGTTTAAAAAGTAAAACTGCACCGAACCTAGAATATTTGAACATGCAAATTGTTTATTTTTCTTCATTAAAACAAGCTCTTAAATCAAGTCAGTAACAATACGATTTGCTCTTAAAATGAACAGTATTCAAGTCCCAAATGTATAGTTTATAAGAACTGTAGGAAAAATGCCGCTACACTATATAATATAGCTTAAAAATAAACTGACTATGTTTTTTATAAGCACTAAATAAGATTTTTTGTTTATTTATGTTTATTTTATATTTTTTTAGAAAAAAAAATAAGGACATTTGTGTCTTAAAACTAGAAAAACTTGTTTTGAATTTGACAGATTCCTCTATATAAACTTATAGTGAATGAACAAATTTAATAAAAATCTGAGAAATGTTGAAAAAACTGAAACAAGAATGTTTTACTTTATCATTGATGAAAACAAAAATAACTACTTGGTTCTTAAGTTTTTTATTCTTGTTTAAAGAATTCTTATCAAGTCAAATTTTCTCTTTTTTGCTCAATCAAAGAAGATTTTTTAATTTATTTAAGCATTTTTTTCATGTTTTGAGAGGGATGTTTTAATCAAAACTTCACGTCCATAAAATGTATTAAGAAATAATATGTTTTAAGAATCTAGCTTTAAGTTAAGAGGTAAATAAAAAGCTTGTTTTACAGTTTACGTTTCTTAATTCAAGCAAATAAATGATCAGAATAAGCTTTTTTTTTTTTTTGCTTTTCAAGAATATGTAGGTCATATTTTCTAAAAAAAAAAAAGAAAGAAAAAAAAGCTAAATACACTAATACAGAAAAATCTAAAAGAGGCAATTCTTCTTAAAAAAAGCTTTCTTAGATGTCTGTTTTTGTGGAGTACAGCTCTCCCTGAA
The DNA here is from genome assembly GCA_007224835.1 of Danionella cerebrum. NCBI lineage: Eukaryota > Metazoa > Chordata > Actinopteri > Cypriniformes > Danionidae > Danionella > Danionella cerebrum. The sequence continues at coordinate 30,504 of SRMA01026546.1, read as the reverse complement.
GGCAAAGGGTCTACAAACACCAAATTCTAGGATGCTTATTGATTTTCAGTCAAAACACAAATCTAAAAGTGTACACAATGTGACAGATTGTCATAAACGTTGTTTATTTGTGAATAATATTAATTGTAATATATCTATGGTAATGCACCGAGTTTCTTTTTTCATGTTTAGACTGTTCTTTCAGATGCAGTGGACTTTTCAAGGTTTGCGCACGACAAACTTGTGCAGCATTTATCTGAAGCGGAGCTCCCACGACCGAGGCATTTCAAAGTAAAGCATTCAGTCCAACAAATCCAGAATATCTGAGGGACATGTTGACATCTGCCCGTCCTCGCTCTCTCTCTATCATTCTCCTTCTTTCCATTTCCTCGCTCACTCTGATCAGAGAGAACATAATCCTCCACAGAAGCTCTGGGTTCAAACAGACTCCGTCAGACGCTTTCCATCCATCGTCTTCGCTCACACACATACACAAGTCACTTTTATCAAGCGAGACAGGATCTAAATCTGCGGTCTGGCTCGGCGTATTGATTGTCACCCAATGCAGAAATTCACATGGAAATTTAGACAAAGATGCCACCAATCGTTTATAAAAGCACACACACACACACAGCTTCGGTAGGTGAATCCGTCCTGATGCCCGCTATCATGTGGGTGCTGATTGCCCTCAATCTTATCTTTTCAGATAAAGATGTTGCTTTGACACAGTTAGAGGCCTGTGGACGAGCTACTGATCATTCTCAGTATCCAGTAATTAGGTTAGTTTTCAGACTGCTTCCTGTTGCTATCTCCTATTCCCGCCGCAGAATACGGCCGAATGTTTCCTCATTACCCCGCCCTGATGAGGCCTTGGATGAAATTAACCCCTCCCCTCAAAAAAAGATTCACTTTAAGGACAAGTTTATAAAAGTTCATTTATATAATGCTCTATTTTGCACGTATGCTGTCGGTTGGCCCGCCCCTTCCTTTAGAACGTTCCCTGCACGCTTGTTTTCTTCCAGCAGCACTGTTTGTATTCATGAGCAGTTCCTTCTGATTACAGTTGTATGGAATGAAAGCTAATGCAGCACAATAACCACGTGCCTTCTTCAAACTATAGCTAACAAAAACACAAGAAATTGAATAATTGAGGACACAGTGCTTTGTGTGTCATTCCAGACGAGTTAAACCCTCCTTTTCTTCATTGAACACTCATCCAGATTACAAGAGACTCAGAAGCAGCCAACAGAAGACAGATTATCTCAGACACAACTGTGAGACACACTCGTGTGAGAACGTCTGACATCCGAATAAAACAATTTGTTTAGAAAGCAAACTGCTGAAATAAACAGTAGTGTGAAAGGGAAGTAGAAACGTCTTAACACACAACAATATTATATTCTTCCGGGAGACGAATATATAAGTGTATGCACAGAAAAATGTCTCTCTGCTCACAGTGAACACACGCACACACACGCACACACACACGTGTGCACAACCCCTCTCTATCTCTCGCTTAAACACTTTATTTTATAAAAAATGGAAATATAAATGTATTATCACACTGCAAAAAACAAAATCTAAGTAAAATATAAAAATTGCAAGTTTAGATAAAAAAAAAAATCTTGATTAAGAAAAATTGTCTTGTTTTGATTTTCAGGGAATAGATTATTCCGCTTATTTTGGGAAAATATGACCAGATTTTGCCACTAAACCAGAATCGTAAAACAAGAAGTTTTGATTTAACATATTATTACTTTCACGGTCGTCTGATTTCAAGAAATCAATGTTAATTTCAGATAAATTAAAAAAAAATGCTTCAATGTAGTTAAAATCTAAATAAATTTGACTGAGAATAAAATGCTTGTGAAAAAGAATCTTAAAACAAGAAAGTTGTTTCTGATTTTAAGTTCCTGTGTGTGTCTGAGATTAATCAAAACCGTCTTATTTCAAATCATTTTTTATCAAATTTGTTCATTCACAGTGTGTTTTAAAACTCGATAAAACTGCTTAAAATTCAGATTATTAACTAGTTTTAATCATTTAATAAAAAAGATTATTTAGTCATTTTAAGCTATAAATTCTACATTTTTGGCACAAAGCACAAACATGTTTAAGTTTTTTCCTACAGTTTACCATTCCCTATAAATGAACTCGTTTTAAGCTCGTATGTCCTTGTTTTAATACAAATTTTCTACAAAAGAACATCAGTTTAAATGTAAGCTATAAAAGTGTAGTTTTAATACTACACCATATTTATTGTTATTATGTACTAAGCACAAACATGCTTGTAGTTAACGATAAAAGGTACATTTTTAGCCAGAATTTCTTGTTTTGAAATTGTACTAACATTGTACTAAAATGAAGCACAAACATTTTTAAATTGATGCTGTTTTCGTTAAAATATTAGCAAATTTTAAGACCAAATCATATACTGACTTGGTATAGGGACATATAAACTTGTTTTAATGCACCAAACCGTTTTAGTGACTAATTCTACTTTCTAAACAACTTGAAAACCCTTGTTTTGAGACGTTTTTTTTGGCCTGTTTTTCAGATCCGTAACTTAAGGGAAGCTGCGAAACCTCACAGCTGCTTTTAGGTGTTATACTCTTCCCATTTTTAATACAATTGAAATACAAACTTTTTAAAGCTTTCAAAACAATTTACTGCTTTTTAACCTCAACAAAATCTGCCTAGAATGCAAATAACGGAATCCTGCATTACATCCTGTATTACACTATCTACATCCTTTCTTAATCAAAAGTAATTTTCCCGCACGAGTCTTGGTTGGTTTTCATAAGAGTCCCCTCTCAGAGTGTGAGGTGATTTCTTATTTTATGAACCCCATGAGACAACTGCACAGTTGTCCACTAAATCAAGATGCTGCCGGCCAGCTCTGATGATAACTGCTTCCTTTTAGAGTTTAGCAGTGCGTGACATCATACACATAATGCGGTGCCATTGTGTAGCAAAATTACTATATTAAAGTTTGACCAATGAAAGGTTCTGCAGATATACAGGGCTGACGTCAATGGGAGTGCGCAGATATGATTTCCCACCCAGACAGACTTGCTTTTCCCACTCAAAGCAATCCTGGGGCTGTTTCAGACCCACTGATGCGAGTAATAAATCAAAGATCATAAAAGTTCATTTCCCGCGCAGCAGAGTAAGTAATACAGTGCTGAAGTGTGAGGGGCAGCCGGGGTGGGGTCTCACTGTCTTCACTGCAAAGCACACATCAACCATTCAAATGGTTTCAAATGATTAGCCTTAGTTTTAATAGCACATGGGTCTCCAAAGCTGAAGAACCTCCTCTGTTCCTGCTTTCTATGGAGGCTTTGTTGGAGAGCAAGCTCAATTTTTAGCCTCAGGAAAAAGAGCAACATTCAAATCTGCTGAAAAATGAGAATGGAGGACATGCATGCATGCAAAACAAGAGTGCGGGGATGCTTTACATGACCATGGAATTATCTAGCCAAGCTACAAGCTTAAATAAAGATGGCCGATCAAGAACAGGTTACTAAATCTCATCAGCTCTGGACTGTTGAAAACCTCTGGATTCACCAAACCTGGAAGATTAACCTCTTGGACATAGATGACCGATAATCTCAAGCTTTGTGGAGATTATTTTAAAAGTCTTAATCTGTACTTGCAGTGATGTGTGTGTGAGTGCGTGTGCGTGTGTGTGTGTGCTCGGGGGAGGGGTGTAATCTTGGGATTTTTGTCTTCATACACAACTGGATTCAGCTTTGGTTTATCCAACTTATAAACTACCATTCACCCCGCTATTCATCCGAAGTTTTTTGAAGTTTCTAGAGCTTTATCCTAGACCCGAATCCGACTCTTATCCTGAAGCCCCTGTAATCTGCACTTTGTTACTGTTCTTCTCTCAAAAAAAATTCTGTTACTTTTAGGGGTGTACCAATATATCGTGGTACAATTTATCGCAAACCAAAATTGTCGTATTGTGTAGCTACTCTGAGATATGACGTTTATTTGCTTCCTGGAGTGATTGTGATTCTAGTCACTTCTGAAACTTCTTTACCTCTTGTTCTTGTTTCATGTAATACTTACTAAGAGACAATTATCCTTTGCTCACATTTTACAACAAGAAAGACTAGCTCTCTAAAAAATGTGACTTAATGCAAACATTAACACTGCCTCCTAGCGTCTGTCCTCATACACGAATCAAACTAGACCCTGGTCTTCTTAGCGTTGTGGTCTAAAGTAACATTTTTTTTTTCAATGATGGTTCATCACACTTTCAAGAGTTCATTCATTCATTTTCCTTTCTGCTTAATCCCTTTTGGGTTAGCGGGGGTTTGATGGTACCAGTGCACCTTATATGAGCCCATACCCAGTTCAAAGCTCTAAATGCAGCTTTAAAAACAATTATATGAAAATAACATTCATAGCTTTTCACAACATAAAGAAAAGGCTATCTTTTACGAATATCTTAGCTCCTTCTTCCAGTAAAGCTGAAAGCAGGTGTGTGCAGATTCAACGCTGCAAATAAATCACTGGCCCATTGAAATCAATTGAAGACACTGCAACATCTTGGAAACACATTGTAATTGGCAGCAAGGCTGCAGAGCACCATTTTAAAGAATCTGTCAGCTCTGCCTCTGTTCCAAGAGAAAACCCATTTTCTTACACACTCACACAAGTGATAAATCACAGCCTCAACATTAACTGTGAAGCCAAAAGGGAAAATGGAGCAAGTAAGAGAGAATAGACATTGGAGCAGGTTTTCCAAAGGTCACAAAAAGCTAAAACCTGATTCAAGACCAATATAAATATATTCCTTGTCAGAATATATCAGTACTTGATAAAAAATGCTTATACATCTAACAAAAAAATAATAATAATAATGCCTGGCTGTTGTAATAATTAATGCTGGACTCAATTATTGTTAACAAATGGGGCAATGGTGTCATTTTCAATAAATGAATGCTGTAAGAGTCAAAAATGCATCAAATCTTTGCGATTACTTTTTGTACAACTGGCACATTTCTGTGCTTTAATGTTATTTTTAATAGTCCAAAGAGAGAGGAAAGCTGAATGCAAACATTTTTCAAGCAGCACGACGAGAGAAGTCAGTATCAACCGCGGGGAAGGCGGGTGTTTTTAAGTTTAAGAGTTTAGCCCCCGCACCTTTTCCATCAGTTTTCACAGCATTAAAGTCAAAATCTTTGGAGCATGCATATTGCAAATCCATGTTGAAGCATTACTGATCATGTGATCAGCGGCAGAGCTGTACGAAGCAAGAGAAAGCGCGACAAAATAAACTCTATATTGGTAATACTGACACACCATAAAATGCAGATTCTCTTCTGTGTGCTATATATTAGGTTTGTTAGGTTTGTTTGTATTTTGTTCATTTCAACCATTTAGGAAAATGGTGTTTCACAGAATGCCCTGGCAAGCAAACTATTCATTAATTGAGTTGATGTTGCATTATGCTGTTGGTGGTACATTTGTAATGTTGTTGAAGCTGTTGAAAACTATTCATAAACGTTCATTAACTCTTCAGACCTGCATAACACAATTTTAGGAGAGCATCCTGATCAGGAGCATCTAGATGGAGTGAACCCTTAGAAATCCAGGGCCTTTTAGAGGATTTTTTACTTTATCTTCTAAACAATTTTTGAGGCAATGCTTGATATCGTTCCAGTACAGCCCCAGTTTAATTTTTTACATTACACAATAATTCCACAACAATCTGTTGAAATTGTTGAAAAAGTACAATCCAGGTAGTAAATTTGATCTTTTTTTTCATGAAAAAAAAACAAACAAAAACAGTTTTTGTGTTTTATAACAAAAATCAAAAGTGTTGAGATAAATAAAAAATATTCAGAAATCCCCCCAAAATTCAAAAAGGTGAGATTTGTATTTTTTTTTAAATCACCAAAACAAGCCTATATCACAGGTCTTGTATTTCCAAGAGTACAAAGCCTGTGACGCTGAAAGATGACCTCGCATTTTCCAACATTTTAATTATAATTTTCTTACACATTATGTGTAATAACTCTTAAAATGTTCATTTAACACCAAAAATATCAAAACTAATAACCTTTTTGAAATCTACACATTATATTTGAAAGCATTACTGAATTCAAAACAGACACTGCGATTGGCACGCGCACCGGTGCGTGCAGAGACTTCTATGACTCATCAATAAATAAAAGTGTGTGTGATTCCACTCACTAATACACTATTGTGTGTTATTGATCCAAAGCTTCCAGGTTCATATGAAGCAAGGTTCCTGGTCACACTGAATCATTTGAACGTGACAAAGATGTTAGCATGAGCATTCAGACGGATAGCTTCAGTGAAGATATCACACCGGCAATAGCCTGGAGGCAAACCGTTCTGGGTGTCATATGTAGAGATAATGAGGAATGAGGCGCACACAGAAATCTCTTTGATGACGGCTGGCCGTGATGTGTTCGCTTCCACCCAGAAGACAGATGAGCTATTGTCCACTGCGGGTAAATTACACACCACTCGAGCGTCACAAGTGGCTGCAAAAACAAATGCAGATGAGCCACATCGCTATGCTATGTTTCACACAAATCAAATGTAAATTCGATGCGGCGGCTCAATCATTTCCTCATCTTTTTACCCCAGCTTTCTCATTAAACAAGCTTTGGGTGCAACCTTTGCACCCTGTCGGGACTCCATCCCTCTTATTCATCCAATCTCCGTCAAGTAGATGAAACAGGGAGATGGAACTCCATTCTGTTCCTCCATTGCTCCGCTTGGCATAAACACGGAAAGGTGCTTTCGAGTCCTTTTAGCTGAAAAAATTCATCCCTCCTTTATTTCTCTCGCCACCGTTTAGTTTGATTTTCAACACTGCATCTTGTGAAAGCGAGGGGTCTGGACGACGCAGTTTTACCTTGTGGGTTCAAGTGGAAATAAGCACTGTAACAATCTTTCAAGCCGTGCAGTGGTTTTTAACTTGAAAGCGCACAGAACAGCAAGTAAAAATGCTGCCATCTACACAATCCCTTGTCTGCATTGCTGAAAAGATATAGTGCCATTCATAATCCCCAAAAACATGAGCTAATCAAGTTTAATACACAACTCAGCACTCACCAGCTAAAATTCAATAAGCGACAAATGAACCGTGGTGATTTATGGAACAGGTCTGATCTTTCCATTGGAGTGAAAAGCACACTCCCCATAGCGCCCTCTAACTCACTGTTGTGATTTCGATGTGTACGGAAGAACATTAACAGGGATAATGGAGCTAAAAAGTCACGTTTCCATGGGAACACTTATAGATGTGAGTGGGTGGCAGAAGGACGGAAGCTCTGATACAACAGAGATGCCTAATGCACAGACGATTGGAAGAAACCCACATTCGCAGATTGTATGAATTCACAAACGCAAGGGTCAGTGCTTCTGTTTTTAGATATTGAGTTTGGACACAACGGCTGTGCACCTGTGCCCGAAGAAAGGACGGAGGCAAAAACATTGTGCAGTCCAGCGCTTACTGTCCAAATGAATCAAACCCTACCTGGACAAACATATACGGCAAATGCAGCACAGACCAGCCCCCAGACAGATGCTAAACCGACCAAACACAGCAGCAAGCTTACTCACGTCAAAACAAATGCACATCTGCCTAAAGGCTCTACGGCAACTTCATACTTCAACATCAGAAATGTTTAGAACCAGCCATTTTTCATTGAAGCAAACCAAGCCATTCTATCATTCATCCCTTCAAAGTTTAAAGATGAGCCAAAACTGCAGCTCTCAGATGCTCCCAGTGGCAGATCTCTTCTCGATTGACAGCAGAGGATCTCCTCATTGGCTCTGCGGAACTACAAACTAATCAGTTATCAGGAAGTGTTTTTAGCCTTTAAATCCACCTCTCCCACTTTATTTTAAAAACAAACTCACAAACCTTTGAAGTCATAAAACAATTTTGAAATTGCTGAAAGTAATAAAAATACAATTGAAATACAAACATCAATAAAACACACGGAGGACCACACGAGGTAAAAGCCAAAGTCTAAAAGGGGACACTTAAAACGTACTGTGGGAACCATTTTAACAAGAGGAGGCATGCACAGTTTCGGTCTTGCCCTAGTTTTGACTTTGGAACCACTAACTGATCCCAGGATATATAATGGTTTATATTGTGAGTTCATTTAAAACCTTAAAAAAACGTCAAATCTTAAAATCAACCCTAAAACACACAAGGAACCATTTCTCAGAACCATATCAACTTATAGAAACACATTTTGAAACACTTGTTGAATAATTTCAATTGTACAGTGAATCTAAAAAAAGGAAAACATTTAAATATACAATTGTGAAATGTAATCCTGCAAGAGAACAAATGATTACAGAATATTCAGATTTTCTAAATATGATTTTGTCTGTTCAAAAATCAAAATACACCAAGTTCACATTTTTGTTTCGCAAAAACAAACTCATCGCTTCTACAGCAGCAGAACATTTTTTTTTTTTTTTTTTCATAGTGTGTGCATTTAACCTGGAACAAGGACTTGACTCTAAAAATGCACTAAATGTAAGAATTTATCCTGAAAATTCTCGGTCAAGACCACCCAAATTGAGCAGACCATGTTCCAGGACCCACTGAGGTCTTACCACTGTACCTGTTTCTCAATTATGAGCAGTAAAAGTGTGGAGGTATCATGCGGCTGGGATGTTTTCCGCCCACGAGAAGAACCATCGTGTAGACGAGGATCCCCTTCTGTTGCTTTTCTGCTCATAGACACATCTGATTACAGCGAATGTCTCTGAACAGATGCCTTTCTCCAAGTTTCAAATCATTTCATACATCAGAAACAAAACTCATTTATTACCCGTCATGCATGGCTTAGCAGAGGGGAATGTAAAAGCCGACTCCGAGGGCTGGTTTTAATACGACGCTACACTGAGGTCATATCAGCACTGCAGGAAAATCTTCCGAAAATGGAACAACCTGTAGACCCTGTTCACAATGAAAAGTGACTTGTGTCTTGAGTGTTCTACACTCTGAACATATTCCATCCAACTGAGAAACAGCAAAGAGTTGACACCATTTCTTCATTGTTTACACCAACACTAGTTGGTGAGGCATGCTGCATCTGTTTGAAGCATGCTAATACAATGCTAACGGTCTTCGAAAACAGAAATGTGCGAGTAAATGGAGACAGAATGCACGAATGGATAATGGGACTAAAGAAAGCGTTGGGAATCACTCTCTGCTCATTATCCCCTGCAGACTCATGGTCTCGCACCCAGGATGCACAGAAGGAGAACATTCTGAAGATGTCACTCACAATTCACACGTTTACCTACAGACATCCCCATCCATTCCCACACACACACACGGCTACACATATGTTCCTTTACAAACCTGCAACCTGTTCTCCAAGCTTCACATCAACAAAACTGAGGATAAAAAGTCAATGAAAAGCTGTGATTTCAAAATTTTCACCCAAAACAAAGTTTCTTGAGTATCATCACTTTTAAAGTATGTTTCTAAATATCTTTAAGTAACACATTTTTAATGTTTACTTCAAATAAAATGTGTATGCCTTGACATCACTAATAAATTAAACTATATCATTTAAAAAAATAGAGAACAGTTACTATTTAAATCCTTGTTTTGTGTGTTTTTGGCTGATTCACGCGTTGAGGAGAAGCAGAAAGGGTTGTCCGAGTTCTCAGGGGACGGTGATCGGGACTCGTATCATGAGCAATACAAACCCTCAGGTGGGTAGCTTGAAAAAACACAGTGCCTCTGAAATTGTTTGTGCTTGTAGTGGAAATGATAAGGTGAAGTGATTAGTGGCTAATCGGCTCCTCCCGAAACTTGTTATACAAACGACATTTATTATCATTAATCTGGTCACAATATCATTTAAAATCTATTTTTTATTTTTTAAAAAAGAAACTGCACAAATACAAGAGTTCTAGCGTCTAGTTTGATTTGAAATAGCGCATGTAATATCCACTCGCTGGGGGGCAGCGCTAACATTTTTTTGTTAAGATTTGTCTTGAGATGCAGTTCTTCTCATTGGGGAGTAAAGAATAATTTTCCCTTGTAAATATTAAATAAAACACAAAGAAACCTTAAAGAAGTTTCAGAAGTGACCAGAAGCTCCAAGAAGCAAAGGCACTTTAGCGGAAGCTACATGATTCATCATAGTAAGTGCACTGTGCATATTTCTAATATTTGCTCCAAGATTCTTGCTCTCAAAACAATAATGTTTTCATTCTGTGAATTCCAATCGATCACAGTCTCTCTCTCAAGGTTCAAAAGAGTGAACAATCAATGTTATATTCATCTTTGCTTTAAGTTCTCTTATACAGTCACAGCTAGGGCACTGCAACAAGATTACTACGCGTTCAAGGCTGGAATGTTTTCTTTTTTTATCTCAGTCTGATGGTACTTAGAGTTTGCCCTTGAAACGCAGGGGCACTCTGACTTGCATTAATGAGCATCTACACCTTTAATAAATAGATGAAAAACTGCCACTTTTCTGATGCATTCACCAATAGCTTTACTCTTTTGTGAGCCAATCGCCCACATGCAGAGACAATACTTCAGTCACGGCACAAAGCCCTGTGTCTTATCAGCCTAAATGGAACAAATTTAACTCTGCTCATAAAAGCCAAAATTCTTAATTAACGCAATCCTCTCGAATTCATAATTTATATGCAGAAACCTCCAAGACCAGGCTGTGAAGCGCCACTATGAATAGAAGCCTCCCTGAAAAAAAACACTCAGCACAAGCGTGAGAACTCCTCCAGTTACTTTAGATTGCTGAACAAACCCCACTGACTCACACCTTCAGCCGAAAAAAAAGAGGATGACAAAAAAGTGAGAATCTGGCAATTAGTGAGTTTGCAAACAGCACGGTGTATTAATGATGCATTAATGAAGACAATGCTGATTTTCACTGCTCTGTGTGCAGAGCAATCATGAATGATGTCAGATAGACCATCTGAATGAGAAAAGCATTGAATCTGTGCTGCAATGGAGCGGTCACAAAGGGTTACAGATGCGTGATTGGCTTAGATGACCCTCAGAGAGCAAGTCTTGACACTACTGCTGCAGCTGACCATTGTGGATGGATGGATGGATGGATGGATGGATCTTAAAGAGTGTGTGGTTGACTATAAACAGCCAGAGAGAACACCAAGTCAAACAGTGTGACACATTTAGATCGTAGAAGCCCAAAAACCGTCTCCCGTGTTCGCTGCGCACTATAGTCCCGTCTAAAGCGCGCGGCACAGAGAAGTTACGCGTTAAAGTTAAGGGTCTCGGGGTTGCAGCGTCCGCCAAAAACATTTTTTTAGGATTGCAAAAGGTCATTGAAAGGCCACGGTTTACCATGTCGTTTTCTTTCTTTTTTTTTCCAAAATTGCAATTTGCGCAGAAACATGTGCGTAAAATGTGAAATGCGTCACTTTCCGACTGAATACTAAATAACACCCAAAGCGCCTGAAGATGGGCACGTGCGTGAGGATTTAAACGTCAGAATGGTGGCAGTGAAAATAAGAATAAAAAATAAAAAAATGAACGGCCTTACACAAAAAAAAAAAGAATTGATTTTGGAAACTGCGCGGGTTGTCATTGCGCCTTCGCTGACTTATTCCAAAGTTAAACGAGTTGGGATGAAAACATGTTAATTGTGGCTTGCGCTGTTTCTCGTAAAGCTCGTTATTAATCTATCCTCTGTAGCGCGATTTACTAAAAAATGCGTATTTTGGGTTTCCTAAAGCAGCGATGCGGATGCTGCATTGCCCTCCTCGTCGCACGCCCTTCCTACAGCAGGTAACGCGCACCGCTCACCTGTTCTAACACCGCTACCAAAGCAAATATTTCGCACAAAACCAAGAGCTTTACGCTAAGGACCCATCCCGTTAAGCGGTTGTCCCGTGTGAAGCGCGAACGTTACCTGTTCCCTCTGCGGATTTCACCTCCCCGCCGCAGTCGCGCTCACACTGCGGATGATGGGCACCTTCCAAGGAATCCCAACTCACTTACTCCTCAAACACAAGCGGACGCTGTGTTCAATCGCTCGATTCTGCGCCTCTCTTCTGTTAAATATCCATTGCGTTTAATGTCCTCCTAAAGAAACGAAAGCAGTGCTGCAGAATCCCATCAACGACTGAGCAGAAGCTCGCACGCTCGCGCGTTAGTTTCCATCGTGCCAGTGTCTGAAGACGCGCACCTGAACTCCGCGTGCGCCGCAGTCAGTTTGCTGCTGCGCTGGTGACTCCCAAGTACCGGAGGAGGAGAGAGGCGTGAGTCAGTGGCGTTCTGCTGAGATGCAGCTACTGCCTTGTTCTACAAACCCTCCTGACTCGCCCGCAGTCGCATCTCGAATCTGGAAGCTGATTGGACTAATTGTACAATGTCATTGGCTGCAATCAGCGCGCGCGGCTGGCATGAATGAAGCATATGCTGCACCCCGATGTCTATTAATGTGTCTATAATGCATCCATTACAGCGTGGGGAGGATTTGGGGGAAGCACGCAGGGACAACGTGCAGGGCACCGATCTGAATCTTGAATTCAGAAAGAAAGAGATTAGGTTGTGAAACAAACATTAATTCGGGGGATTAGCTTTTTGTTATCAGAGTTTAATCAAAACAATTAGAAAGCAAAGCAAAACGCAAGCATGACGTCAAAAATAAACACCTGGAAATCGAAATATTATTTAATACAACATTTTTTTGTTTGTTTAAAGTCATAATCATGCAACAAACTTTTGATTCAAATCTATTTTTTGACAGAGTGATTCTCTTCAATTTCTCTAAACTCTCTCGAAACACTGCATCACAGCGCCGCCTGCAGGCCCACACAGCATTGCATGTACTCTGCTCTCCTGCAGCTGACACCAATCCCGTGGATCACCAATTTTAGATGAGCTTTAACAGTCTACATGAATCTTTCAGTATTAAGAATCCCGAGAGTCTGCTCCTGCTGTAATGAAGGTAGCTCAATACTTACAGAGGAATACCGCTCATGAAAATGCACCAAACACAATGTTTTCTCTAGTGCATCAAACATGTCGAAAAGAAGCAAGAAATAAACACTGAAAGATGGCAGTTAGGTACAGAGAAATATCTACAGAGCTGGGGTCACAGCTATTGCACAAAAGCAGGGTACGACCTGAACAAATCGCCAGTTCATCACAAGGCCACATTCACTCAATATTTACACCATTTCTTGCTCAAGCACAGAGAGAACCTAAAAGCTGCTGCAAACATGCAAAGTGAAAGGCTTTGAAAAAGATAAAATAGGTAAATAAATGTATAAAGAAAGACAAAAAAGGTTCAATCAAATCCAACAGTTTTAGCAAAACACACAGATTTTATTATCAGATCAAACCCACAACATCATCTCAAACAGCGATTTTTGCACTTATGTTCACTAATTCAGCCAAAATGAAAGATTATTCATGAAATATTCCAAATTTCAATATCTCTATATGAAGAGGGGTCACTAAATCCTCTTCCTTGGAACCAGCTCTGTTCATTCCTCACATTCCTCTGTTTCCCTCATTTCCGTGTGGCACCTAATCAATCACCCAATCGTCCACTACACCTGTGTCTAATCTCCTCCTTTCCTTTTCACCCAGTCAGTATTCTGACCCCTCTTCTGTTCAACCCCTTTATATACTTTCACTTCACCTGCCCTCACTGTCTGTACTACGGTTCATGCCTTCTGACTCTCCATGATTGCTTCCCGCTTTCTTGGACCCCCCTTTGTTACTTTAAAGGACTCTTCATGTGAGATCTCCGGTTACCTTCACTCTTGTCATCTCTTCTGAAGACATTGTGGGTTCCACTGCTTCCAGGCTTTGAGTCCTAGTGAGTTATCGAAGTTGCCAGAGGGGGGCACCATTATCCTGAAAAAAAAAAATCTCACTAATAAAAAAATGTAATCAGTTATGTTTTAATGATAAATTACTATTGATATATGCATATATCAGAGTGTATATTATATTTTCTGTTATTTTAAAGTATAGTAAATATGAGCGGAATCCAAGCTTCACCTTAAAAAGACGTGACACTTCCGCCATAATCTTACTCTGCCGTGTTCAACAGTGTTTGTACTATTTTGACAATATGAGCAATATTTCACAACGCCCTCATCGTGTTTATTAAACATTAAACATATTGAATATTTTAAACATGTTTTGTACTCAGTCTGTTCATAACGTGAAATATTTAATTGTGGTTTCAATTGTGAAATCTATTAACCCCAGGATTCTCAGAGGACGTGTTTTTATAACTTGAATACATGACAGTTTTCCAAAAGAGGTATTTTTGGGGGTATGAATTCATGTGCAGAGAATATCTGTAGTTGTGTGTTCAACAAACGTTAAATGTTCCCTTGAAAATCCATCAGTTACTTAGCATTTGGGTACTACTTTTTATAATCAGTTATGTTGCACCTCATAAACCAAGACAAGGCACAGACTTTGATTTTTTCATTAAAAAAGCAATGTTTTGGGTGCACACATTCTAGTTGCTTTACTTATGAAATAAATGTACTTTCTTTGTGTTAATTCTTGTTTCTTTTGAGTTGAAGACACTTACGGATGGGGAGCAGAGAATCTCCAGTTGTTGCGCTTGCTGATTTGATTAGTTTTTCTCAGAAATTGTAATTTATTAAGTAGATTTTAAATTCTGTATCTGTACTTTAAATACACTACATTTTTTCATCCTGTATTTAGTTTTTTTCTACAGGCACCCATCCAGTCAAAATTGTGTATAAACGATCCCGCAAAAATGAGATCTAGCAAATATCACCAGTACAATATGATCGATCACGTCAACACAATCAGTAGAAATAGAAATTATTTTGCAAGAACAACTCGTTTTCTTTTATCGTGTCAATCACCAGGAAAATAGTTTAATTGTGCAGCGTTTATACTCGTCCGTGCTTTCTTTTTTCTGTCTATCTACTGTTTTGCGCTCTCTATATCACTCTTTCTCTCTTTTTCTCTATATTTTGCTCTTGGTCCTCTCTTTTTTCTCCCTCACTCTTTCACTGTATCTTTCTTTCTTTCTGATTGTCTCTATTTCCTCTTTCTCTCCCCCTCTTTATTTTCAGTCTCTATCTTATTTTCCCGTATTTATATCTTTTGTTTTCTCACTCTTTCTGTCGGTCACCTTCTCTCTCTTTTCAATCTCTCTTTTATTCCACTCTTTTTCTCTCTCTCGTTTCTTTTTTCTCCACTTTAATTTGTAGGATGTAAGGTGAAAAGATTTATCAGTGTAATACTCTTGAGTATTTTTAGAAGAGATACTTTTTACTCGTACTTTGAGTCATATTTAGAACCGATACAGTACTTTACTCGACTTTCTTTTCTTTTTTGCCAAATAATGGTACTTTTACTTGAGTATGATATTTCAGTACTCTTTAAGGAACATTGATTCAGGTCGTAATTGTGCTTTGCATGAACTCATTGGTTGCATAAATTTCACTTAAAGTATTTGATCTTAAGAGAAAGAGGAAATTTCCTGTATCTTTTCTTTGTTATCTTAATCAAGGAATCAAACTGTTTAACAATATATCTTTCTTTACATTATTCAGATTTAAAATATAATTACAATGAAATCTACTAATGCCCCAAAATCCAGGCCTTTAACGAACTGAAAGGAAGAACCATTATCCATGGCGTCACCATACTGCCCCCAGTGGCTGAGTTCATTCCACTTTAAACAAATGGAGCCTTTTAAAACAGTTTCCAATCTGGTGAACATCATAATGAGCCTGGCCTAGAGTAGTGTGATGATGTTTTTGAAAGTTTGTCACACTTAAATGTTCAATGGAAACCCTTGACAAAGAAGTATGTTTCTTGCTGCATATGTATTGGTTTATAGTGCTCAAATGAAAGGATAAACTGTGAGCTCAACAACTGAGCAGTCAGTGATCAATAGGAATTTGTATGATGCTTTTCTTTCCAATCAGAGAAATCACCTTGATCCAGTTCAGACTGTTCTGAGAAGCTCTAAAGCCTAGAGCTGTGCCATAACAAAACAGTGGAAAATCTGCAAAAGAGAAGTAAACCAAAAAGACCCTCAAAAGCTTCACATCAAGCGCAAATCCAAAGAAATTCATGAAACGAATAAGAATCTGGAATTTGGAAAGGGTTCTAATGTTATTTCAAAAGCTTTAAGACACCAGAAACCCATAGTGAGAGCCTAGAATTTATCCACAAATGTATAACAGTGATGAACCTTCTCAAGAGTGGCTGGCTGACCAAAATTACCCTAAGAACACAACGAAAACTTATGAAAGGCTCCGCAAACAAGTAAAGAATGGTAGGCCTCTTTTGCATTATGGTCAGTGTTCATGATACCACCGTAAGAAAGGGCAAGAATGGCCTGCATCAGAGATTTTCAAGATGAAAACCACTGCTGAGCAAATAGCCTAATTTCTGATGACATCTTAATGATTTTTGGCAAAATACTCTGTGGAGTGGCGAGACAACAGGTGAACATTTTGGAAGTTATGTGTCCCAATTTATCTAGAATAAAAGTAGCACAGCATTTGAGTAAAATAACATTATATCAATAGCATAGCATGGTAGTGGTAGTGTGATGGTCTGGGGCTGTTTCTGAACAAGAAAGACTATTTTTATACGATTTTTATACATTATTATATTTTTAAAATGAAATATAAATAAAAATAAATTAAAATAAAAATATTGACGATTAAAAGTTTTTATGTTTTATAACAAAAAACAAAAGTGTTGAGACGCAATAAACATTCATAAATAGGACCAAAAAGCAAAGATGAAGTTGTGAAAACATTGTAAAAATTGTATATAAAATTAAAACAGGCGAAAACTCACACACTGTCCCCTTGTTAAACCTTACACACTGTTCCAAGCACCTTTTGTGCCATTGTGCTTTGTCCGTGCCAACATTTTGAAAAACACAAGCCATATCACAGGTCTTGCATTTCGCAGGGTTATCCCTTATTTTCACCACTAGATGGCAAGGATTTGGGGTCTGTAAAATGAAGCTGTCAATCAATTATTTTTTTAACAAATTTGAATTTGTATTACCTTGCAGATTATTTGTCATAACCATTGTAATCTTTGTAAAGCTCAAAATATCAAAAGTAATAACCTTTTTGAAACATACATTTAAAGAAAAATCAGAATTAAACAATAGCTGGGTTGCATCATTCCTACTTAATTCAAAACAGACGCTGTCAATGTATTCTCGCAAGGCCATGTGCATTTGGGGGATTTTTTTTTCCCTTCATTAAAATATATATATATATATATATATTTGTTTTATAGTCTTTAATTCGTTTTTAAAACATGCAAAACTTTCAGGATCAGGATAGTAATCAGTATCATAAATCAGTTTAGGCATAAGAACATTTAAATTCCAGTAAACTGAGGGATTCATCTTGAGAGGCCAATAATCAATAAACACGGATCAGGAATAATGATGATAAATGGAAAACTGCGACAGCTTAAGTCTCCATTTAATCGACACATTTAATTGATCAAATTATAGTTCAAGCTACATTTTTAATGTAATTTCATGAATATAATATAATTATAACAGGTTAAATCTGCGGAGAACTTTGTTTCCAGGGACACTGTAGCTGAAAGAGGGAGACTAGGAAAGGACAACTGCAAAGTCACAGCCATCAGTTATAAACCCAGAGATTATACTATTGAAAGAATTGTCATCAGTGAGGAACGCTGACCTTTTTCTAGATCAATGCAGAGACAATGAATCAACATTGAAAGTGTCTATGAAAACACCAAAGTTCCATTGTACAATTAAACAGCATTGATTGAGACTGCAGAAGGGTCAGCCTTGTAATCTGTAACACTTCTAGCCCTTGCCTCAGTGGCTTGGAGCTGTCAGATAAAATTAATTTAAAGGCCGAATAAACACACAAACAATTTGTCAGTTTAAACAAAAGCTCCTCAGAGCAAAGAAATTAAAACAGATCTGGTCTCGGATACGAACCACTGTTTGTCAGTCTGATCAATACACACGCTGCAAGGAGATTGATAAGCACAACATTGTTGTAAAAGTGTAAAAAAGCACAATCAAATACACTTGTTGGACCATTTCTATTCCGAATGCACAGACGTCACGTGCAGAATCCCTTTCCTTCACATGACAGATCTCTATGATCCAATCCTCTGTCAAGCACTCAGTGTCTGCACTGATTTTATGTCAGCCGCTCTAGATAAGAATTTAGTTAAGATAAATTATTCTTGTTCATGACAGAGAGGTACAATCTACCGTCACTTGTGTGAGTGTGCTGAAGTATATTTAATGCTCATACATTTTCCACCGATGACACATGGTGATAGATTCTACAGACAGGTCAAATCTCCAGAGGGATGATCAATACCATTGATTGGAGTGCCTAAAAAGAACTGGATGAGGCGGGGAAAGCATAGTGGAGATAAACAGTGGGACGAGTAATTATAGGAATTACAGTGGTACCTCGAGATACGAAATCAATCCATTCCAGGGCGACATTCGTATCTCAAACATTTCATATCTCGAAGCAAGTTTTACACATGAAACGTCTCATCCGTGCAACGGATATAACAGTATAAGTTGATAAAACCAGAGAAAAATCAAGTAAAATTTCTTTTATCCTTAAATCTAAACATTGTTAATGTAATAAATGATAATAAAACTGAATAAACCACATGAAAAATACGTAATTTGTACACAAATGTGAAACCTTACCTTGAGACTGAAGCGATGTGTCGGAGGAGGTGGAACAGATGCAGAAAACATTACGGCACCACGTATGAAAGTTAACTTTCTCAAGATATTACACGAATTACGAACACCAACATGGTTTTAAGCACGAGCGGAGAGAATACCGATCGTGTGAGAAGGGATGGAGAGAGGGTTTCTCTAAGATGTGCTACAGAACAGCACTTTCCATGTTATAAATATTATTTATTTTACGACACCTTGACTCTAACATTTCTTATGGTACATTATTGGTAATCTATACATAATGTTTCGCTTGATTTAAAACTGATTTAAAGTGTTTTGAAGAGCTTTTAGCACTGTCTGCAATGGGAGAATGGAGCGCCAGGACCCAGAAGAGCAGCACGACGTCATACTTAACAAGTGGGTAATAGAGCTGAACTGTTGGGGTTTTTTGTATCTCGAAGCAAAATATTTCTCGCAAGACCTTTCGTATCTCAAACATTTCGTAACTAGAAGCAATCGTATCTCGAGGTACCACTGTATTTTCAAAAAAAGACACTTTTCTTGTAGTGTGTGCTTTAGAGACTGGTCTCTGCCTGATGGACACAGCGAATCTTTTCTCAGCATCCATCGGATCCAAACCCCAACACCTTGGTATAAGAATAAGAGAATCCTATAGTAAGAACTAGACTTACGTGCCTTGGGTCACTGATTTTGAATGTGTTTGATTATGTTTTGTGTTCAGGAGGTGTGAAACCAGCTGGAGCCTCCGATGATTGTGTCTGCATCGATGCTCAGAAGAGGCGGAGTTCTTCAGATCTGGGTGTCAGTACACAATCCGCAAATTGTACGTTTCACAAAACGTCACAGATTACGTCACGGTTTCCCTGTATCATGTGATGTCTCGATGGAAATGCTTTGTGGCAAGTAATATGTTAAAAAGTATTAAATGTGCCTTTAAATATTGTAACAACTTAAAAAACTGCAAATAGCATATTTTACTCTATCTTTCGAAAAAAGAATGCATGGTTTAAACACAAGAAACATGAGACGTATCAGTTAACCGTAGTGTTTTTATTACTGTTGCGTTTGATAAACGTTAGATGATTCTGGAAGCTCATTTCCAGCAAACACCTCTTAACGTTAATGTTTAGTTTCATTATTGACGTGAGTGAGATTTGTGTTGTTTATTAATCTGATGATTTCTTTTTCATTTAATAATTTCTGTATTGTCTGAGCATATTAGATGGGTAGACCTAATTTTACTTCTGAGTCAAAGTTCTTTTCTTTCTTTAATAGTAAAGGTTTGTTTGTTCATACATTGTAAAAAATTGTACCTTTCTCAAATTTGGATTTGTTTGTGTGTGGTGTTTTGTTGGTTGTGGCTGGAACTCTCTTTCATTTTGAGTTTAAATTATTCTCCACGCTCTCCTCCCCTTCACACTAGCACCTCATAAACTTTGTAAACAATGGAGCAAAACTGTATATGAAGCTATTTGATGTCAATAATGGAGAGGCCTGTAATTTTCACTGTGGGAACAATACAAAAAAAAAATTTAAATTTGGTACAGAAGCTTTTTTTTTTTTGCTTTTCAGCCATATTCATCTTGAAACTGCATTAAGACGATACAGGAAATATTGCATTTGGTGGATGTAACAGTGCATGTGTGGATGTTGTAATGTGAATTAAAAAAAAAGCCTTAATTGGCAAAATAAAATAAAAAAAAAACATTTTGTTATACATTTCCTTCTTCCAACACATACAATTTCTCATTTATTTGCCATTGTTACATTCTATGCCATTACAAGTGATTTCATGTTTTTTTTTTTTCAGTTAGTTCTTAGTTATTGCCTTTATGATAGAAAATATAAGCTAGGCATCATGATGGAGCCAGAGGGAGATGTGCGCTAAATAGGAGACATATCTTGTGTATGGGCTTATAATAGAGCAATACAGGAGACCCAAATGGCACATATTTTACCTGTACATGGCATATATATATGCAAACATGCTCAAATATATATATATATATATATATATATATATATATATATATGTATCTATAGGTTTCATTTTTGAGCATACATCTTTATGTAGATTTTCCGTATGGGATGTCCAACATTTCCTGTATCTATTGACCATGTCTACACTCACTGCGCATCAAGGATTTTGGCACACACGTCTTCTCCAAATCTTTCAGGTTCTGGGGCTGTTGCTGAGCAACAGAGTTTCATCTCCAGCAATAGAATTTCCATTGGGTTCATGTCTGGAGAGCGGCTTGGTCACTCCAGGACTTTGAAACATGGAGTCCCCCCTTAGTTGCCCTGCGCTGGTTGTTCTGATTGTGTGTTTGGGTCATTGTCCTCCTGGAAACATAGAGTCTTGAATTTCTGCAAATTTAGCAAACCTAAGAGGGATGCAAACGATAAACAAAGCTCACAGTTCGGTTAGTACCACAGCTTTCAACCACGGCTTTTGGTTTGGTTCAGAAAATTAAAACATTAAAATAAACTCTAGTAACACTGTTAAGATTTCTGTAGAGTTATTTACACATTCACAAATGTTATTGTACATAAATATATACATAATTATTCGCACACATTCATTTGCGGAATGTATCAATGTCAGGAAATGCAATTTCTGGGCAAATCTCTATGTTCACGGACGGCTGGGAATCACATTTTAATCGCACTGTACAACGCAGTTGGTAAATTGTTTTTATTTACCTTGTACTCAGTGTACGTACTACATACTTCTTATAACATGCGTTTGCAGCCTTAACTGACTCAAGAGTAAAAACTCCAGACTTTTATTTGTCTTACCTTGTGTCCCTCTAAGCAGCGATCTCATCCGTCTGGTGAATTCGGACAGTTCCATGAGATTCCAGGGAGTATTTATGTGTGTTGTCAGTGTTCCCTGTGCACAGCTGGCCACTGCGTCCTGTCCTTCAATGGCAATCATTGTGTGCATGACATGTGTGGACAGACTGTTTCATCATAAATGTCCTCAAGAAAAGGTTTTGCTGTTCTTTCAGACGAACATCAGAGCTCTTCTTCAGAGCCTGCTATCATTTACAAAACTAGGGAAGGTCTGACACGCAAGGCTGTGACGATAAGCTCAGTTACCAAAAGTTTTACGAGAGATTCACCAGAATGCTCTGCCCAGAAGTCAAGGGTATCCGTGTAAGCCGTCTGGCTACCAGCAGAGATTTGGGGCATCACATTCCAGGGGCTTAGCTTAGGATACAGACCATATTTATTTTATCCTAATGTAATACAACGTGACAAAGAATGCTTCTGGTCTCGTTTGTGTTTGAAATGAGGGTAGGACAAATGGTAGGATTTTTTAACAATGAGAGACAGATCCGCAGCAAACTCTGGAAAAGGGTGTGTTAAAAATATTTGACCCCTTCACACGTACTTGTGGAATAACCCAGGGTGGCAATCACAGACACTAGAGTTTCTTGCAGATGGCCTCAAGGTTAGCACACATCTCTGCATGGATTTCTGTCCTACTGTGCCAACAGTGCGCAAGAAAGATCATGGTGCAGTTCTAGGCTGGTTTGTAATGGTTCTCATGATCATTAAAAATCCACAGCGGAGCCCCAAACCAAGGAAGATTAACAGTGATTTTGTGTATCCAATATTTGTATAATAACTGTGCATTTTTAAAAACGACGGCCAATGTGAGCAATTTTGAGAATGGTCCCAGCTCCATTTCCATGTGGACGCCATAAACGAAAATTGCTTTTCCAGGGATTTTTGAGTTTTCGTGTGGATGCAGTTTTTTTTTATTTCAGACATGGTCTTAGACAGAAACTAATAGTTTTAATCTGGCCAACTTAAGTCACTTTGACCCACACATAGAGTTAAATCAAACACTTGATCAATGTTTAATAGTTTTCAACATTTATTTTCATGACGACATTAGCTGTGTTTCCATTCATCTATTTTTTTGCAGATTTTGGAACATTGCATAAAAAACCCCGGATGGAAATGCGCATGCATTTTGAAAATGTGCATTAAAAATGTATGCGTAGAAAAGAAAAATCGTGCATAAAATACAATGGAAATGCATTTACCGAATGAACCCCAGCTGTCAGAACTGGGGAGGCATTAATGGACAAACCAATGGAACGATTTCGAGGTACAACATCTGAAATGCTTTTTCGGCCATTCCAAAAGTCCTTTCTGTCACAAACTAGTGGTTCTGGATCATAACCTCCCAGATCTGTCCAAAAGAGGCTGCGTTCCAAAAGAGCAGTCTGCACATATTGCGTTTGATCTACGTGTCCTAAGACGCAAGTACGTTATTATATACGAAAAACAGCCTTCTCTTAACACAACAACTTCCATTTTTCTTTAGATATTTGGCGCCAGTTTATCCGGAAGTGACGATGGAAACGATGCTTTATTCGCAAAGTTTTGTGCATAAATTTAGATGGACTATTCTATCCATTCCCAGAGTGAAAATGCTATTTTATCTTATGAATAATGACACATTTTGAAGCTTCCAGAAAGTGTGCCATTATTATTCAATTTAAATACAGCAGCACAAAGCAATAACGACTATTAAACCTTATGAACAATAGCAGAGCTGTAATGATATGTTTTGTACAGAGCAGGAGAATGAATTGATTTCAGCTCTGCTGTTGTGCTGCGAGTGATTGAATATGTGTCGTATTGTGGATTTAATTTGTGTTATCTTTTATGCTGACTGAAAGCTTTTATAAAGAAAAGACTGTATATAAAATCAATCTAATAAACTCTTTCTTCAGTTCTATTGCACTTGATCTGACTTCGCCTCTTTTCATTTACTCAAGCTTTGTTTCATTAAATAAAATGCCAAAGCATAAATACGAAACAGAAAAAATAGGCAAACATAAAACACTCAAGACAACTGAGCTACAAGCTACAAGATTGCTGCCATTCAAATTTTCAATCATAAATTGCCCTAATACTGTGTCAATTAAATAGAGAAAGCGAAGGTAAACAAAATATGAAACAGATTTCTGTAAAACATGATGTTGAGACGAAAATATAATAACTTAGAAAATGTTATCCTGTGTGTATCTGTTGAAAGATGAGGTAGTTACTACAGAAGTAACCAGTAACTATCTAGTAACTCTGCAGTAACTATACCTACTAGGAAGCTACTGTTAACTATTCAGTAACTAATATAACAGTAACTACTGTAGTAACTGAAATGATGGTCTTGATCTTTAACCGATGTTCCCAAACTGTTTATTCTTGAGTTTCCAGACACACCGTAAGAACTAGAGAAAAAAACACAACACTTAAAAATACACAAAGTGGGGTAGTTAAACTACATCCTCCATGTGGCAAACATACAAGCTAATGCTGTAGCCTGATAGCATTGTTTTATAGTCCCATTAGTGCGTTGAATTTCAAATAAGAGTCTTACATTTACACCAAAAAATTCAGAGAGTTTGTTACATTAACTACCCTCAGTAACTATTGAAGTGTTTTCGGTGCAGGCTGTGTTGGGCCCTTTAAGAGGGGGGCGGGACTAAAGGGGAAGTTGGGTGTTTTGGCTGGAGGAAATTATTCAAGGAAAATGGCTGGTTTTCTGATTAAAGCTGATGTTGTAAATATCTCAGAGTGCTCATTTTGGTTAAATGCTACAATTCTTTGAAAAATTGTCATAAATGAACAAATAATTCTTTCCTAATATCTTTGTGGATGAATCTTTCTCTTCATGTAATACCATACTTGATGATGTTGAGATCAGGGCTCCGTGGGTGCCATGCATCCCTTCCAGCACTGCTCGCTCTTTTTTACACTGTTCTTAATGACTTTGGCTGTATATTTTGGTTATTGTCCTGCTGCAGAATACATTTAGTGCTAATCAAACTCCCTGATGGTATTTAATGAAGGATACAAATCTGTCTGAATTTCTAAGCATTTAGAACCACATTAATTCTGATCAAAATGTTCAAGGAACCTCCACCATGGTTCACTGTTATTTGCTGAAACTCATTATGGGCTACTTCATTTTAGCGCATTAAGGTTTGAGAATGTTACAGTAATTATTAATCACCAGTGTAAAAAAGCCGTTAAATGTGAATGGCTCCCAAAGTGTCGGATTAACAATACACAGTGTAAAAAATGACACATTGCCAGTGTAGATAATGGGTGTCAAATTTACATGGCTTTACATTTGCACCTGAAAGTGCCAAATAAAAGTGCGCCAAAATCATGACTCCGCCCAGAACAACTTCCACAACAATTTTTACTGAAAACATTAGAGTTGCAGATTGGACAGAAACCCTCTCAGTACCACGAGCCACTGTTTCTAAGGTTGACACAGTGTGTGCTCTATACTTTCTGCTGTCTCCGAAAGCTACAACTTTTTCTTCTCCAATATTATAGAATTCAAAGCTGAACTCAGCGAGTGCTATTACTTTGAAGCAGATTTGCGCCATGAGTCTGTGCAAATAGTCCATTATACTGCCTTCTGCTTCAGACAAATATTTAATATTTTTGTGCATGCTTGATTCATTTGTTATTATTTCCACCTTTTGGCTTCATCATTTCCATGGGGGCTTCAAGGGCTTCACCAAAAAGAAGAGGTGTGTACCTGGCCCCATTTGTATCTGCCAATTCTAAGCTTATAACACTTCTGGACTTCTACTTACAAAGGGTAATGAGTAGGGATGAGCGAGGGGGGTGCTCATTACAGGTGCTGAAACAATATCAGCCGATCATCGATCCCGTCACAGTTCAGTAAAGTTAGCTGCAGATTCACGGATTCGGTTTTCTCTGCTCAATAGCTCGAGACCAGAATTTTCTTAGTAAACAAATAAAAACTATTTTTAATCTGTGTTATGTAGCGGACAAACTACAAAACGTTTTTTATCAAAACAAGTTTCCCCCTGTATTCGCAGAAACACATTACCGTCTATGAGCAACCCGCTGACATGGAATCGCTTAGGGACCGTCTGCAAATGACCAGATCCAAAATATGTTTTACCCAGAATATGCTTCATAACATCATTCTAAATTACTCTATTACAACCAAAATCAAGCAACACGCCACTCCTCACCTGAATATTGTACTGCACGACTCAGTTTCAATAAATATTGAAATATTTATTAGAGCATCATTTTTATTCTTGATTATTTGGATCAAAGCTCAATTGCTCCCATAAAAATCACTCTATTACCATCAATTCAGGTCACACACAACTGTTCTAATGATTCAATTCAGTGCAAGTCATCAAATTAAACTCAGGTTATTACAAAAAATGTAAATAATTAATTATTATGTGTGTTTTGTCAATTCTCAATAAAGTTGAAAATAATTGTTGATTGATGTTTTACATTTTTGTGGCGGATAGATCACTTTGACTTGGTCATTTTTAAAAGTAGCTTGCAAGCCGAAAAAGTGTGAGCGCCCCTGGAGTACAGCATTATCACTGATCACATTATAACCATATGAATTATCTGTAGCTGTACTCAGAGTGGGCGGGGCCTAACCCGGAAGTGAGTGGGATTTAACCTGGAAGTGGGTCATGTTTTTCTTTAAATGGGCGGGGCTTTAACCAGTACATGGTTTTAAGCATGCAATTGATATGGGTTGATCAGAAATTGTTCTATTTATTGCAGATTAGAAAACTATTCACATGATGGCGTCAGCATTGAGCATCAGATCAGTGGTTTTGATCATGATAACAAACAAACTATATACAGAACAAGTTTTGCAACAATCAATACAACACATGCGGTTGCAATTATGAAGTAAAATATAATGAACAAGAGTTTTCATTTCAACATAACTTTTATTTTTACCTTGAGCAGTGTTATTTTTATTTAATTATTTATTTATGAAATAAATAAAGAAAGAAACAAAGTGTCAGACACTCAGTGCGTGAAGTAAAAAAAACTGGTCAGAGCCAGCTGACGGTTTAAAAAAGAAAAAAAATTCTCAGACAGGCAGAGACGCGAGTCGCTTTTACCAAGCACCACGTCTGAACAAACCCAACGTTTACCAAAACTCTACTGCTTAAAAAGTGCGTACTACAAACAAACCAAAGTAAAAAACAAATCTGAAGCTGAAGAAACCCTAAACATTAACGGAAAAAAATGCAAACCTGAGTGACTGAGGGAGAGAACAGAGAGAGAGAGTGCTGTTCTCTTCTCTTCTCAGTGTTCTGTGTGTGCATGAGCAGAGCAGGATATGTGTGTAGGGGAGGGGCGCTGTGACTAGCTTATCACAGAACGCAAACACGGTAAACTACCCAATGAGAATTTTTATTCAATCCGAGCACGGATATTGACTCGTATATCTTGTATGATACTCGTACTCTGCAAAAGTGCTTTATCCATGCCGGATACTCGTCTCAGCCGAGTATCCAGCTCAACTCTAGTAATGGGCTCATCTGCCGCACAACTTTCTTTGGCTGTACACTGTGTGTATGATCTTTAATATTGTCTGTTTTTTCACCTTTCTTCAAAAGAGCTTGAACGGCAAAACATCTTGAAACCCCAGTCGGCTTTTGAAATCATTGTCTGGAAGAGAAACCTTGCTGATGGAGTAGAACTACCTTGTGTCTTGTTGCTGTGCTCAGTCTAGTGTCAAGAAGCTGTTTCACCTTGGTAGCAGAGTTTGGCTGTTACACACCTAGTTTTAATCCTCCTACACAGCTGTTTCTGTCATCAATCTCCAACAATTAGATGTTTGGTATAACTAGGGGATAATACGGCTGACTTTAATCCTACAAATGCCCAGACATTGTTCAAGTGTGCCTGTAAAAATGGATGCTGGTTTGAAAAAAAAAAAAAATTTAGAATTTGCTCACTATGTAAATACAGTTTAAAAATACACAATCAGTTTTTAATAATCATGTTTACAGATTGTGTTCGCACCTGCTGCAACTTTTGCACAGTACTGTTGACAATTACAAAGCTGCAAGATGACAAATGGCTTTGAAAAACATCTGTTGCTATGTACTAAATATAAACCCCACCGCTATCACAAATTATCATAATCCACAAGATGAATCAAAAAAAGACCACAAAGCAGTGAGTTCCGTAACTTGACATAGTAAGATAAATATTTCCTCCGGCCCATACAGTCAGGCTCATTGTTTTCAATAAAGTGTCACAGCACCCCATTACATAATCACATCTGCGATTTGGGATCAAGGTTTTGATGCAATCAATGCCTATTAGAATCAGCCAGTATTGATTGAAAGCAGAGAGCTGATAGCATCTCTCCATCTCTGGCCTGCTTAGATCATAATCTCTCCCTGGTCTGTGTAGGCCTTGATTGGCATTAAGAGGTCGGTGTGTTGCCCAGGGATGCAGGCGAGGATAATTTTTCACCACTAATAGTTTGACTGTGAACTTCCCCCAGACCCATTAGGGTCAAGGGCGGAGGTGCATCATGCCCTTGTGGTTTTCTGAGAATTAGAACTTTAGAAAATCTGAACCTAAAATGGACTGGATCTAATTCAGCATCAACATAAAGACACAGTTCACACCAATATCCCCCAAGAGCACCTGTTTATCACAAAACAATATCTTTTGCCAAATGTTGATAACTACTGAAGCCATTGAGAGACCAAAGAGACCATTCACCAATAACAAACAATTAAAAAAAATGAATTGATTATGAAGTGATAAAGAAACCAATGAATGAAAGATACATTAAGAATTTAACAAAATGAGCATATTGTGATAAAGCTCATTATTTTCTGTAACATACTGATAAACATTAGACTTTCATATGTTTCGGATTCATTTACACACAACTGAAGAAGTTCAAGCCTTTTGTTGTTTTAATATTGATGATTTCAGCAAACAGCTCATGAAAACCCAAAATTCTCAAACATCTAAAAAAATTTGCATAACATCAAAAGGTTCTCTAAACAAGCTATTAACTCTAAACACCAGTAAAAGATTACTGAGGTTTTAAAAAGCATCGGCTGTTCCCAGAGTGCTGTATCAAGGCGCCTCAGTGAGAAGTCTGTGGGAAGGAAAAAGTGATTCCAGACATTGGGAGACCTGCGGAAACAGTGGATGAGTCTGGAGTAGAAACATCCAGAGCCACCATGTACAGGCGTGTGCAGGACATGGGCTACAGGTGGCGCATTCCCCAGGTCAAACCACTTCTGAACCAGAAACAGCGATAGAAGCACCTGACCTGAGCTACAGAGAAGCAGCACTGGACTGTTGATAAAACTCTGCACGTCATTCAGAAATCAAGGAGCCGGAGTGTGGAGGAAGACCAGGGAGAAGGAAATGGCTGTAGTCCAGTGTCAAGTACCCACAGTCAGTGATGGTCTGGGATGCCACGTCAGTGCTGGTGTTGGTCCACTGTGTTTTATCAAGGGCGGGGTCAATGCAGCTAGCTATCAGGAGATTTTAGAGCACTTCATGCTTCCATCTGCTGAAAAGCTTTATGGAGATGAAGATTTCATTTTTCAGCATGACCTGGCACCTGCTCACAGTGTCAAAACCACTGGCAAATGGTTTCCTGACCATGGTATTACTGGTGCTCAACTCTCCTGAGCTGAACCCCGTAGAGAATCTCTGGGATATTGTGAAGAGAAAGTTGAGAGACGCAAGACCCAACACTCTGGAGGAGCTTACGGCCACTATCGAAGCATCCTGGGCCTCCATAGCACCTCAGCAGTGCCACGGGCTGATTCAAGCAGTCATTTCTGCAAAAGGATTCCCGACCAACTACTGAGTGCATAACTGAACAGAATTTTTTGAAGGTTGACTATTTTTGTATTAAAAACAGTTTTCTTTTATTGGCCGGATGAAATATGCTATTTTGGGTTTTCATGAGCTGTGTGCTAAAATCATCAATATTAAAACAATAAAAGGCTTGAACTACTTCAGTTGTGTGTAAATAAATCTGGAATATATGAAAGTCTAGTGTTTATCAGTACATTACAGAAAATAACAATATTCTTTTTTTTTGAAGGACCTGTATATCCAATATTAGAAAGATTAGAGCTGGGCGATATGAACTAAAATATCCCAGATATCACAAAAATTGATTTACGATTTAAAACTGTGATCTGAAATTAATAATAAAGAAAATGTTCGAAAGAGTAATGTGTCGTTCAAGAACAATTCGTTCTTTTTAAACGAATCTTTAATGTGACTCCGTATGAACGAGTCGTGTTGGAGAGGGATTCGTTCATTGGCGCATGCGCATCATTCTTGTGGTTTTCCGAGCGTAACCCGTTCATCATTAATGACAAAAGACAGAAAAGACCCGAAGAGCTCAAAAAATTAACTAATCATTTCTCTTTCCGGAACCCGAAAAGATTAGTTCTTTTTCCGAGTCGGAGTCCTCCAGGTCCTTTTGGTCTTTTCTTATTCCGGCTCATAATTTGCTAGATGTCCAATAATTTGTTTGTTACATTGTGATTTTAGTGTTGATATGTTAATGTTATTTAGGATCTTTTGATTCTAATTTATTTTTTATTTAATATTATACAGTATATTTATATAATCTCTTTAAATGTGTTCTGTTATATAAGTATATTTAGATTTATCTTTTTAAGGTTGTGTCGCAGGAGAGGTATTTAAAAAAATAAACAATCCAAGAGTGTGTATAAAGTGTTTATAATATCTGAAACAGCATATGCTACAAACAATACACTGACAATCTTTACAATGATTGACTACACGGAGCAAGCTAGTATGTTCTTCAAGTTTATGAAAATAATGCTTAACAACTAGAAACAAACTAGTCAAAGAAACATACTAATAACCTGCAAACGTTATTTAAACACATTTTCCAGGCACTTTCACTTATTTTGTACATAAACAT
>SRMA01026545.1:30181-44255 GCA_007224835.1 Danionella cerebrum | reverse complement strand
TCAACTGGGTTGCTATGGTAACCAGTATGGTTGCTATGGAGGGTCAGGTACCTCAATGAATGTTCCCGGGGTCGCTATTAGTGAAACAAACTCACCCCCATGTCTCTAGCATTTTCCTAAGCTGAGAAAGAGATGTGTCTATTGGTTGCTATGGTAATCAGTATGGTTGCTATGGAGGGGTAAGTGACATTATATAATGTTCCCTGTGTGACTACAAGTCATTTAGACCAACTCCCGTGTCTCTCTCATTTTCCTAAGCTGAGATAGAGATGTGTCAATTAGGTTGCTATGGTAACCAGTATGGTTGCTATGGAGGGGTCAGTGACATTATATAATGTTTCCTGTGTGACTACAAGTCATTTAGACCAACTCCCGTATCTCTATCATTTTTCAAAGCTGAGATAGAGATGTGTCAATTGGGTTGCTATGGTAACCAGTATGGTTGCTATGGAGGGGTCATTGACATTATATAATGTTCCCTGTGTGACTACAAGTCAATTAGAACAACTCCTGTGTCTCTGGCATTTTCCTAGGCTGAGATAGAGAAGTGTCAATTTGGTTGCTATGGTAAGCAGTATGGTTGCTATGGAGGGGTCAGTGACATTATATAGTGTTCCCTGTGTGACTACAAGTCATTTAGACCAACTCCCGTGTCTCTCTCATTTTCCTAAACTGAGAGAGAGATGTGTCAATTTGGTTGCTATGGTAACCATTATGGTTGCTATGGAGGGGTCAGTGACATTATATAAAGTTCCCTGTGTGACTACAAGTCATTTAGACCAACTCCCGTCTCTCTCTCGTCTTCCTAAGCTGAGATAGAGATGTGTCAATTTGGTTGCTATGGTAACTAGTATGGTTGCTACGGAGGGGTCATGTGACATTATATGATGTTCCCTGTGTGACTACAAGTCATTTAGACCAACTCCTGTGTCTCTGTCATTATCCAAATCTGAGATAGAGATGTGTCAACTGGGTTGCTATGGTAACCAGTATGGTTGCTATGGAGGTGTCAGTGACATTATATAAGGTTCCCTGTTTGACTACAAGTCAATTAGACCAACTCCTGTGTCTCTAGCATTTTCCTAGGCTGAGATAAAGATTATCCGGTTTGGTTGCTATGGTAAATAATCTGGTTGCTATGGATGAGTTAGTGACATCATGTTGCAATCTACATTCAACCTAGATCAATATAAAACAACTCCCATGTTTCTACGATGTTCCACTTAGAAGATATTTGACATTCAAAAATTATGTTGAAAAGTGGGCGTGGCTTGATGAATTTATGTTAAATCATAAGCAATGATTGGCTGGATTAGTTATATGTATCCTTAATGTTGCTATGAATCTCCATTGTGAACCAATTACAGAAGCTCTTTTACATTTGGATCATATGGGAATCATTTGTCCCATTGAAATGAATGGCAGCAATACATCTCTATGGTTGTTAAAACTGGGCGTGGCTTGATGAATTTATGTTAAATCATAAGCAATGATTGGCTGGATTAGTTATATGTATCCTTAATGTTGCTTTGAATCTCCATTGTGAACCAATTACAAAAGCTCTTTTACAATTGGATCATATGGGAATCAAATGCCCCATTGAAATGAATGGCAGCAATGCATCTCTATGGCCCATTGTGAGTCCATGAGAAGGCTAAGCCAATCAAATTTCGTTATTCAAATTAGTTGATTAACAGCTGCCTCCAACTGCCACTTCTCGAATCGAGGAGACTTTTCTCAGATTTTGACCATGCCTCAAACAAATAAACATTACAGAAGAACCGTAAGACATATCGAGATGATTCTTTCTTTGTGAGAAGCAGAAGGCCTCAATGAAGATTATGGTGTAAAAAAATTTTAAGATATGTGGAAAATTCTATTAGTTATGGCGAGTTAGAAAAAGCCTAAATTTAAAACTTTCAAGCATTATTTTCTGGGTGAAAATGCATTGATCTCAATGGAGCAATTTGCTTCCCTCGTTAAGGTTTAGCCCTCCTAGTTTAAAACCCGTAGGTCATATGAAAAAAACAACTGCATCTTTGGAAAGAGGACAAATTTCTCTACTACTTTAATATAAATTTTATGCATAACGGGTAAAGTTTACTTTAGGAGAGAGGAATAAATGAAGAAGTTTGAGATGTGAAAAATTAGAGTGTAAGCTAGAGGGGAGCAGAATTAGGTAAAAATCCAAATTCTTTATTAAACTTAAACTGCGATTTATTAAAATCTGTAAAAGATATGTAAAAGCTGAAAAGAGCTTTTAAAAGCTGAAAATGTGTTGAATTGTTTAAAATTTGAATGATTGCTCTAGCTGAAAGTATGCTGAAGTTATGAAGTTTGAAAAAAAGCTGAAGATTTAAAGAGATTTGAAGAGTCTCCCCATTCATTTCAATGGAAAAAATATTTTAAATAAAGTTAAATTTTATAAAAAGTATAAAAGATATCAAAAAGCTGTATACGAGCAACATAGAGCAAAAAAAGCTGTACGTTTTGACGTTTGAATGGTGTTTCTAGGGCAAAGTATGCTGAAGTAGTAGGCTCCGGAAAAAGGGGGGGAATAAGAATAAAAAAAATAATAATAACTAGAAAGTGCATTTCCTAGCGGAAAATGCGTGTGAATGCAGAGAGCTGAAAATGAAAGCAGGCTGAAAGTATCTGAAAAAAATCTAAAGTTGAAAGGTGAAGCTGAAAGGTGAAAGTTTCAAAAGTTGAAAAGTGAAGCTGAAAGGTGAATGATTTGAAAGCTGAAAGTGTCAAAAATTGAAAGTGGAGGCCGAAAGGTGAAGCATTATAAAGTTGAAAGTGTATAAAGTTGAAAGGAGAAGCATTGTAAAGTTGAAACTGTCAAAAGTTGAAAGTGGAAGCTAAAGCTGAAACATTTGAAAGTTGAAAGTGTCAAAGGTTGAAAGTGGAAGCTGAACGGTATAATATTAGTAAGATGAAATTCTGTCTAGCATTTTCCTAACCTAAGATAAAGATATGCCAATTGCGTTGCTATGGTAAAAAGTCTGGTTGCTCTGGACAGGTCATTTACATAATAGAATGTTCCCAGTGTCACTCTGAGGGAAATGAATCAACCCCCATGTCTCTAGTATTTCCCTGAGCTGAGTTAGATATATGGCAATTGGGTTGCTATGATAACTATTATGGTTGCTATGGAAATGTCATTGACATTATCTAATGTTTCCAGTGTCACTATGAGTGAAACAAAACAACCCCCATGTCTCTAGCATTTTCCTAAGCTGAGATAGAGATGTGTCAATTTGGTTGCTATGGTAACCAGTATGGTTGCTATGGAGGGGTCAGTGACATTATATGATGTTCCCTGTGGAACTACAAGTCATTTAGACGAACTCCCGTGTCTCTCTCATTTTCCTAAGCTGACATAGAGATGTGTCAATTTGGTTGCTATGGTAACCAGTATGGGTGTAATGGAGGGGTCAGCGACATAATATAATGTTCCCTGTGTGACTACAAGTCAATTAGACCAACTCCTGTGTCTCTCGCATTTCCCTAAGCTGAGATAGAGATGTGTCAAATGGGTTGCTATGGTAACCAGTATGGTTGCTATGGAGGGGTCAGTGACAAAATATAATGTTCCCTGTGTGACTACAAGTTAATTAGACCAACTCCTGTGTCTCTCGCATTTCCCTAAGCTGAGATAGAGATGTGTTAAATGGGTTGCTATGGTAACCAGTATGGTTGCTATGGAGGGGTCAGTTACCTCAATGAATGTTCCCAGGGTCACTATTAGTGAAACAAACTTACCCCCATGTCTCTAGCATTATCCTAAGCTGAGAAAGAGATATGTCAATTTGGTTGCTATGGTAACCAGTATGGTTGCTATGGAGGGCTCAGTGACATTATATGATGTTCCCTGTGTGACTACAAGTCATTTAGACCAACTCCCGTGTCTCTATCATTTTCCAAAGCTGAGATAAAGATGTGTCGATTGGGTTGCTATGGTAACCAGTATGGTTGCTATGGAGGGGTCATTGACATTATATTATGTTCCCTGTGTGATTATAAGTCAATTAGACCATCTCCTGTGTCTCTAGCATTTTCCTGGGCTGAGATAGAGATGTGTCAATTGGGTTGCTATGGAAATTAATTTGGTTGCTATGGATGAGTTAGTGACATCATGTTGTAATCTACATTCAACTTAGATCAATATAAACCAACTCCCATGTTTCTACGATGTTCCACTTAGAAGATATTTGACATTCAAAAATGATGTTGAAAAGTGGGCGTGGCTTGATGAATTTATGTTAAATCATAAGCAATGATTGGCTGGTATAGTTATATGCATCCTCAATCTTGCTATGACTCTCCATTGTGAACCAAATACAAAAGCTCTTTTACAATAGGATCATATGGGAATCAATTGCCCCATTGAAATGAATGGCAGCAATGCATCTCTATGGCCCATTCTAAGTCTATGAGAAGGCCAAGCCAATCAAATTTCGTTATTCAAATTAGTTGATTAACAGCTGCCTCCAACTGCCACTTTTCGAATGGAGGAGACATTTCTCAGATGTTGACCATGCCTCAAACAAATAAACATTACAGAAGAAACGTAAGACATATCGAGATGATTCTTTCTTTGTGAGAAGCAGAAGGCCTCAATGAAGATTATGGTGTAAATTTTTTCAAGATATGTGGAAAATTCTATTAGTTATAAAAAAAAAAAAAAAGCCTTAATTTAAAACTTTCAAGGATCATTTTCTGGGTGAAATGCATTGATCTTAATGGAGCAATTTTCTTCCCTCGTTAATGTTTAGCCCTCCTAGTTTAAAAACCGTAGGTCCTATGAAAGAATCAACTGCATTTTCAAAAAGAGGACAAATTTCTCTACTACTTTAATATAAATTTTGTGCATAAAGGTTAAAATTTAGTTTAAGAAAGAAGAATAGATGATGAAGTTTGAGATGTGAAAAATTAGAGTGGAAGCTAGAGTGGAGCAGAATTAGTTTCAAATTGGAAATCTTCATGAAACTTAAACTGCGATTAATAAAAATGTATAAAATATATAAAAAAGTTGAAATATGCATCTAATAGATGAAAGTGTGTAGATTTATTTAAAGTTTGAATGGTTTCTCTAGTGGAAAGTATGCTGAAGTTATAAAGGTTGAAAGAAGTGAAAGTTTAAAGGAAGGTTGAAGAATATCCCCATTCATTTCAATGGGAAGAATAATTTGAATAAAGTTAAATATTATAAAAAGTATAAAAGTTTGAAAAGTGAAACGTAATAGCAACCTAGTCTGAAAAAAGCTGAACGTTTTGACGTTTGAATGGTGTTTCTAGGCCAAAGTATGCGGGAGTAGTTAGGGTTGGAAAAAGGGGGGGGAATAATAAAAAGAAGAAGAAGAAGAAGAAGCGGAATAATAAATACGTAGGATAACAATAGTGTGAATGCCTCTGCATTCACACTCATAATAATAAATACGTAGGATAACAATAGTGTGAATGCCTCTGCATTCACACTAAATACGTAGGATAACAAGAGTGTGAATGCCTCTGCATTCACACTAAATACGTAGGATAACAATAGTGTGAATGCCTCTGCATTCACACTAATAATAAATACGTAGGATAACAATAGTGTGAATGCCTCTGCATTCACACTAATAACTAGATTTTAAAGTTTGCACGCAAACTTCGATGTTGGCTTGCGTTGGTGCCGTTAATACCTATTTTTTAAAATGTTGTCAATTCCGCAACAATAACATAATCCAACCCCCATGTCTCTATGATTTTCATAAGCTGAGATAGGTACATGCAAAATTGGTTGCTATGGTAACCAGTCTGGTTGCTATGGAGGGGTCGCTGACCTAATATATTGCTCCCCATATCTATACGGGTAAAATACAGCAACCCCCATCTCTCTATGATTTTCCTAAGCTGAGATAGACATGCCATATTGGTTGCTATGGTAACCAGTCTGGTTGCTATGGAGGGGTCGCTGACCTAATATATTGCTCCCCATATCTATACGGGTAAAATACAGCAACCCCCATCTCTCTATGATTTTCCTAAGCTGAGATAGAGACATGGCATATTGGTTGCTATGGTAACCAGTCTGGTTGCTATGGAGGTGTCATTGACATAATATAATGTTGCAGCTGTCACTATGGGTGAAGCTTACCAACCCCCAAGTCTCTAGCATTTTCCTAAGCTAGGAAAGAGATATGGCAATTTAGTTGCTATGGTAAACAATTTGGTTGCTATGGAGGAGTCAGTGACATCATGTTGTATTCTACTTTCCATTTAGATTAATATAAAGCAACCCCCATGTCTCTACTGTGTTCCGTTTAGAAGATATTTGACATTAAAAGTTATGTCAAAAGTGGGTGTGGCTTAATGAATTTATGTTAATTCACAAGCAATGATTGTCTGGATAAGTGATTTGCTTTCTTAATGCTCGTATGACTTTCCAGTGTCAATCAATTACAGAAGCTCTTTCATAATAGGATCTATGGGATTCATGCTCCATTCATTTCAATGGGCCATTGAAAGTCTATGAGACACCTTTGACCTACTTATTTGAAATGAGCTGCACCTGCTGGAGTTTCAACTGCCAGATTTTCAAACGATGGCAAATCTGCTGGAGAAAATCTGATTTCCATGCCTCAAACAAATGAAGATTATAGAAGAACCGTAAGACATATAGAAATTATTTTTTCTTTGTCAGAAGCAGAAGACCCTAACGAAGAGAATGCTGTAAATTTTGTGAAGGTGTGATTAGAAATAAAAAAATTATGGCGAGCTATAAATAGCCTTCATTTGATTCTGTGCAACTGCTCATTTCAGAAAAATCCATACCCTCAAACAAATAAACATTACGAAAGAATGAACAGAGGTATTGAAATATTTCTTTTACTCTTAGAATCCCAAGATTTTAAGGAAGAGAATGGTGTAAATTTTGTGAAGCTGTGATAAAGTTTGAATGATTTATGGCGAGTTATAAATAGCCTGCGATTGAGATTTTAAACAGAATCCAGCAGAATTTTTGAATGGAGGTGAATGGAGCAATTATGTGCCCTCCTTGTGGTTTAGGCCACAATTTTTTGTGAGAAAAGAAACAAAGAAGAATAATAATAAGTTTAAGTGAGATAACAATATGTTGGCTTTGCAAGCCAACATAATAAGTTTAACCTCTTAAGCCCGAGAGTACCCGGTACCGGGGACTTGCCCCCTTGTGCGTTACATTTTCAATCATAGCTCACTAACCCTGAGAATAACCCACACATATTAAATACTGTTGTGTTCAGCGGAAACTCCTCTAAAAACGTATCTAATTCAATTTCATATCCGTTAACCACAGCTCGAACGCCATGCAAATAAACAACAACATGTCCGGAGTATAATTCATGACCACGTTTTTGTTTATGTGCGATATGTATCCACAATATAAACGGAAACACCCAAACCTTGACATTAAATGAAAGCTAACAACCAGCTGAATCCAGTGATATGCAACTCATTAACATTGCATGAAGTATTTCAGAGCAGGGAGCGAAAGTTCCCCGAAAAAACGCCAGCGAAAACCAAGCAAGCATGTAAATCTTGTCTTACCTTTGCCGTTTTTTCAACAAAAAGTTATTTCCATAGCGATAAAAGTCCGTTTGTTGTTATGTCCGGTCGATAGCTTCGCGAAAAGTCCATTTTGTGTTTTTTCTGTTGCTCCAGTGCTCCTCTTACGTCACCAAATATGGAATGACTCCCCGTGCGTAAGAGCACGTCTCTCCACGCTGCGCGTCGTGTGATTCGTCGGCGATCCAGTCAGTCTCAAAATGGTTGAGCTGATTGGTTTCCTCAGAATCAGAGCTTTCCAGCGATGTATAGAGCTCCCGGATTGGACAGATGGTCGGGGGGTAGGGACACGCAGAAGCTCGACGTCGAAAGCGTTTGTGAATGAAAGGTTCCCAAAAGCGCAGCAAGATGGGGTAAATGAGCTTCCACCCCCCTTTTACAGCGTTTCTTTAGGAGTTTTTTTGCTGAAATCATGTCCCGTAAGCAAGAAAAGAAGACTATGAACGTAGCTGAAGCTTTGGACAAGATTTTTTCCATATTTCAATTATTGTGCCAAATTGTGCCAAACTGTGCCAACATGGATTACGCCTGAACTTTGTTCAATCAAAACCTTTACAGAATATTAGTTTCTTGTAGTATGAACACCAAACTTGCTACAGATGTCCTTGACATGTAGTTGTTACAATTGATTGTGTTTATTTGCTTCGTTATAAGTAAAATAAGGAGATATTGGAGGAAACATGTGTTTTTTTTTAGGCGGAGTTCATTTTTTGGCCATTCCAACATCAATTACTCTTACCCAGTGTTCTTGACTGTCAAATTAACTCATCCACACCACTCCCCAAGAACCTATCTTCATTTTGATACCAAGATTTGCAGTTTAGACCTTGTAAAAGCTGAGAAATGCCTTAAAAAGTAAAAGTATAGGATTTTCGGAAAATAGGCCTCAGGGCTTAAGAGGTTAAGTGAGATAACAATATGTTGGCTTTGCAAGCCAACATAATAATAAGTTTAAGAGAGATAACAATATGTTGGCTCTGCAAGCCAACATAATTATGTGCACTTCTTGTGGTATAGGCCACCTGGAGTAAAAACCGTGTGTTTTTAAAAAACGTAAACAACACCAACTGAAAGAGGACAAAAATCTCTACCATTTACATATAAAATGTGTGTGTGTAAAGGTTAATTTTTATTTCAGAAAACTAAAGTATTTTAGCAAGTTTTAACAAGAATGAGCTTACTCGAAGTTAGAGTGGATGATGACATCACCACTCTAGGGGCCCCCATCGAGAAAAAATTTTAAGCTTTTTTGGGAGATTTACACGATTTTTAGGGAAACCTGAGATAGAGATAGCAACAAACTACATAACAGCTTTGAGGTGTGTGGAAAGTTTCGTGACAGTAGCTCGAACGGGCTAGGAGTTGACGGTAGTTTTTTGTTTTTTTAAGAAACGGAAGAAGAAGAAGAAGAAGAAGGTCATACATAGGACGTCAAACCTGGTAATATGTCAGTAACTACAATCCACTGACAACATTTTGTGTATAATGGAGTCCCTTAAAAAGAAGAAGACAAAAAAAAAACACGCCGCAACTCACGGCAGTTAATTCGCCCCATTTTTTGCCTCTTACGAACAGCAAGGGGGTGCTAGGGACCTATTCTACCCCGGGTCCCCACGGGGACAGATGATGGGAGATAGATGGAGCATAGTAAAAATAAAAAACAGACACTGGATAAAACATTTCTACATGACTAAAACATGTCTAGGAATTTGCTGCCAAGACCATTAAAATACTGTAAATTTTGGGCAAAAATACCTCAAACGTTTTACTTTCTTTGCCAGTTTTTAATCTTTTCGTATTAAATTGTAATTTTCCCCTCCTCCTCCTCCACCACCACCACCACCACCACAATTCTCATGTATTTTTTTTATACAATGTTAATTTTGGTTAATGGTCTGTCAACATACTGTAAAATACTGTAAATTTTGGGCAAAATTGCCTCAAAAGTTTTACTTTCTTTGCCAGTTTTTAATCTTTTCGTATTAAATTGTAATTTCCCCTCCTCCTCCTCCTCCTCCACCACCAGCACCACCACCACAATTCTCATGTTTTTTTTTTATACAATGATAATTTTGGTTAATGGTCTGTCAACATACTGTAAAATACTGTAAATTTTGGGCAAAATTGCCTCAAACATTGTACTTTCTTTGCCAGTTTTTAATTTTTTAGTATTAAATTGTAATTTTTCCCTCCTCCTCCTCCTCCACCACCACCACCACCACCACCACAATTCTCATGTTTTTTTTTTTATACAATGATAATTTTGGTTATTGGTCTGTCAACAAATTCCATTTAATATTAGAGTCCCTAAATCTTTTAAAGACAAAAACAGTCACTTACCTTTGATTACTTGTAAGTTTTCTTATAAATACCTGTGTAGAAGGAATTTTGGTTAAAATAGTTTCACTCTCGTCATGTTTTTCATTTTTCAGTATCTTCCATTTCGTCTAATTACCTCTCTCTTTTTTTGATCATACATAGGACGTCAAACCTCGTAATATGTCGGTAACTACAATCCACTGACAACTTTTTGTGTATAATGGAGTCCCTAAAAAGAAGAAGACAAAAAAAAACACGCCGCAACTCACGGCAGTTAATTCGCCCCATTTGTCGCCTCTTACGAACAGCAAGGGGGTGCTAGGGACCTATTCTACCCCGGGTCCCCACGGGGACAGATGATGGGAGATAGATGGAGCATAGTAAAAATAATAAACAGACACTGGATAAAACATTTCTACATGACTAAAACATGTCTAGGAATTTGCTGCCAAGACCATTAAAAAACTGTAAATTTTGGGCAAAATTGCCTCAAACGTTTTACTTTCTTTGCCAGTTTTTAATTTTTTAGTATTAAATTGTAACTTTCCCCTCCTCCTCCTCCTCCTCCTCCTCCTCCACCACCACCACCACCACCACAATTCTCATGTTTTTATTTTTATACAATGATAATTTTGGTTATTGGTCTGTCAACATACTGTAAAATACAGTAAATTTTGGGCAAATTTGCCTCAAACATTGTACTTTCTTTGCCAGTTTTTAATTTTTTAGTATTAAATTGTAATTTTCTCCTCCTCCTCCTCCTCCTCCTCCACCACCACCACCACCACTACAATTTTTATGTTTTTTTTATACAATGATAATTTTGGTTATTGGTCTGTCAACAAATTCCATTTCATATTAGAGTCCCTAAATCTTTTAAAGACAAAAACAGTCACTTACTTTTGATTACTTGAAAGTTTTCTTAAAAATACCTGTGTAGAAGGAATTTTGGTTAAAATAGTTTGACTCTCGTCATGTTTTTCATTTTTCAGTATCTTCCATTTCGTCTATTTACCTTTCTCTTTTTTGATCATACATAGGACGTCAAACCTCGTAATATGTCGGTAACTACAATCCACTGACAACTTTTTGTGTATAATGGAGTCCTTAAAAAAGAAGACAAAAAAAAACACGCCGCAACTCACGGCAGTTAATTCGCCCCATTTGTCGCCTCTTACGAACAGCAAGGGGGTGCTAGGGACCTATTCTACCCGGGTCCCCACGGGGACAGATGATGGGAGATAGATGGAGCATAGTAAAAATAAAAAACAGACTCTGGATAAAACATTTCTATAATGACTAAAACATGTCAAGGAATTTGCTGCCAAGACCATTAAAAAAACTGTAAATTTTGGGCAAAATTGCCTCAAACGTTTTACTTTCTTTGCCAGTTTTTAATTTTTAGTGTTAAATTGTAATTTTCCCCTCCTCCTCCTCCTCCTCCTCCACCACCACCACTACCACTACCACAATTGTCATGTTTTTTTTTATACAAT
This sequence comes from Danionella cerebrum, assembly GCA_007224835.1. NCBI lineage: Eukaryota > Metazoa > Chordata > Actinopteri > Cypriniformes > Danionidae > Danionella > Danionella cerebrum. The sequence goes on along the minus strand of SRMA01026545.1, from coordinate 32,847 downwards.
GATAATTTTGGTTATTGGTCGGTCAACATACTGTAAAATACAGTAAATTTTGGGCAAAATTGCCTCAAACGTTGTACTTTCTTTGCCAGTTTTTAATTTTTTAGTATAAAACTGTAATTTTCCCCTCCTCCTCCTCCTCCTCCTCCTCCACCACCACCACGACCACCACAATTCACCACAGTTTTTTTTTTATACAATGATAATTTTGGTTATTGGTCTGTCAACAAATTCCATTTCATATTAGAGTCCCTAAATCTTTTAAAGACAAAAACAGTCACTTACCTTTGATTACTTGAAAGTTTTCTTATAAATACCTGTGTAGAAGGAATTTTGGTTAAAATAGTTTGACTCTCGTCATGTTTTTCATTTTTTAGTATCTTCCATTTCGTCTATTTACCTTTCTCTTTTTTTGGTCATACATAGGACGTCAAACCTGGTAATATGTCGGTAATTACAATCCACTGACAACTTTTTGTGTATAATGGAGTCCCTAAAAAAGAAGAAGACAAAAAAAAAAACATGCCGCAACTCACGGCAGTTAATTCACCCCATTTGTCGCCTCTTACGAACAGCAAGGGGGTGCTAGGGACCTATTCTACCCCGGGTCCCCACGGGGACAGATGATGGGAGATAGATGGAGCATAGTAAAAATAAAAAACAGACTCTGGATAAAACATTTCTACAACGACTAAAACATGTCTAGGAATTTGCTGCCAAGACCATTAAAATACTGTAATTTTTGGGCAAAAATGCCTCAAACGTTTTACTTTTTTTACAAGTTTTTAAATTTTTTGTATTAAATTGTAATTTTCCCCTCCTCCTCCTCCTCCTCCACCACCACCACTACCACAATTCTCATGTTTTTATTTTTATACAATGATAATTTTGGTTATTAGTCTGTCAACATACTGTAAATTACAGTAAATTTTGGGCAAAATTGCCTCAAACGTTGTATTTTCTTTGCCAGTTTTTAATTTTTTAGTATTAAATTGTAATTTTCTCCTCCTCCTCCTCCTCCTCCTCCTCCACCACCACCACCACAATTCTTATGTTTTTTTTTTACACAATGATAATTTTGGTTATTGGTCTGTCAACATACTGTAAAATACAGTAAATTTTGGGCAAATTTGCCTCAAACGTTGTACTTTCTTTGCCAGTTTTTAATTTTTTAGTATAAAATTGTAATTTTCCCCTCCTCCTCCTCCTCCTCCACCACCACCACGACCACCACAATTCTCATGTTTTTTTTTATACAATGATAATTTTGGATATTGGTCTGTCAACAAATTCAAATTCATAAAATCTTTTAAAGACAAAAACAGTAACTTACCTTTGATTACTTGAAAGTTTTCTTATAAATACCTGTGTAGAAGAAATTTTGGTTAAAGTAGTTTGACTCTCAACATGTTTTTCATTTTTCAGTATCTTCCATTTTGTCTATTTACCTTTCTCTTTTTTTTGGTCATACATAGGACGTCAAACCTGGTAATATGTCGGTAATTACAATCCACTGACAACTTTTTGTGTATAATGGAGTCCCTAAAAAAGAAGAAGACAAAAAAAACACGCCGCAACTCACGGCAGTTAATTCGCCCCATTTGTCGCCTCTTACGAACAGCAAGGGGGTGCTAGGGACCTATTCTACCCCGGGTCCCCACGGGGACAGATGATGGGAGATAGATGGAGCATAGTAAAAATAAAAACAGACACTGGATAAAAAACTTCTACAACGACTAAAACATGTCTAGGAAGTTGCTGCCAAGACCATTAAAATACTGTACATTTTGGGCAAAATTGCCTCAAACTTTTTACTTTCTTTGGCAGTTTTTAAATTTTTAGTATTAAAATTGTAATTTTCCCCTCCTCCTCCTCTCCTCCTCCTCCTCCTCCTCCACCACCACCACCACCACAATTCTTATGTTTTTTTTTTACACAATGATAATTTTGGATATTGGTCTGTCAACAAATTCCAATTCATATTAGAGTCCCTAAATCTTTTATGGACAAAAACAGTCACTTACCTTTGATTACTTGAAAGTTTCTTATAAATACCTGTGTAGGAGAAATTTTGGTTAAAGTAGTTTGACTCTCGTCATGTTTTAATTTTTCAGTATCATCTATTTCGTCTATTTACCTTTCTCTTTTTTTGGTCATACATAGGACGTCAAACCTGGTAATATGTCGGTAATTACAATCCACTGACAACTTTTTGTGTATAATGGAGTCCCTAAAAAAAGAAGAAGACAAAAAAAAACACGCCGCAACTCACGGCAGTTAATTCGCCCCATTTGTCGCCTCTTACGAACAGCAAGGGGGTGCTAGGGACCTATTCTACCCCGGGTCCCCACGGGGACAGATGATGGGAGATAGATGGAGCATAGTAAAAAATAAAAAACAGACACTGGATAAAACATTTCTATAACGACTAAAACATGTCTAGGAATTTGCTGCCAAGACCATTAAAATACAGTAAATTTTGGGCAAAATTGCCTCAAACGTTTTACTTTCTTTGCCAGTTTTAATTTTTTAGTGTTAAATTGTAATTTTTCCCTCCTCCTCCTCCTCCTCCTCCTCCTCCTCCACCACCACCACCACCACCACCACCACCACCACAATTGTCATGTTTTTTTTATACAATGATAATTTTGGTTATTGGTCGGTCAACA
>SRMA01026545.1:0-29535 GCA_007224835.1 Danionella cerebrum | reverse complement strand
AACCATACTGGCTACCATAGCAACCCATTTGGCACATCTCTATCTCAGCTTAGGAAAATGCTAGAGACACAGGAGTTTGTCTAATTGACTTGTTGTCAAACAGGGAACCTTATATAATATCAATGAACCCTCCATAGTAACCATACTGGTTACCATAGCAACCCAATTGACACATCTCTATCTAGGTTTAGGAAAATGAGAGAGACACGGGAGTTGGTCTAAATGACTTGTAGTCACACAGGGAACATTATATAATGTCAATGACCCCTCCATAGCAACCATACTGGTTACCATAGCAACCCAATTTACACATCTCTATCTCAGCTTTGGAAAATGCTAGAGACATGGGGGTTGGTGTAATTTACTTGTAGTCACACAGGGATCAATATATTGTGTCAATGACTCCTTCATAGCAACCATACTGGCTACCATAGCAACACAATTGACACATATTTATCTCAGCTTAGGAAAGTGTGAGAGAGACAGGAGTTGGTCTAATTGACTTGTAGTCACACAGGGAACATTATATGATGCCAATGACCCCTCCATAGCAACCAGTCTGGTTACTATAGCAACCCAACTGGTACATCTCTACCTCAGCTTAGGAGAATGCTAGAAACTTGGGGGTGAGTTTGTTTCACTAATAGTGACCCCAGGAACATTCACTGATGTACTTGACCTCTCCATAGTAACCATACTGGTTACCATAGTAACCAAATTGACACATCTTTATCTCAGCTTAGGAAAGTGCGAGAGACACGGGAGTTGGTCTAATTTACTTGTAGTCACACAGGGAAAAATATATAAAGTCAATGACCCCTCCATAGCAACCATACTGGTTAGCATAGCAACCCAATTTACACATCCCTATCTCAACTTTGGAAAATGCTAGAGACATGGGGGTGAGTTTGTTACACTAAAAGTGACCCTGGAAACATTCATTGAGGTAGCGGACTCCTCCATGGCAACCAGGCTGGTTACCATAGCAACCCAACTGACACATCTCTATCTCAGCTTAGGAAAATGCTAGAGACACGGGAGTTGGTCTAAATGACTTGTGGTAACACAGGGAACATTACATAATGTCACTGACCCCTCCATAGCAACCATACTGGTTACCATGGCAACCAAATTGACACATCTCTATCTCAGCTTAGGAAAATGCTAAAGACATGGGGGTTGGTGTAATTTTCTTGTAGTCTCACAGAGATCAATATATAATGTCAATGATCCTCCATAGCAACCATATTGGTTACCATAGCAACCAAATTGGCATATCTCCAACTCAGCTCAGGGAAATGCTAGAGCCATGGGGGTTGATTCATTTCCCTCAGAGTGACACTGGGAACATTCTATTATGTATTTGACCTGTCCAAAGCAACCAGACTTTTTACCAAAGCAACGCATATGACATTTCTCTATCTTAGTTTCTGAAAATGCTAGACAGAATTTCATCTTACTAAAATTTTACCTTTCAGCTTCCACTTTCAACTGTTGTACAATTTCAACTTTCCAAATGTTTCACCTTTCAGCTTCCACTTTCTACTTTTGATGCTTTAAACTTTACAATGCTTCACCTTTCAACTTTTGACACTTTCAACTTTCTGTTTCACTTTTCTTCTTCCACTTTCAAATTTATACATTTTCAACTTTATAATGTTTCACCTTTCATCTTCCACTTTCAACTTTTGATATTTTCAACTTTACATTGTTTCACCTTTCAGCTTCCACTTTCAACTTTTGACACTTTCAACTTTCTAATGTTTAGTCTTTCAGCTTCCACTTTGAACTTTTGTCACTTCCAACTTTCAAATCTTTCAACTTTCAGCTTAAATTTTCAACTTTAGATTTTTTTCAGATACTTTCAGCCTGCTTTCATTTTCAGCTCTCTGCATTCACACGCATTTTCCGCTAGGAAATGCATATTTAGTGTGAATGCAGAGGCATTCACACTATTGTTATCCTACGTATTTATTAGTGTGAATGCAGAGGCATTCACACTATTGTTATCCTACGTATTTATTATTATTATTATTCCCGGTCGCTATCTACTCCCGCATACTTTGGCCTAGAAACACCATTCAAACGTCAAAATGTTCAGCTTATTCAGGACATGTATGCTATTACTTGTCACTTTTCAAACTTTTATACTTTTTATAAAATTTAACTTTATTTAAAATATTTTTTTACCATTGAAATGAATGGGAAACACTTCAAATCTCTTTCAATCTTCAGCTTTTTTTCAACCTTCATAACTTCAGCATACGTTCAGCTAGAGCAATCATTCAAATTTTAAACAATTCAACACATTTTCAGCTTTTAAAATATGTTTTCAGCTTTTTCATATCTTTTACAGATTTTTATAAATCACAGTTTAAGTTTAATGAAGAATTTGGATTTTGACCTAATTCTGCTCCACTCTAGCTTCCACTCTAATTTTTTATTTCTCAAACTTCTTCATCAATTCCTCTCTCCTAAACTAAACTTTACCCTTTATGCACAAAATTTATATTAAAGTAGTAGAGAAATTTGTCCTCTTTCCAAAGATGCAGTTGTTTTTTTCATATGACCTACGGTTTTTAAACTAGGAGGGCTAAACCTTAACGAGGGAAGCAAATTGCTCCATTATGATCAATGCATTTCACCCAGAAAATAATGCATGAAGGTTTAAATTAAGGCTTTTTCTAACTCGCCATAACTAATAGAATTTTCCACATATCTTAAAAAAATGTACACCATAATCTTCATTGAGGCCTTCTGCTTCTCACAAAGAAATAATTATCTCAATATGTCTTACATTTCTTCTGTAATGTTTATTTGTTTGAGGCATGGTCAACATCTGAGAAATGTCTCCTCGATTCGAAAAGTGGCAGTTGGAGGCAGCTGTTAATCAACTAATTTGAATAACGAAATTTGATTGGCTTAGCCTTCCCATAGACTCACAATGGGCCATAGAGATGCATTGCTGCCATTCATTTCAATGGGGCACTTGATTCCCATATGATCCTATTGTAAAATAGCTTTTGTAATTGGTTCACAATGGAGAGTCATAGCAACATTAATGATGCATATAACTAATCCAGCCAATCATTGCTTATGATTTAACATAAATTCATCAAGCCACGCCCACTTTTCAACATTATTTTTGAATGTCAAATATCTTCTAAGTGGAACATCGTAGAAACATGGGAGTTGTTTTATATTGATCTAAGTTGAATGTAGATTACAACATGATGTCACCAACTCATCCAACCAGATTAATTTCCATAGCAACCCAATTGACATATCTCTATCTCAGCCCAGGAAAATGCTAGAGACACAGGAGTTGGTCTAATTGACCTATAGTCACACAGGGAACATTATATAATGTCAATGACCCCTCCATAGCAACCATAATGGTTACCATAGCAACCTGATTGACACATCTCTATCTCAGCTTAGGAAAATGCTAGAGACATGGGGGTGAGTTTGTTTCACTAATAGCAACCCCGGGAACATTCATTGAGGTACCTGACCCTCCATAGCAACCATACTGGTTACCATAGCAACCCAGTTGACACATCTCTATCTCAGCTTTGCAAAATGACAGAGACACAGGAGTTGGTCTAAATGACTTGTAGTCACGCAGGGAACATCATATAATGTCACTGAACCCTCCACAGCAACCATACTGGTTACCATAGCAACCAAATTGACACATCTCTATCTCAGTTTAGGAAAATGAGAGAGACACGGGAGTTGGTCTAAATGACTTGTAGTCACACAGGGAACATCATATAATGTCACTGACCCCTCCATAGCAACCATACTGGTTACCATAGCAACCAAATTGACACATCTCTATCTCAGCTTAGGAAAATGCTAGAGACACGGGAGTTGGTCTAAATGACTTGTAGTAACACAGGGAACACTATATAATGTCACTGACCCCTCCCCAGCAACCATACAGGTTACCATAGCAACAAAATTGACACATCTCTATCTCAGCTTAGGAAAATAAGAGAGACACGGGAGTTTATCTAAATGACTTGTAGTCACAGAGGGAACATTATATAATGTCACTGAACCCTCCATAGCAACCATACTGGTTACCATAGCAACCAAATTGGTAATTCTCTATCTCAGCCTTGGAAAATGCTAGAGACACAGGAGTTGGTCTAATTGATTTGTAGTCACACAGGGAACATTATGTAATGTCAATGACCCCTCCATAGCAACCATAATGGTTACCATAGCAACCCAATTGACACATCTCTATCTCAGCTTAGGAAAATGTGAGAGACACGGGAGTTGGTCTAAATGACTTTTAGTTACACACGGAACATTAAATAATGTCACGGACCCCTCCATAGCAACCATACTGGTTACCATAGCAACCAAATTGACACATCTCTATCTCAGCTTAGGAAAATGAGAGACACGGGAGTTGGTCTAAATGACTTGTAGTCACACAGGGAACATTATATAAAGTCACTCACCCCTCCATAGCAACCATACTGGTTACCATAGCAACCAAATTGACACATCTCTATCTCAACTTTGGAAAATGAGAGAGACACAGGAGTTGGTCTGAATGACGAAGTCACAGAGGGAACATTAAATAATGTCACTGACCCCTCCATAGCAACCACATTGGTTACCATAGCAACCAAATTGACACATCTCTATCTCAGTTTAGGAAAATGAGAGAGACACGGGAGTTGGTCTAAATGACTCGTAGTCACACAGGGAACAATATATAATGTCACTTACCCCTCCATAGCAACCATACTGGTTACCATAGCAACCAAATTGACACATCTCTATCTCAGCTTAGGAAAATGCTAGAGACATGGGGGTTGTTTTGTTTCACTCATAGTGACACAGGAAACATTAGATAATGTCAATGACATTTCCATAGCAACCATAATAGTTATCATAGCAACCCAATTGGCATATCTCTAACTCAGCTCAGGGAATCGCTAGAGACATGGGGGTTGATTCATTTCCTTCAGAGTGACACTGGGAACATTCTATTATGTAAATGACCTGTCCAGAGCAACCAGACTTTTTACCATAGCAACTCAATTGGCATATCTTTATCTTAGGTTAGGAAAATGCTAGACAGAATTTCAACTTACTAATATTATACCATTCAGCTTCCACTTTCAACTTTTGACACTTTCAACTTTCAAATGTTTCACCTTTAGCTTCCACTTTCTACTTTTGACACTTTCAACTTTACAATGCTTCTTCTTTCAACTTTATACGTTTTCAACTTTATAATGTTTCACTGTTCAGCCTCCACTTTCAACTTTTGACACTTTCAGCTTTCAAATCTTTCACCTTTCAGCTTCACTTTTCAACTTTTGAAACTTCCGACTTTCAAATCTTTCACCTTTCAGCTTCACTTTTCAACTTTTGAAACTTTCAACTTTCAAATATTTTACCTTTCAGCTTCACCTTTCAACTTTAGATTTTTTTCAGATACTTTCAGCCTGCTTTCATTTTCAGCTCTCTGCATTCACACGCATTTTCCGCTAGGAAATGCATATTCTAGTTATTATTCCGCTTCTTCTTTTTATTATTCCCCCCCCTTTTTCCAACCCTAACTACTCCCGCATACTTTGGCCTAGAAACACCATTCAAACGTCAAAACGTTCAGATTTTTTCAGACTAGGTTGCTATTACGTTTCACTTTTCAAACTTTTATACTTTTTATAATATTTAACTTTATTCAAATTATTCTTTCCATTGAAATGAATGGGGATATTCTTCAACCCTCCTTTAAACTTTCACTTCTTTCAACCTTTATAACTTCAGCATACTTTCAGCTAGAGCAATCATTCAAATTTTAAACAATTCAACACATTTTCAGCTTTTAAAAGCTCTTTTCAGCTTTTACATATCTTTTACAGATTTTAATAAATCACAGTTTAAGTTTAATGAAGAATTTGGATTTTGACCTAATTCTGCTCCACTCTAGCTTCCACTCTAATTTTCACATCTCAAACTTCTTCATCAATTCCTCTCTCCTAAACTAAACTTTACCCTTTATGCACAAAATTTATATTAAAGTAGTAGAGAAATTTGTCCTCTTTCCAAAGATGCAGTTGTTTTTTTTCATATGACCTACGGTTTTTAAACTAGGAGGGCTAAACCTTAACGAGGGAAGCAAATTGCTCCATTGAGATCAATGCATTTCACCCAGAAAATAATGCTTGAATGTTTGAAATTAAGGCTTTTTCTAACTCGCCATAACTAATAGAATTTTCCACATATTGTTAAAAAAATTACATCATAATCTTCATTGAGGCCTTCTGCTTCTCACAAAGAAAGAATCATCTCGATATGTATTACGGTTCTTCTGTAATGTTTATTTGTTTGAGGCATGGTCAAAATCTGAGAAATGTCTCCTCGATTCAAAAAGTGGCAGTTGGAGGCAGCTGTTAATCAACTAATTTGAATAACAAAATTTGATTGGCTTAGCCTTTCCATAGACTCACAATGGGCAATAGAGATGCATTGCTGCCATTCATTTCACTGGGGCAATTGATTCCAATACGATCCTATTGTAAAAGATCTTTTGTAATTGGTTCACAATGGAGAGTCAAAGCAACATTAAGGATGAATATAACTAATCCAGCCAATCATTGCTTATGATTTAACATAAATTTATCAAGCCACGCCCACTTTTCAACATCATTTTTGAGTGTCAAATATCTTCTAAGTGGAACATCGTAGAGACATGGGAGTTGTTTTATTTTGATCTAAGTTGAATGTAGATTACCACATGATGTCACTAACTCATCCATAGCAACCAGATTATTTACCATAGCAACCAATTTGACACATCTCTATCTCAGCTTAGGGAAATGCGAGAGACACAGGAGTTGGTCTAAATCACTTGTAGTCACAGAGGGAACATTATATATTGTCACTGACCCCTCCATAGCAACCAAACTGGTCACCATAGCAACCATATTGACACATATCTATCTCAGCTTAGGAAAATGCTAGAGACCTGGGGGTGAGTTTGTTTCACTAATAGCGACCCCGGGAACATTCATTGAGGTAGCGGACCCCTCCATAGCAACCATACTGGTTACCATAGCAACCCATTTGGCACATCTCTATCTCAGCTTTGGAAAATGCTAGAGACATGGGGGTTGGTGTAATTTACTTGTAGTCAGACAGGGATCAATATATTGTGTCAATGACTCCTTCATAGCAACCATACTGGCTACCATAGCAACCCAATTGACACATATTTATCTCAGCTTGGGAAAGTGTGAGAGACACGGGAGTTGGTCTAATTGACTTGTAGTCACACAGGGAACATTATATGATGCCATTGACCCCTCCATAGCAACCAGTCTGGTTACTATAGCAACCCAACTGATACATCTCTACCTCAGCTTAGGAGAATGCTAGAGACATGGGGGGGAGTTTGTTTCACTAATAGTGACCCCAGGAACATTCACTGATGTAATTGACCCCTCCATAGTAACCATACTGGTTACCATAGTAACCAAATTGACACATCTTTATCTCAGCCTAGGAAAGTGCGAGAGACACGGGAGTTGGTCTACTATACTTGTAGTCACACAGGGAAAAATATATAAAGTCAATGACCCCTCCATAGCAACCATACTGGTTAGCATAGCAACCCAATTTACACATCCCTATCTCAACTTTGGAAAATGCTAGAGACATGGGGGGGAGTTTGTTACACTAATAGTGACCCTGGAAACATTCATTGAGGTAGCGGACTCCTCCATGGCAACCAGGCTAGTTACCATAGCAACCAAATTGACACATCTCTATCTCAGCTTAGGAAAAAGCTAGAGACACGGGGGTTGGTCTAAATGACTTGTAGTCACACAGGGAACATTATATAATGTCACTGACCCCTCCTTAGCAACCATATTGGTTACCATAGCAACCAAATTGGCATATCCCCAACTCAGCTCAGGGAAATGCTAGAGACATGGGGGTTGATTCATTTCCCTCAGAGTGACACTGGGAACATTCTATTATGTATTTGACCTGTCCAAAGCAACCAGACTTTTTACCAAAGCAACGCATTTGACATTTCTCTATCTTAGTTTATGAAAATGCTAGACAGAATTTCATCTTACTAAAATTTTACCTTTCAGCTTCCACTTTCAACTGTTGTACACTTTCAACTTTCCAAATGTTTCACCTTTCAGCTTCCACTTTCTACTTTTGATGCTTTCAACTTTACAATGCTTCACCTTTCAACTTTTGACACTTTCAACTTTCTGTTTCACTTTTCTTCTTCCACTTTCAAATTTATACATTTTCAACTTTATAATGTTTCACCTTTCATCTTCCACTTTCAACTTTTGATATTTTCAACTTTACATTGTTTCACCTTTCAGCTTCCACTTTCAACTTTTGACACTTTCAACTTTCTAATGTTTAGTCTTTCAGCTTCCACTTTGAACTTTTGTCACTTCCAACTTTCAAATCTTTCAACTTTCAGCTTCAATTTTCAACTTTAGATTTTTTTCAGATACTTTCAGCCTGCTTTCATTTTCAGCTCTCTGCATTCACACGCATTTTCCGCTAGGAAATGCATATTCTAGTTATTATTATTATTATTATTTTTATTCCCCCCCCCTTTTTTATAAGTCAACTACTTCAGCATCCTTTGGCCTATAAACACCATTCAAACTTTAAAATGTTCAGCTTTTTTCAGACTAGGTTGCTATTACATATCACTTTTCAAACTTTTATACTTTTTATAAAATTTAACTTTATTTAAAATATTTTTCCCATTGAAATGAATGGGAAACACTTCAAATCTCTTTCAATCTTCAGCTTTTTTTCAACCTTCATATCTTCAGCATACTTTCAGCTAGAGCAATCATTCAAATTTTAAACAATTCAACACATTTTCAGCTTTTAAAATGTGTTTTCAGCTTTTTTATATCTTTTACAGATTTTTATAAATAACAGTTTAAGTTTAATGAAGAATTTGGATTTTGACCTAATTCTGCTCCACTCTAGCTTCCACTCTAATTTTCCACATCTCAAACTTCTTCATCTATTCCTCTCTCCTAAACTAAACTTTAATCTTTATGCACAAAATTATTATTAAAGTAGTAGAGAAATTTGTCCTCTTTCCAAAGATGCAGTTGTTTCTTTCATAGGACCTACGATTTTTAAATTAGGAGGGCTAAACCTTAACGAGGGAAGAAAATTGCTCCATTAAGATCAATGCATTTCACCCAGAAAATGATGCTCCAAAGTTTTAAATAAAGGATTTTTCTAACTCGCCATAACTCCTAGATTTCTCCACATATCGTTAAAAAATTTACATCATAATCTTCATTGAGGCCTTCTGCTTCTCACAAAGAAAGAATCATCTTGGTATGTCTTACGGTTCTTCTGTAATGTTTATTTGTTTGAGGCATGGTCAACATCTGAGAAATGTCTCCTCGATTCGAAAAGTGGCAGTTGGAGGCAGCTGTTAATCAACTAATTTGAATAACGAAATTTAAATGGCTTAGCCTTCCCATAGACTCACAATGGGCATTAGAGATGCATTGCTGCCATTCATTTCAATGGGGCAATTGATTCCCATATGATCCTTTTGTAAAAGAGCTTTTGTAATTGGTTCACAATGGAGATTTAAAGCAACATTAAGGATGCCTATTAATAATCCAGCCAATCAATGCTTATGATTTAACATTAATTCAACAAGCCACGCCCACTTTTCAACATCATTTTTGAATGTCAAATATCTTCTAAGTGGAACATCGTAGAGACATGGGAGTTGTTTTATATTGATCTAAGTTAAATGTAGATTACAACATGATGCCACTAACTCATCCAGAGCAACCAGATTATTTACCATAGCAACCAAATTGGATAATCTTTATCTCAGCCTAGGTAAATGCTAGAGACACAGGAGTTGGTCTAATTGACTTGTAGTCAAACAGGGAACCTTATAAAATGTCAATGACCCCTCCATAGCAACCATACTGGTTACCATAGCAACCCAGCTGACACATCTCTATCTCATCTTAGGAAAATGAGAGAGACACAGGAGTTGGTCTAACTGACTTGTGGTAACACAGGGAACATTATATAATGTCAATGACCCCTCCATTGCAACCATACTGGTTACTATAGCAACCAAATTGACACATCTCTATCTCAGCTTAGGAAAATGAGAGAGACACAGGAGTTGGTCTAAATGACTTGTAGTCACACAGGGAACATTATATAATGTCACTGACCCCTCCATAGCAACCATACTGGTTACCATAGCAACCAAATTGACACATTTCTATATCAGTTTAGGAAAATGAGAGAGACACGGGAGTTGGTCTAAATGACTTGTAGTCACACAGGGAACATTATATAATGTCACTTACCCCTCCATAGCAACCACACTGGTTACCATAGCAACCAAATTGACACATCTCTATCTCAGCTTAGGAAAATGCTAGAGACACGGGAGTTGGTCTAAATGACTTGTAGTCACACAGGGAAAATTATATAATGTCACTGACCCCTCCATAGCAACCATACTGGTTACCATAGCAACCGAATTGAGACATCTCTATTTCTGCTTTGGAAAATGAGAGAGACATGGGAGTTGGTCTAAATGACTTGTACACTGGAGTAGGTCTAAATGACTTGTAGTCACACAGGGAACATTATATAATGTCACTGACCCCTCCATAGCAACCATACTGGTTACCATAGCAACCAAATTGACACATCTCTATCTCAGCTTAGTAAAATGAGAGACACGGGAGTGGGTCTAAATGACTTGTAGTCACACAGGGAACATTATATAATGTCACTGACCCCTCCATAGCAACCATACTGGTTACCATAGCAACCAAATTGGCATATCCCTATATCAGCTTTGGAAAATGCTAGAGACATGGGGGTTGTTTTTTTTCACTCATAGTGACACTGGGAACAATCTATTTTATAAATGAGCTGTCCAGAGCGACCAGACTTTTTACCACAGCAACGCAATTGCCATATCTTTATCTTATGTTAAGAAAATGCTAGACAGATTTTCAACTTACCTATATTATACCTTTCAGCTTCCACTTTCAACTTTTGACACTTTCAACTTTTGACACTTTCAACTTTTGACACTTTCAACTTTTGACACTTTCAACTTTCTAATATTTTAACATTCAGCTTCCACTTTCAACTTTACATATTTCAACTTTACAATGTTTCAGCTTTAGCTTTCAACTTTTGACATTTTCAACTTTATAATGTTTCACCTTTTAGCTTGAACTTTCAACTTTTGACACTTTAACTTTCTAATGTTTTACCTTTCAGCTCCCACTTTTAATTTTTAACACTTTCTACTTTCTAATTTTTCACCCTTCAGCATCCACTTTCAACTTTACATATTTCAAATTTACAATGTTTCAGCTTCAGCTTTTGAAACTTTCTAATGTTTCACTCTTCAGCCAAGGAATTCAGCAATTTGAGCATTCCCTTTTCAGCTCTCTGCATTCACACGCATTTTCCGCTAGGAAATGCACTTTCTAGTTATTATTATTATTCTCCCACTTTTCGACGGCTAACTACTTCCGCATACTTTAAGCTAGAAACACCATTCAAACGTCAAAATGTTCAGCTTCTTTTGGAATAGGTTGCTTGTATTTTTCTTATTAAAATGTTTTATACTTTTTATAAAATTCAACTTTATTTAAAATATTTTTCCCATTGAAATGAATGGGAAAAATTTCAAATCTCTTTCAAAATTCAGCTTTTTTTTTACTTTTATAACTTCAGCATACTTTCAGCTAGAGCAATCATTCAAATTTTAAACAATTCAACACAATTTCAGCTTTTAAAATATGTTTTCAGCTTTTTCATATCTTTTACAGATTTTTATTAATCACAGTTTAAGTTTAATGAAGAATTTGGAATTTGACCTAATTCTGCTCCACTCTAGCTTCCACTCTAACTTTCCACATCTCAAACTTCTTGATCTATTCCTCTCTCCTAAACTAAACTTTAACATTTATGCACAAATTTTATATTAAAGTAGTAGAGAAATTTGTCCTCTTTCCATAGATGCAGTTGTTCCTTTCATATGACCTACGGTTTTTAAACTAGGAGTGCTAAACCTTAACGAGGGAAGAAAATTGCTCCATTAAGATCAATGCATTTCGGCCAGAAGATACTGCTTGAAAATAATACATTAAGGCTTTTTTTAACTCGCCATAACTCCAAAAATTTTTCACATATCGTTATCAAATTTACATTATAGTCTTCATTGAAGTCTTCCGCTTCTCACAAAGAAAGAATCATCTCGATATGTCTTACGGTTCTTCTGTAATGTTTATTTGTTTGAGGCATGGTCAAAATCTGAGAAATGTCTCCTCGATTCAAAAAGTGGCAGTTGGAGCCAGCTGGGCCTAATTTGAATACTGAAATTTGATTGGCTAAGGCTGCCCCATAGACTTAGAATGGGCCATAGAGATGCATTGCTCCCATTCATTTCAATGGGGCAATTGATTCCCATATGATCCTATTGTAAAAGTGCTTTTGTAATTGGTTCACAATGGAGATTCAAAGCAACATTAAGGATGCATATAACTAATCCAGCCAATCATTGCTTATGGTTTAACATAAATTCATCAAGCCACGCCCACTTTTCAACATAATTTTTGAATGTCAAATATCTTCTAAGTGGAACATCGTAGAGACATGGGAGTTGTTTTATATTGATCTAAGTTAAATGTAGATTACATCATGATGTCACCAACTCATCCATAGCAACCAGATTATTTACCATAGCAACCAAATTGGTAATTCTCTATCTCAGCCTTGGGAAATGCTAGAGACACAGGAGTTGGTCTAATTGATTTGTAGTCACACAGGGAACATTATATAATGTCATTGACCCCTCCATAGCAACCATACTGGTTACCATAGCAACCAAATCGACACATCTCTATCTCAGTTTAGGAAAATGAGAGAGACACGGGAGTTGGTCTAAATGACTTGTAGTAACACTAGGAACATTATATAATGTCACTGACCCCTCCATAGCAACCATACTGGTTACCATAGCAACCAAATTGACACATCTCTATCTCAACTTTGGAAAATGAGAGAGACACGGGAGTTGGTCTGAATGACTCGAAGTCACACAGGGAACATTATATAATGTCACTGACCCCTCCATAGCAACCATACTGGTTACCATAGCAACCAAATTGACACATCTCTATCTCAGCTTAATAAAATGAGGGAGACACAGAAGTTGGTCTAAATGACTTGTAGTCACACAGGGAACATTATACAATGTCACTGACCCCTCCATAGCAACCATACTGGTTACCATAGCAACCAAATTGACACATCTCTATCTCAACTTTGGAAAATGAGAGAGACACAGGAGTTGGTCTGAATGACTGGAAGTCACACAGGGAACATTTAATAATGTCACTGACCCCTCCATAGCAACCATATTGGTTACCATAGCAACCAAATTGACACATCTCTATCTCAGCTTAGGAAAATGAGAGAGACACGGGAGTTGGTCTAAATGACTTGTAGTCACACAGAGAACATTATATAATGTCACTGACCCTCCATAGAAACCATACTGGTTACCATGGCAACCAAATTGACAAATCTCTATCTCAGCTTAGGAAAATGCTAAAGACATGGGGGTTGGTGTAATTTTCTTGTAGTCACACAGAGATCAATTTATAATGTCAATAACCCCTCCATAGCACCCATATTGGTTACCATAGCAACCAAATTGGCATATCTCTATATCAGCTTTGGAAAATGCTAGAGACATGGGGGTTGTTTTGTTTGACTCATAGTGACACAGGAAACATTAGATAATGTCAATGACATTTCCATAGCAACCATAATAGTTATCATAGCAACCCAATTGGCATATCTCTTACTCAGCTCAGGGAAACCTTAGAGACATGGGGGTTCATTTCCCTCAGAGTGACACTGGGAACATTCTATTATGTAAATGACCTGTCCAGAGCAACCAGACTTTTTTTTACCATAGCAACGCAATTGGCATATATTTATCTTAGGTTAGGAAAATGCTAGACAGAATTTCATCTTACTAATATTATACCGTTCAGCTTCCACTTTCAACTTTTGACACTTTCAACTTTCAAATGTTTCACCTTAAGCTTCCACTTTCAACTTTTGAAACTTTTCAACTTTCAAATGTTTCACCTTTAGCTTCCACTTTCTACTTTTGACACTTTCAACTTTACAATGCTTCGACTTTCAACTTTATACGTTTTCAACTTTATAATGTTTCACCTTTCGGCCTCCACTTTCAACCTTTGACACTTTCAGCTTTCAAATCTTTCACCTTTCAGCTTCACTTTTCAACTTTTGAAACTTCCGACTTTCAAATCTTTCACCTTTCAGCTTCACATTTCAACCTTTGAAACTTTCAACTTTCAAATATTTTACCTTTCAGCTTCACCTTTCAACTTTAGATTTTTTTCAGATACTTTCAGCCTGCTTTCATTGTCAGCTCTCTGCATTCACACGCATTTTCCGCTAGGAAATGCATATTTAGTGTGAATGCAGAGGCATTCACACTATTGTTATCCTACGTATTTATTATTATTATTATTATTATTATTATTCCCACTTTTTTCTCCGGCCTACTACTTCAGCATACTTTGGCCTAGAAACACTATTCAAACTTCTAAACGTTCAGCTTTTTTCAGATTAGGTTGCTATTACGTTTCACTTTTCAAACTTTTATACTTTTTATAATATTTAACTTTATTCAAATTATTCTTCCCATTGAAATGAATGGGGATATTCTTCAACCTTCCTTTAAACTTTCACTTCTTTCAACCTTTATAACTTCAGCATACTTTCCACTAGAGAAACCATTCAAACTTTAAATAAATCTACACACTTTCATCTATTAGATGTATATTTCAACTTTTTTATATCTTGTATTGATTTTTATTAATCGCAGTTTAAATTAAATGAAGATTTCTGACTTTCACCTATTTCTGCTCCACTCTAGCTTCCACTCTAACTTTTCACATCTCAAACTTCTTCATTTATTCTTCTCTCCTAAACTAAGCTTTTACCTTTATGCACAAAATTTATATTAAAGTAGTAGAGAAATTTGTCCTCTTTCCAATGATGCAGTTGTTCCTTTCATAGGACTTACGGCTTTTAAACTAGGAGGGCTAAACCTTAACGAGGGAAGCAAATTGCTCCATTAAGATCAATGCATTCCACAAAGAAAATGATGCTTCAAAGTTTTAAATTAAGGCTTTTTATAACTCGCCATAACTCCTAGAATTTTCCACATATCGTTACAAAATTTACATCATAATCTTTATTGAGGCCTTCTGCTTCTCACAAAGAAAGAATCATCTCGATATGTCTTACGGTTCTTCTGTAATGTTTATTTGTTTGAGGCATGGTCAACATCTGAGAAATGTCTCCTCGATTCAAAAAGTGGCAGTTGGAGGCAGCTGTTAATCAACTAATTTGAATAACGAAATTTGATTGGCTTAGCCTTTCCATAGACTCACAATGGGCCATAGAGATGCATTGCTGCCATTCATTTCAATGGGGCAATTGATTCCTATACAATCCTATTGTAAAAGTGCTTTTGTAATTGGTTCACAATGGAGAGTCATAGCAACATTAAGGATGCATATAACTAATCCAGCCAATCATTGCTTATGCTTTAACATAAATTCATCAAGCCACGCCCACTTTTCAACATCATTTTTGAATGTCAAATATCTTCTAAGTGGAACATCGTAGAGACATGGGAGTTGTTTTATATTGATCTAAGTTGAATGTAGATTAAACATGATGTCACCAACTCATCTATAGCAACCAAATTATTTACCATAGCAACCAAATTGACACTTCTCTATCTCAGCCTAGGAAAATGCCAGAGACACAGGAGTTGGTCTAATTGACTTGTAGTCACACAGGGAACATTATGTAATGTCAATGACCCCTCCATAGCAACCATACTGGTTACCATAGCAACCCAATTGACACATCTCTATCTCAGCTTAGGAAAATGAGAGAGACACGGAAGTTGGTCTAAATGACTTGTGGTAACACAGGGAACATTATATAATGTCACTGACCCCTCCATAGCAACCATACTAGTTACCATAGCAACCAAATTGACACATCTCTATCTCAGCTTAGGAAAATGAGAGAGACACGGGAGTTGCCCTAAATGACTTGTAGTCACACAGGGAACATTATATAATGTCACTGACCCCTCCATAGCAACCATACTGGTTACCATAGCAACCAAATTGACACATCTCTATCTCAACTTTGGAAAATGAGAGAGACACAGGAGTTGGTCTGAATGACTTGAAGTCACACAGGGAACATTTAATAATGTCACTAACCCCTCCATAGCAACCATATTGGTTACCATAGCAACCAAATTGACACATCTCTATCTCAGCTTAGGAAAATGAGAGAGACACAGGAGTTGGTCTAAATGACTTGTAGTCACACAGGGAACATTATATAATGTCACTGACCCCTCCATAGCAACCATACTGGTTACCATAGCAACCATACTGGTTACCATAGCAACCCAATTGGCATATCTCTAACTCAGCTCAGGGAATCGCTAGAGACATGGGGGTTGATTCATTTCCTTCAGAGCAACACTGGGAACTTTCTATTATGTAAATGACCTAGCCAAAGCAATCAGACTTTTTACCATTGCAACGTAATTGGCATATCTCTATCTTAGGTTCGGAAAATACTAGACAGAATTTTAACTTACTAATATTTTAACCTTTCAGCTTCCACTTTCTACTTTTGACACTTTCAACTTTACAATGCTTAACCTTTCAGCTTCCATTTTCAACATTTGACATTTCAACTTTATAGTGTTTAACTTTTCAGCTTCCACTTTCAACTTTTGACATTTTCAACTTTTTATTATTTCACCTTTCAGCTTCTACTTTCATTCTTTGACACTTACAACTTTCTAATGTTTCACCTTTCCGCTTCCATTTTTAACTATAACTGATCTTTCACAAATTTTGACATTTTAAATGTCAACTTTTCAGTGTTCGACTTTCAGCTTCTAATTATAACTTTCAGCTAAAAGATTTATTTTAGAAAGTAATATTTTTAAACATTTCATAGTTTCTTTATTCAGCTAAATATGTCAGACATTTTCTGCTAGAGAGATGGGAGTTGGTCCATTATACTCATTCAAAGAAACATAGGGACGACTAGGTTATGTTTCACCTTTTCAATGTTTTACCTTTTAGCTTCCACTATCATCTACACCTATTCTTTTAGCAATTTTGACCTTTTTAATTTTTCAATGATTCACTTTTCAGCTTCAACTGTCAATTTTTGACACTTTCAACTTTCTGAAGTTTCACCTGTCATTTTCCACTTTCAACTTTTCACGTTTCAACTTTCAAGGTTTCACCATTCAGTTATTACTTTCAAATTTCAGCTTTTTTCTTTTGCAATTATGTGATTTTAAACTTTTCTATGTTTTACCTTTCATCTTCAACTTTCAGCTATTAATGATCCTTTCAGCAATTTTGAGATTTTAAAATTTTCAACGTTTCAGGTTTCAGCTTCCACTTTAAAATTTTAGCTTAATAATTGTTTCAGCTATAGTGATGTGTAAACATTTCATAGTTTCACCTTTCAGCAACAAGCAAAATGTATTTTTATCTCTTTTATTTTTGAATTATTGAGGATTATTTTGCGTGTTGTTGTATTATTGTTTAGACAAGTACACAAAACTGTAACAATTCTAACTTAAGCTGTTTCATAAGCAATTATTTATATTTTAGAATGTTAATCTCTTTCAGTATTTAAGCAAAGATAAATTATTTTCTCCATCAAAATATACAACGTTTTCAGTATTTAAGAAGATGTTTTACACAATGCTAGAATTTTTTTTTTACACTTTCTGAACTAATTTTAAATATGTTTTACACGTTTTTACTAGAAGGCTATACAAATCCATGCTTTTTAAAGGCCACTAAACAGATTTGTTAAATAAAAAGGTCACTCGAGACAGAGTAAAAATATTTACAAATAAAAATTGAGCTCAAAACCAATTTTGCATTTATGTACTTTTGTTTTATCAGAGATGGGTTAACTAACTGCATTAGCTTGTTTAGATTCAGATGCTTACAAATTTTGTGTTGTGAATGTGAAAATATAGAGTTACCGGTTAGTAAAACAACTGGGTCTGTTTGAAATTTCATTACGCATCACAGTTTGTAATGATGTGATGCTATTGTGCCCATCACAGGACTGAGAAAAGCTACTTTACATCAGCTTATGACTTATATAAACAAAACAAAGTGACTTTCAAGAAGTGTGTAGAAGCTTTCCAAAATTTTAAATACAAAGTTTGCAGTTCAGATCAATCAAATCAGCAGTAACTAGTAACCAACTACCATTAACCAGTTTTTCCATCTGATACTTTACTTTTACAGGTTGTTACTTCTACTTTTTCATAAGCACTTTTTGCTTGAGTACAGATGTTGGCTACTCTACCCACCACTTTCAGTAACATTTTAAAGTGTCTTTCGGAGTGTAAATTTATTTCCACAGAGCGTCCTCAATATTATATATAATATATACCCAATATTTTTTTTAAGTTATAACGATATATTTTTATTTTTGAGTAAGCTTCCCTTTTATTCTTGCAGCAATAATATTCAAATGTGTGTGAAGTTACATATTTTGTTTTCCAAATGTAAAAGTATTTGTATTAAACTCCCAAGGTGTATTTATGCATATGTGAATTGGATTGATTCTGTGTGTATGTGTACATTTTAGTTGGGAAAAAAGGAAACAACTAATCCCTGGGCAAAAGTATATATTTTTTATCTACAAAAATAATTAACTTTAAAAATATAAAAATAGTCTATAATTCTAGACGGTGCGATTTAAGCTAGAATGGTTTCTAGAAGCGGTGCATAAAACAACAGATCTGATCAGTTGTTCTTGATGAGTGTCACAACAGAATCGCTGGTCTCTTTCACCCTTTCAGACCAAAATTTAAAGGCTAACGCGTAAAAAAAAACACTAGTTTCTAGACACCGCTAATGTTCACACTGGAACTAATTTCTCCGATCGCCACAAGCGGACGAGAAAAAAGCGGAACACATCTCACGTGGTTGCGCATGGAATCTGCGCGTTCACGGATGTCCCGCCCTTTTCCTCTTCGTCGTCTCTGGTGAGTAATGTTTTAATCCACGCTCTTTGATAAGATATTTTAACAGTGTACGCCCGGTTTTAATGTTTGTTTTTCACATGTGTCAGTTTCACTCTGATTTGAGACATATGTCCGCTCACACGGCTATAAATAAATGTTTTAGGTCTTCGTAATATTTAGGTTGGCATTGTCGGTGGTCGATAGTCAATTAGCATGTCTCGTGAACAGTTACGGTTTCCGGTCATATAAGTTAACTTAGTTCCTATCAGGATTTTTTCCATAAACCATTTATACGGTGTAAATTTTCGATTTTTGCAGTTGGTTGTAACTTAAAAATGATTAAGTAAAGGCTAGTATAAGACGATTAACGTACGATTGTTACTTAACAAACTTACTTATTAACTCAAATTCTCTGCACTTGGAAATACAGTAGGATATAACGGAAATGTGTTAAGGTTAAAGTAAAGGTCAATATAGGACAATTAACCTATGATTTCTAACAAACTTGCTTATCATTAACTTCCATGTTTATCTCAATAATAAGCTTTCAACTTCTCACAACTGACCATGCAACTAGTAACAGGCAAGTGTAAAATAAGTGGCAAATATATGAGCATTGTAAAGTTCTTTACTGGTCAAATGTTGATCCCAAAAATCAAATCTTTGTATTTAAAATCACAAGTTAAATGCCAGTAAGTATAGTAATGTTAATCAACTGATTTACTCAATGGCACACTAACACTCTCTTTTCTCACTTAGACTATATGACCGTCGGTGGAAATCAACACACTGGTAAATAAATAGTGAGATACTGTGTTTATAATCTATAGTGTAATCCTATACACCTTACACATCACTGAAATGTCAGGTCACATGTTTAACTCTTCTGACATCATCACACTTAATAAAGTTATATTTGTGTATATTGATGCTGTTATTCTGATTAGCAAATTCCTAGTATTAGTGCTTTATGTACAGTCATTTTATAGCTTAAATTCTTAGAAATTTCTTCAGAGTTGTTACTCTGAATTAACACATCAGTTATGGATGCCTGTAAAACATGACGTGTCTGATTTTGTAATAATACTAACTTCTTTCTCTCTTCTTCCACACCTTTATGAACTCCTTGACTTCTTCCCACCGGTGTGTATCTGTGTACAATTTCCTATTGGTAACGCCAGCATCGCTGTGGTTGTAAGTATCCATATGATTTTGCGTTTGGTCTCATAAAAACAGTACTTTTAATTAAGGTTGCAGCTATAGAATATTTTGATAATTGATTAATTTACCACAGTAAATTTATTAATTCATTTTCCAACCTGCTTATTCCCTTTTTGGGGTCATGGGGGTCTGTCGGTGCCTTTTCAGCACAGATTGGGTGAGAGTCGGGGGTTCACCCTGGACAAGTCGCCAGTCCATTGCAGATTATTCGATCACAGATGCCTAAATGTTTTGCCAAATACTTTATTGCATTCAACTCAAAATTTATGTTGTGCCACATATTACACAACCTAATGTTATAATGCAATATTTATACAAGTACTTATATAATGGCTTTATACACCTGTTACATCATCAGCTGTTTGTGTCAATTTTCTTGCATTTAAAAACGAGTGCCCAGACCCTGTCTTGAGTATGGTGCATTGTTGAATAGCAATTCACTTCAAGCTGCACGGTGGCACCATGAAGAAGAGAATAGAAGATTGCATATCTGTAAATATAAATAAGTGTCTTCTTTTCCTAAAAAAAAGTAATAATTTATTCCTTTTTATAAATTAATTTAAAACTTGGACGCTCCCATTATTGATAATAATCCCATTTTTGCACTTTGGTTTTCAAAACATTTCTCACGCGCATTTGGTTGTCGAGACACAGTTTGAGAACAGATCCCTGAAGTTCTCTGTGATTCTGTTTAAAGTCATGCCGTGTGAAATCCCCTGTTGCTGATCTCTCATGCAGAGTGCATTCAGCAACGACTGAATATTGCTCCAGAGACCTGCAATCTGAAGTGACCAGGCTTTACTTCTGCTCCTCTGAGAGTACAGGTCCCTGTTCTGTTCCTGAGCACCACCTTACCACTGCCTTTATCAGCTGTAGACATGTGACCAAACGAGCTAATCACAGCAGTTTGATGCACTGTGAATGAAAAACAACTTCTGCGTTTCTTGAAAACCGGTGCAACCGGCTAATGTTTGGTCACATAAGCACTTGTCTATTAAAGACTAGAGATTCATTGCATGCAGCCTATGCATAGGTGTGTAAAGGCCTTAAGAAAAAACAAAAATACACTGTGCATAATTAAAATTAACATAAGGAATAGATTTCCACCTCTCACCTAGTCCTGTTAAACATGCCTTAATTATGCTTTTGAGTGAAACTTTCAGTTTGAGATGCTTCTCTGGACCTAAAAGCCATTCAAAATCATTTTTTTATATTTTTTCTTTAAAGCTGCATTTAAACAAAAACAATGGAGCAAGGTTATAGTGAGGTTTTGCACACCTGCGCAGAACTGCCACAAACTGAGGAAATGTTTGAAGAGCAAGATGCAGAAGGAAGGAATGCTTAACACCACTGACATTGGTTCATTATCAAAGCAAGCAACATATACAACATTATTTTTAGGTTTATTATAGCAGAACGGTTAATGTCAGAGCTTATTGATACTCCAGTCTTATATATTTAGGCACCGGGGCTGATTAAGTACTGGGTTTCAGTACCTATCCCTAGTGTTTGGCTGTATTATTATTCAGCACTTGTGGCAGATGAATTATCTAAAGAAAATAAAACCTTGAAGAAGCTGCTTGCTAGACAAAATACAGGAATGAATGGAACACATTTTCATGTTTACTATGATTATTTATTAACTTATTTTAGTTCATATAATAAATGGGACATGGTAGATTTTATATAAATTAATTTAATGTTAACATGAAAAGAAAATCTCTTCTGTGTAACATATGGAATCAAACATTAATGCAGTTTGTTTGAAATAGCTGGCTGATTTTTGTCATTTTGTGTTTCAGGTGTCCTGCTGTTCAAGACCTCTCTTGTCGCTATCAAAAACGCGATTCTGTCTTTCCTATCCCATCTACCCGCTCTGTCTGATATTGGCCTTTCTAGCTTTCTATCCCCCTATCTATCCACTCTATCTAATTTGAACTTGAAACCACCTGAAACTACCTGAATACTACCTGAATACTACCTGAATACTACCTGAATACTACCTGAATACTACCTGAATACTACCTGAATACTATCTGAATACTACCTGAATACTACCTGAATACTACCTGAAACTACCTGAATACTACCTGAATACTACCTGAATACTACCTGAATACTACCTGAATACTACCTGAATACTACCTGAATACTACCTGAATACTACCTGAATACTACCTGAATACTACCTGAATACTACCTGAATACTACCTGAATACTATCTGAATACTACCTGAATACTACCTGAATACTATCTGAATACTACCTGAATACTACCTGAATACTATCTGAATACTACCTGAATACTACATTGAAACTATCTGAATACTACCTGAATACTACATTGAAACTACCTGAATACTATCTGAATACTACCTGAATACTACATTGAAACTACCTGAATACTACATTGAAACTACCTGAATACTACCTTTGGCTTGAAACCAACTATTTACCTGAATTCTACTTTTGGCTTGAAAACTACAAGTTTTGGCTTGAATATTGTACTACCTTTGTCTTGAAAACTATTACATTTACTTGAAAACTACTACTTTTGGCTTGAAAACAAAACTTGGCCTGAAAGCTACTAGAATTGGCTTGAAAACTATTTATTACATTTGACCTGAAAGCTACTTCATTTGACATAACTATTGTCTTGTAACTTCCTGAATCGTGAACCTGCTGGTTTTCCGTAAGTTGGGTTTGTTGTCATCAAATATTTATATACATTCTGTGTTGTAAATATCCTGTGCTGGTTTAACTGTTCTGTGAACTAATAAAAACAGAAAGCAGTGAGGACTGAGTGGCTGGTTCCTGCGCAAACCCAAAGTTTCTGACTGATCGGATCCTGATCGTTCTGCTACGAAGACTGATCCTGAAACGAAGAGCAAACATCTCATACACTCATCTGATTATCTCTTGTGTTGAACATTGACTTGTAAAATTCATTAGTATTTTATACCGTTATACAATAGCAACATACAATTTTCAAAGCTAAACTGATTTATTTTAAACCTTTATATCAAATCTAAACACAAATTAATATTATTTGATTGCAGCATTTGTTATAAGCTTTGTCCATTAAATTTTTGCTGGTAAAATATAATTTTAATCTCCAGTTTAACATTGACTACTGTGAATACGCTTTGACCAAAGCCTCTACCAAATATTTAAGAGTTGAAAGGAAAGTCGTATATTTATATTGTTTGTGTTGCTGGTGTGCTTTATTACTTCAGTGAAAATTCAGTTACTACATTTAGGCTGTTTTATCTTCTATTGAGTAAGCTTTAATTTTACAGAATAATGCCGAGGAAGGGTAAAAGGTCAGAAGCTGCGAAACTCCGCTGGCAGAGAACATCAGGTTTGCAGCGTATTGTAACACGTGACCAAGCTGAACTCCCAGAGACTGATCCCGAGGTTAACGCGTCTTCTCCATCTGTTGCTGAATGCGTCCAGAAGTTTCCGCCAGCTCTGTGTGTACCCGCAGTTTCAGATATTACTTTGGTGAAAAGTAGCAGTGTTTGTGCACCACATGCAAGCTTCTCAACTTCAGTAGACCAGTCTCCTGAAACACGCATCTGTGCCTCCCGCAGCCAGGCTTCACGTAAATACGGTGAATTCAGAAACCACCAGTGCACCTGTAACTCCCTCACGTTCCTTGCTTTCCTTTACGAGAACGAAAACATCACCAGTGCAGACCTTGACCTTGTTCTGGATAAAGGTAATGAGATGTATAGAGAGGCCAGAAAACGCTTTCCTTCAAGCATCCATTTGTCTACAGACGAGCTTCCGGGCCACGCAGAGGCGCGCACGAACACATTAACTGTTGACCAATCGCATCTTTCCCGTTATGGCACTTTTGGAGACCCGTTACCTGGAACTGTTGATTACTTCCTCGATCTAGAAGCAGGTTTGAGCTGTTTATTATCTGATGTGCAGTATGCATTATTAATAATGTCTGGATTGTGCATCGCTGTATTCAGAACCAGATCAGGCAGATACGGATTGTTTGATCCACACGCGAGAAGAGAAAACGCATTGCCTCTATCAGCGATCTCACAAACATCTGGAACTGCTGTAATGGTGACTTTCACACATCTCAGTGATTTGATTGATAGACTCCAACGGTGTCACAAGATATTAGGAACACAGTCATCGTGTAACTATGAACTGAAACCTGTGGCTTTTGTGAGCGTAAATGCCGTCGAAATGATCGATGAAACCAAATCTACACCTCGCCCTGCCGCACTTGTTACTTTCAGTGACTATGGTGAAAAATGTAATTCATTGTCTTCATGTCAGTCAATACTGTTTCACAACACACAACAATCTGTAGACACTAATATGGTTTCTGCATCATCAGTGAATCATCAAGAGCCACATTCTTCAGTCCCTGATGCCCGAACACGATCTCAGTCATCAAATGAATTCTGCTCGATTTTTCTGCAATCACATCCTCAAAGTGATTCAACTATATCTACTACAGATAAAAATGGTACTGTTGATTTCACCGATTTCTCACAAAAACTGTCAAAACTAAATAAACAGCAAAGGAAAAGATTTAAGAGAATAATGCTCTCAAAAGTAATTCAAGGGAAAAATGAAAGAGAAGCAAAAAAGAAAATTTGTAAGTCAACCAGAAAATATCAGAAAAATGCTGAATATAGAGAGAAGAAAAAAAATTATATAAAAGTACATTACAGAAACAATGCTGACATGAGACAGAGGCAAAAACAATACATTGCTGAACGCTACAGAAATGATATTCACTTTAAGTGTAAACATAAACGTTATTTAAATCAATGCTATAGAACTGATATTGACTTCAAGAGTAAACGGAAACAATATGTAACTGAGCGCTATAAAAGTGATACTGATTTCAAGAACAAAAAGAAATGTTATGTAAATGAGCGTTACAGAACTGATGCGGACTTCAAGAACAAAAAGAAATGTTATGTAACTGAGAGATATAGAACTGATGTGGACTTCAAGAACAAAAAGAAATGTTATTTAACTGAGCTTTATAGAACTGATGCTGACTTCAAGAACAAAAAGAAATGTTATGTAACTGAGCGTTATAGTACTGATGCTGATTACAGACGGAGACAGCGATCTTATATTACTCAGCGATATGCACACGACAAACATTTCAGAATTCAACACAGGCAGCTCATGAAACAAATAATGAGAAAGAGATATGAGCATAATGTTAACTATCGTACTATGTGCAAAATAAGATGTGCAATGAAAATAAAAAGGAAATACAGTAAGATGAACAGGCAGCTTCACCAGACTGACAACCCTTTGATGCAACACGCCATATCTGTTTTCAGATTAAATATAAAAGCTGGTCCAACCCATGTGTGCACTGTGTGCCATAAGGCCTCATTTCCAAACCAAGTACGGCTGTGTAAGAGATCATGTTACGTTAAAAAACGAGAGGTGGTTGAATCATGTTTGTTGGGAAAATATGTTCATTATTGTGATGATCACTGCAGAAACCAGTGCAAAGCTCCAGCAGAGAGAAAGAAAGAGTGGATCTGTCACACCTGCCACAGTTACCTGAAAAATGGAGCCATGCCACCTCTTGCTATGACCAACAATCTGGAGCTTGTTGAAATCCCATCTGAGCTGTCCAATCTAAATATTCTGGAGAGACATCTAGTTTCAAAGGTTATTGCATTTGGAAAAATAATCCCGTTGCCAAAAGGAAGACAACAACAAATTTGTGGAAATATAGTCTGTGTACCTAGTGAGATCCAGGAAACCGTGAATGCTCTGCCCAGATTGAGGAGTGACTCACAGGTTCTGAGAGTGAAACTGAAGAGACGATTGAGTTACAGAGGTCATCAGCTGTTCCAGACTGTAACCTGGTCAAAACTTATACAGGCTCTCCATAAACTCAAACTGATCCACCCACAGTATGAGGATGTGAGTATCAGAGATGAGGCTGAGTTATGTGACCCAACACTTCCAGATGAGGATGATGATGATGATAATGATGAAGATGAATATGGAGAAGATGATCTCATGGAGATAGACAGATTCGAACAAAATGCATTACAAGAGATGCAAAACAATCCTGATCATGAACATGAACAGCAAAACTGTGACATGCTACAAGATGACCCTGAGGAACCGAGAGATGATGCGGAACAGGAAGGTGATATGCCTAATGGAGGTTTTGCTCTAGATTCATGTCTTCAGCCACCTGATGTTGCAGAGGAAATATTGTGTTTTAGTGAAGGAATCTACTCAGTTGCTCCTGCTGAAAGAAACAGTCCAGTCAGCTTTTTCCAAACACCTAAACTGGAGGCGATGGCTTTCCCTGTGCAGTTCCCTACTGGTCTAAACACACTTGATGAACAGAGACGCATTAAATTAACACCTAGTAGTTATTTCAAATCAAGGCTTTTCTGTATTGATGAGCGCTTTGCCAGAGACACAAATTACTTGTTCTTTGCTCAGTTTGTGACTGAAATACACTTAGCCACTTCCAGCATGACTATCCAGTTACGTAAAGGAAAACCAGTGACCAGAGATGGACGGAGAATAACTTCACAAATGTTACAAGATAAACGCGAGGTTGAGAAACTGGTGAGGAATAGAGATGCAGTGAGATTCATGCAGCCACTGAGAGGAACACCAGCTTACTGGGAGAAAACCACCAGAGATCTTTTTGCCATGATCAGACAACTGGGAA
This sequence comes from Danionella cerebrum, assembly GCA_007224835.1. NCBI lineage: Eukaryota > Metazoa > Chordata > Actinopteri > Cypriniformes > Danionidae > Danionella > Danionella cerebrum. Next base: position 2,401 of record SRMA01026545.1, on the reverse strand, counting down.
CTCCTACATTCTTCTGTACGTTCTCAGCAGCAGAAATGCGTTGGCCTGAAGTCATCGAGGCAATAAAAACACAGCAAGGTGAAGAAGTTGACTTTGAGGATCTGGACTGGGCAGCAAAGTGTGACATATTACGGAGTAATCCAGTGACAACGACGCGTATGTTTGATAAACGTGTTGAAGCCTTATTCAGAGATTTGATCTTATCTCCAGCACAACCTCTGGGTAAAGTCATGGACTACTTCTACAGAGTGGAATTTCAGCACAGAGGAAGCCCACACATACACTGTCTCATCTGGGTAGAAGGTGCACCTGTGTTTGAGGAAGATCCTGATCAAATTATCTGTGATTTTGTGTCTAAATACATCACAGCTCAGCTTCCTGACCCACATAAACAACCTGAATTACACAAGAAAGTGAAGGAAGTTCAAATGCACAGTAAACAACACTCAAGAACATGTTTCAAAAGCCCGGCTCTGGATGTAGATTTGGATTTCCTAAACCACCGAGCAGAAAGACCATGATTACGAGACCTGGTGAGGAGGTTAATGTTGAAGAAGCCAAGAAAAAGCTCAGACCACTGAACATGTTGCTAATGGAACCTGAAACAGCTTCTCTCAGTTTGCAGCAGCTTCTGGATCAATGTGGTTTAACTCTGCGTGATTATGAACGATGTCTCAACATGATGAACAAATCCAGCGCCATCATTCTGAAACGCGACCCTAAGGATTGCTGGGTGAATGGCTATAATCCTCATCTGCTGGAAGCATGGGATGCAAATATCGATGTAAGTTATATTCTGAACGCTTTTTCATGCGTGATGTACTTAACTTCTTATATAACGAAGAAAGAGGCGGGACTATCTGAATACCTCAAAACCGTCATTCAGAACTCGGACAGAGAAAACGTAAACGAATGTGATGAAATGAGGGCCGTCATGCAGGCGTATTCAAAAAAGAGAGAGATCAGCGCTCAGGAGTGTGTGACTCGTGCATGTGGCATCAACATGAAGAAGTGTTCTCGTGGCGTTGTGTTCATACCAACAGATGACAATGCATTAAAAATGAGCCGTCCCCTTTCATACCTGGAGAACACAACACCAGAATGTGCAAATGTTTGGATGACATCACTGATGGACAAATACAAATGCAGACCCGAAACTCCAGAGTTTGAGTTGATGTGTTTGGCCGATTTTGCAGCTACTTGTCGATTTGTCTACGGCAAAGAGACTAAACGTAAAGATGTCCTTCCCTTGCTGAATGAGATGGGATTTATTCAGAGGAGAAAACATGACAAGCCTGCCATCATCAGATTTCACCGCTGCTCACAGCAGAAAGGCTCTGAGAAATTTTACGGCACATTACTTAAGCTCTACCTTCCTTTCCGATCAGAGCTGGAACTGAAAAGGCTTTCCTTACCCACATATGAATCGTTTTATGAGAGCGGCTGGGTACAGCTACGAGGATCTGACCATTCTGAGAGCGTCAGAGTAATTGTCAAAGAAAACAAGGACAAATATGAGAAAAACAGTGAAGAGATTGAGGAAGCTGTTGAGCAGTACGACCAGAACAGAGGTGTGATCGACGAATGGTGTAACCTGGCACCTGAATCTGAAGTAGTGAGATTAGAGTGTATTGAAGAACTTCAAGCCAGAGAGCCACAACCTGAAAATGAACAGGAGAATGTGCCAGACTTTAATCGACAGTTTAATGCTGTAACAGAAACCAGAGCCATCAGAGAGCAACCTGCTATTGACCCCACTGTACTACGCCGGATGTTTCAGAATCTGAACCAGAAACAAGCCTGTGTGTTTTATACAGTCAGAGACTGGTGCATTAAACGAGTTTGCGGCCTTAATCCAGATCAGTTCTTCTTTTACATCAATGGTGGAGCTGGAACAGGAAAGTCACATCTCATTAAATGCATCCACTCAGAAGCTTCGAAAATACTGAGGAAACAGCAGAGACACGCTGAGGAGCCAGACATATCCAGACCTACTGTCCTGTTAGCAGCTTTCACTGGAACTGCAGCCTTTAATATATCAGGTACAACCCTGCACTCTCTGCTCAAGCTGCCGAGAAGCCTAAAGCCACCGTTTCAAGGCCTGGGAAACCAACTGGATGAAGTGAGATCAGAGCTGATAAATGCTGAAATCCTGATAATTGATGAAATTTCCATGGTCTCTAAAAATCTTTTTGCTTACGTGGATGTCCGACTCAAACAGATCAAAGGCAGCCAGAAACCGTTTGGAGGCATGTCACTGATAACAGTGGGTGATTTCTTTCAGCTTCCTCCTGTCCGGCAATCCAAACCTCTGTGCGTATATGACCCGTGTGAGATCGACCTGTGGCAGGAACACTTTCAGATGGTCACTCTAACGGAGATCATGCGGCAGAAAGATGAT
>SRMA01026544.1:588927-743764 GCA_007224835.1 Danionella cerebrum | reverse complement strand
AAAACTGATAGATTTTGCAACTTTTTTTAAAATAGAAAATAAAAAATAGATTTCAAATAAATGCCAAACCAAAACTTTAAAACCCTTTGATGTTTTCTGCTTATACATGAAATAAAAGGATCTTTAGTAAAAGAGACTTCCTTCAAACTAGAAGGAACACTCCACTTTCTTACAAAGGCTCAATCTACCTCCAGATAATGCATAGACTGTTACCGCTTGAAATTATGTATTTAGCAGTGCTCTAGATCTGGTGACATTTAGCATATTATATGAACATTCTCCAAAAATGGTGAAAAGCATTTTAGGGTAACTTAGCATCTATCATTGAATCTGGTTAGACCAGTAGCGTTTCAATTTACTTTATTAAAGTTTTACATATCAATACAGCATTTTACAGATTTAACTCTTTTTGAGCTACTTCGTTACAACACTATTACTTCAACAAGGAAGTATTTAATTGTTTTACACTATTATTTCAACAACGTTATTCTAAAAGTCAACTTTTAAACAGGAAAAGTAAGGCATAACTATAGAAATTCTTTGTAAATGCTGCTGGTCTAATCAGATTGAATGATTTATGCTAAACTACACAAAAATGCCATTTCCAGATTAAAACAAGGATAAAAAACGCTCTTTATCTCCAGCGTAGAAAGACAATGTCAACTACCGTATTTTTCGGCTCATAAGACGCACTTTTTCTTCCCCAAAACTGAGGGGGAAAAGTTGGTGCGTCTTATGAAGCGAATGCAAACCGCCGCGAAGTCCGGTAACGGCCGTATGAGAGGTGTAAGAGCTCCGGAGCTCCGGAGCTAGGCCGAAGCCGCGGCCATATTTGTTTACCAAGCGCTGCGCGCTGACGTCATCGCCCATCTCTGCCATTGCGCGGACGTAACGAAAACGGGGGGAAAACTACATTTCCCACAATGCCTTTGGCATCCGCATCCATACTTACGTCACGAGCGAAACTACAGAGATCAGCTGACTCTCGCATTTGAGTGATCTCTCACGCTACAAACCCGTTTTCTCACGCTAAAATACATTTCAAGATGTGAAATGGGCACAGCTCATAGTTTGTCTGCTATGTTTTTTGAGCCTGACAATAAGATGATGATCGATAAGCATCGTCTTCAGTCTGTGAGGGTTTTATTTCCGCTAAACATTCACTTGGACAGTTTCACAATCTTGGACAGTTTGATCCTTTGGAGTTATTTGGGTTTTCATAAGCTGACAAAAATCAAAAGGATTTATATTAGAACAAAAAGCATACGCTTGTTTCCAGCGCTCGCTTTCTATCTCTCTCTCTCGCGGGCGCGCGCGCGCTCGCGCTCGCGAGGTAAACAAAACGATCTCAATGACTGAAACTCTTCTTTAATAAACTCAAACTCAAATCATCTCTCAACGGTACATCTCACACATGTACATACGAGATAACAAACGTAAGTAACATGTTCTGCAATTAGGGAGTGTTTGATTACAGGGGGGCTCGACTAAAAAAGTTTGAGAACCACTGTATTATTACTAATGTGGGGGCAATCTTACTAGATATTATTAGTAATGTAGTGACAATGTTACTGGCTATTATTAGTAATGTAGTGACAATGTTACTGGCTATTATTAGTAATGTAGTGACAATGTTACTAGCTATTATTAGTAATGTAGTGACAATGTTGCACTGGAACAGTGATGGTGATAACGAATGGTGGACTTTAGAGTGATGAGTGGGGGCAAAGAAAAACATTACAGCCTTTTTTTTGTTACTTTTACTGTTTACTGTCTGTTCATGTTACATGTTTGGTTGTTAACTTTTACACAGTTGATATAAAATATTTTACAACAGTATTTGGTTCAGAATCTTTTTTTTCTGGATTTTCCTCTTTAAAAATTGGGTGCGTCTTATGTGCCGGTGCGTCTTATGAGCCGAAAAATACGGTATGTCAAAAATATTTCTTTAAAGCAAACCCGTTGCCTGTATAAACATGTCAATCTTTACTTAGCTCAAAGTTTTTGGGACACTTGATGTCATCAAGCACTTTTCGAAACAATGTTGACATCATCATCTGAAGTAAAATGTTTCACTAGAAAACTCTAATTTCAGCATCAACTGGCTGTCGCAAGTTGTATTTCCAGTGAAGTCAATAAGGCACTTGTTTTGTCATTGCTTGACAAGCAGCGGGTTTCACCAACAATTATGCCACTGGTTTACCCAATATTTCAGTTTTGGGGTGGTCAAACTCCCAGGTTGGGTCAAACACCTAAGGTGCACAATGCAGTTTTTTATGATCCAATAAAATATAGGGTTTTACAGAAAATCTATTCAAGGCATGAGTTATGATGACAGCCAGACCTTCAAGTAACAGCTTTCAAGTATCCTCACAGTCCCTGCCCTCTCTCTGTCTGATACGGCACAGAAAGAAGTCCTAGCAGCTGCCTGGGAAACGGGATGAAGCAGTGAAGAACGGGATCAGCTCCCTCCCAACTTTCTTCTCCCAACAAAAGCCCAATCCCCCCTCAAACAGTTAAAAATGAACTGTTTGCTGAGTTGAAGCACAGTGCGCAGACCAAACAAAACTTTTCTTACCATGGAGGTGGTGGTGGTGGTGATGATGGTGGTGGTTCTGCTGATGGATGTCCAGGCCCACAGGGTTGCACGCCCCCAGTTCGGCAAGTCTGCGGCTTGTAGCAGAGAGCTCAGATCGCAGATTGGTCACCTCCTGACTAGCCGACTGTATAGCCCCATCAATCCGTTGAGCCAGCTGCTTGTTGTCTTCCATCATTTTCAGGATTTTGCCCTGGGAAGCAGATCCACACAGAGGTGCATGGTGTCAAGGGATCTGTCAGGGGGTAGAACAAGCCACGGGTACCCCTTTATCCCTCCTCGCCTGGCAGAATTTAGAGCACACATACACAGCACATGCTGAATAGGGGGAAAACCCCAAGACTACCCTCCTCCTGAAAAAGGCAGAAAAATGCCCTAATCACTATGTGACTTCTGTTAGTATGAAATAGAGGGGAAAAGAGACTGTGTGAAAGAACACAGAGGATAGACAAAACAGCACTGAGAGAGTGAGAGAGAGTTCCCGCTGAAAAACTGTGCTCGCTCCCAGCAGCTGCTTCCAGAGAGAACACAGTGCATTGAGAGATGACATGCTCTCTTTTAAACGGAGCGTACCATGTGTGCCTCATTCTAGGGGGAGAGTGGTAGGAATCTGAACTGTGACGTTTCTGAAACTCTGAACTACAGGCTCGACTTTTGAGAATTTCCCTTCGTGAAACGAACAGTAAGGAGACAACCTTATAATCCCTCAACAAGCACTGGAGGCTTTTAATCTCAGAAATAGTTTTGCTCCCACCCTTTCCCTTTAATCGTCATAACATTCTCTTTCTTTTGTCCAGGAAAAGGCTCCCCATGCTTAAAGTTGTGGAAGGGGGGTGGTTCGACCAGGCAGAGCTCATTACTGGAGATGAGGGACAGCCCTCTGTACACAGGAAGTGAAGAGTATTAGACTGAAAGCCATCAATCTCCTCCTAAGGTCAAAAGTTTGGGACTTGTTTCTGAAAAGCCCTACAGTCTTCAGATCCTTCCTTTGATGTCTATGCATTGTTGAGAAACAGAAAGTCTACTGTAATTTTACAGGAGTCATATAAAAAATATATATATATGATAGATATCAGCTGAAATTTTTTTATTGATATAAATGAATGAAAAGATGGGAAACTATACATTTTATTGAAGGAATGCTTCCATATAAATTACTCTCCTTGTGTTTAATTGGTCATTAGGAGCAAAAATGAGGTATTAAGAGGAAAATTGGTGTGGTGAAGCTAAGACAGAGCTGTATATATGACATGATGATGATTGTTAGCATTGAAAAGACAATATATTAATACCGTGTTTCCACAGTTAAAACTTATATATAAAAATGACTAATCAATATTTAAATGGAGTGTTTGGGAACAGTAAAGTGTCAAAGACAACTTAAAAAACAATTTAACTGTAAGAGGTGTCACAGTAAGTGGGAACAATAAACATGTGTTAATGCAAAAACAATGGTAAATTGTAAAAAAGCATTAAGTATTGTTTACAATATAACAAATTGAATGCCTTTTTTGCAAAGTTAAACTCACTGCTCACTCCTTTTTTGTTTGGACCTTATTTTATTGACAGTTAATGATAATCATGGCTAAAAATAAATAATTTAAAAGCAAACATTCATTTCACTAGTAGTCATTTCAATTGGGGTTTAATGTATGGAGTTGTTCACAATAGACATTATTGAAAAGGTGACCACATTTATTTAGCTACACAAGTATATATTGATATAGGATGAAGCAAAAACTCATATGAGAGAAAGAGAGAGTGCATGTTTACAGTGCACCATTCTATCTCCAGCAGAACTGGAGACTTATCATCAGGTAAAATTACCCTCTTGTTACTCCTCTGAATTAGATTTTTCAGTTTGCTGTGTTCTCGTGGCTTATGTGATGGGAAGTTGAGTCAACAGATGACTACGATCCTTGTAAAAAATACATTCATAAAGTCTGATCTGAGGGTTTCCTTAAAGTGATTGATCTCATTTCAGTTCTCCTGGAAAACTAAAACTCTATGATCAATGTCATACTGTAACATGGATACCAACTAATCAATAATGACATTTGTTGCTGACCGTTTTAATTGTCAATTATTATCGATAACTTCGATTAGCTTTTAGGCACCACTACAGCAAAAACCCTATCATTTTATAGCTCCGACTGAGAGATCCTCATTGGTATTCACAGGATGCCATGGGGGAATAAATGTAGCACGACAGCTGAATCCACATGAAAAACATGTAGAAGAATATAATGTTGAACTGTGTTTCAACAAACTTAGATTTACTAATGCCTTTCTTCAATGGCATCCATCTTACCCAAGCGTGTGGTTGTGTCTTGCACTATGACACAATAAAAGCACATATTTTCAAGCAAACTGATTGATTTCCACTAGAAATTGAGAAATAAGAGAACATGTGCTTTGCAGTCAGCTTTGCTTTCACATCCCAGAACTAAAACCACTTCAGGCAGTCAAAATAAAAGAACAAAAGCGGCAGAAACAGAGTTGGAGAAGGAGAAAATCTGTGTTGGTTTGTTTCATAATCTGTGGCTTTTCCAAAAGATAGAAATCGTCTAGGTAATGGTAAAAGTCACATCTACTGAGGGGAACACAGTAGGCTTCACCAAAGACCCACAGTGCACAATGTATTTTGTCATTCAAGAGAAGACAAAGGGCAGGAACTATACAGCTTACAATTGTCCCACAGCTTTTACAAGCTGTGCTGTTGTCACCTGGCATTGCCCAGGTTTATACACAAGTTTACTGCAAACAGAGCGAGCACTAAAGTATTTTTTGAAATGCTGTGATTACCAATGGCGCGGTTGAATTATTTTGTTGCTAAATAATTTTGTTCTACACACTCAATACACAATCCTGCAGCAAGGCATGATAATTCTACAAACTTTTGTATTCTTTAATAAACACTATATTTAATATAGTTTGGTGGACATAACCTAACACTTTTAGAATAAACTGCACAAAAATTTTACATGTTCATGAGAAATGAACACATCAAACCCATTAACAGCCTTGTAAATGACACTGATCCCACAATAGAGCTCTCTAGACAAAGGTCTGGAAAGACGCTTATGTGAAAGTGTCAGCACTGAGGTTGAGCTTAAATGTATTTAACAAGAGGTTTTTATGAGCTCGAACACCTGCAGGAAACTGACACCCGTGAGTATCAAGCAGGAGAGCAGGTTCATAAGAGTATTCAAGCTGTTCTGAAATGTGCGTGTGTGCGTATGTATTTCAAGAAATATCAAACAACTAATCTACCATAAACACAATCCTTCCAGGTGTTTTGCTAATCACCATAAATATTTAATGAACTTGAAAACAAGCCAATCTCAGACCGCTATGGTTGTGACATTACAAACTGTAGAATCCCACCCATGACTTTAGAATAGCCACTACTCCATATTTACCAAGCCAACGGGTGGTAGCTGATTACAACGCAGAAGTCACATCAGCCAATCAGAAGCTTTGTCTTTATAAACAAAGAAAACACTGAAAAGTGACAACAATGACGATATCCACCTCAAACACCCCTGAAAACAAAGTTACGCTGTCACGTTATTGGCCATCATTTTCGAAAATACACGGATAAGTGAAAACAATGCTGTGTTCACAACAACGTAACTATGCAGAAAAATTCTCGTCCAACCATATATATGTGGACAGGGCCTAAAACGTATTGTTTTTGAAACGCCGCTGTTTTGATAGGGTGTAAAGGTTTTAGTGTTTGAAATGTTATTGTTAGAAGTGTTCAACTGACGTTTACATCAAGAAAAATACAACAAAAGATGTTCCTGGTATGATCAGTTTAAGAGGGAAAAGCACAAAACATCATTGCGAACCTATTGTACAATTGTTCTTGCTTTCATCTTGTAAACATGTATTTATCTCGGAAAAAGGAAACACATAAATGAACAAATGGTGGGACTTGTAATCAAATGACATTTTGTTATATTAAATAATTCAAAACTACAATGTGATAAAATATTTGAAGAGGCAATTTGTCAGTTTTTGGACAATACTTGTGTTCCTCCAATTATTCAAATAATACATGTTGTTTTTGCCTAAACTGTTGTTAGATTGAGAGCCATTTCAGTGTGTGTTTTTTTAATTCACAAGATGATACTGTTTGATAGACATTGCCACTTTCATTAAAAGAATATAACTAAGTGAAAAAAAGCATTCTATTGTTAAAACTGAAAGATTAAATGTAAAGAGACTAACAAGCCCTAACTAATTAAAAATGATAATAAGCTACTGTAGCATCAGCTGATAATTCAAAGCTTGGGACAAGTTATATTTCCTCTCAAGGGATGTCTGCTTCTCTATTGAAAAACTTTGCAAACATTTGTTTCATTTGTTCGTTCATTTGGGCATTGCCTTAAATAGCATGTAGTTAACCAAGTGCAATTAAAATAGGGTATTGATAAATGGCATCGTCGAGAGGCTGCAGGGCTTAATTGAATATCGACTCATATCAGGTAAAGTGGAATATTTGCTGTTGACATTGAACAAATAAAAAGAAGTTAGAGTTTGTCGAGTGTAGCCAACTTTTTAAAGGCTCTTATCAGGGTGCTGTGTGAAAATCCTTCAACTGCCAACTCTGTTTTCTCACATGTGACAGTGAGTGTTTGAGTGAGGGGGCGTTAGAGGGCCGAGAACAGATCATGGGCATGTGTGAGGTCAAGGGTTCTTCCCACAGACTCTCAAACAGTAAATTCTAGGCCTAACAGGGTCCCCAAATCACAAGAAATTTCACCATCATTTCCTGATAGTAGAAATTTACAAATGACTCAATGTGTACAATTCTCAATCTTTCCTACAGGGGGAGTGTGAGGACGATGAGTGCTTTGGTCCTTGGGATACATGAAACACTGGGTAGTCAATGCAAAAGGTTGTTGTGTGTAAAGGTCAACCCAATCTAAAGGGAAACATCACTATTCACTGAGTGGTGAGTCAATTTTGAAATGCAGGTTCTATGCTAAAAAAAGAAATGTTTGAAATAACTGAAGGTCCATTTCAAAACAATAGATTACCAAGAGCGTTATATCCCACTTCACATCATGGGAATGGACCAGGAGAGTGGAGCAGTTGCGTAATCAAACAAGAGTGACGTTTGAAATTATTTTTATAAGTAAAAAGGAATGATTGCCAAGGTTGCTTTTGGTTGTTCTGTAGGAGTAACTGACAATTTACAGTGTTCCCCATGCCAATATGAGTAATATAAACCCGCCACCATATGATTTTCCTAAACCAATATAGTGATTTTTGCCAATTTAGGTAAAATTTGCCAATTTGGTTGCTAGGGTAAATGATTTGGTTGCTAGGGAAACCATTTTAATTTGTTACAATGATAGTTTTCATATTTATTCTCATAGGACATTATAAGTCAATGGTAAAGTTTAACCTCTTCTAGATCCTAGGGTTCAAATACTTTTGCGAAGTGGTTAAATAGAACTGATAATCTCCACAGGTTGCTGGGTTTCTCAGAGTTACAGCTTTACAAAGTGCGACCCCATGCTAAGTCAATGAAAAATTTCGCTGAATTCTCAGCAATTTGCCAGAAATCAGTCAGACCGCCTTGGATATCTGTTTGGGGGCTGTAATTTGAAAAGTCAAGGAGGAGATGTGTTTAGATTGTGTGTAATTTTTGGTCTAATGCGAAAGTCGAATAACAATATGGTGCCTTTTACAAGGCAACGTTAAAAAAACAATACATAATGCGGATTGTATTTATTTAATAGCATGTAGTATCATCGAGCAGTAGTAATTAGCTGACAAAAAATGAAAAATATCATTGATTTCCCTCTTCATTCGCTCATGTAATATGTATTAAATCTTTTCAACAGTTTATATTGTTTGGTAAAATGTGACACAGTGTATTATTTAAGCTTTTACACCACAGATTATTGATAGTTTTCCACATTCTAACATTCATATATATTGCTCGGTTTGTGTGTAGTCTGGTAGCTTGTGCTGTGCTGGGGAAGCTAGACGGAAGCCGACCCCTCATTCTTTATTTCTTATTGAGCTGAATGAATTCGCTGACTCCTAAAATAACACAGAGAACAATGACACAACCCAAGCGCCTGGCACGACCCCGTCACAGCCCCTCTCAATCCACTTCTCAGTCAAGCAAACTACAACATCTAACACAATTAAAAAGCAGAAGTAAAGGGAAATTTGATCTCCTAATCGCTCTTATGAAAGCCATGAAAATGTTTAAATTCTGCAGAACTTCTTGAGAGTTAAGATGTAAATCATTAGGCCCCTAACCCAGAAGTGCCTCATAGGAAAAGAAACATGCTGTTTCTCATTAACCACTGATGCTCTGCTGCTGGCATAAACGTTAGCACTGCACATCACCATGGAAATAAACAAGTTCATCTCCTAGGCAACAAAAAGAGAAACTGATTAACCGTTTGTTTGAATTTGAAAAGGTACAATCAAATGTGCCAAGGGATTTTAAGAGACATGGTGCATTCTGTATTTAGAGGATTCCCTTCATTTGTTGGCAAAATATTTTAATGTATTAACTGTTGGAACATAACTATGTGTCATATTATTATTATTATTCTTTATCCAAATATTAAATAAGTCCTTTGACCAGCATATCAGCTTGAATGAAACATTTTCTCTTACATTCTGGAAGAACACATCTAAAGCCATGTGTAGCAAATCTTTGACTAGTTAAAAATGCAAAAAAGATGGAATAAGATAAAGACAAAGAAAGGTCAGCACTGGTTTTGGTCAGAAATCATGAAACCATGTCCATCTGTATAATTTTAAGTGATGCAGTAAAAACAACGAATAACCAAAGTTCCTTGAATGACTAAGTTCAAAAAAATAAATAAATTGAGTTTGCGCCACATATTTCAGGTGCATTCTACAATACTTAACACAGTAAAATTAATTATCAGTCAAACTTACTGGCGATTAAAATGATGTCAACATAAATTTCCCATAATATTACCTAGAAATTGGTTAACTTCTAAATTACATGAATGGCATCGCATATTTGTTTGTAAATGTGTAATCATTGAATATGTGTACTTAAAAATATTTTTTTACTTAAAGATATTTTGTCAACATCGTTTTTAGGATTTTGTGTCAAATTTTAAAACCTTTTTTAAAGACTATTAAGAATCAGAATCAACCTATATCATACTTTTGTTTATCTAAATTCACTGTTAGCTGTTGAAAGATTCAAACAATACCTGCAGCTTGAACAGATGGAAAATACAAAATAAAATTAGTACATTTTCAGACTTCTTAATTTTAAAAATATGTCTCATGAGTGAATCATTTAATGAGTTCAATTACATATTTAGATATGTGTATTTGTTGCATGAAATAAAACGTAAAACGATTGTTTTCATAATTTTAAAACCTTTGTAAATGTCAAAAATTACATTATTTTGCTATGGCAGCCATCTTTGTTCAACAACCAAATGTGCCGGCATGTGCAGTGCCTGCTGGGAAATCTGTCTCAAACACAAGTGATCTTAAGTGTTTTTAAATTATGAAATGACATAATTTAATACATTTTGCAGCCAGCCAGCAGATGATGTTCATTCTTTGAAATACACAGTTGATGAACTTTGATACTACACTATACTACACTACATGTGTAAGCAGCACTTTGGTATTATGCTGAGTACAGAGTAGTCATCTGCATTGCACATGCTGATGCCTCTGCTTTGCTCGTCAAAATCTGGGCTTTATAAAGAACTTTTTGTGGATCATAGAGGATTTCATGTTTCCCCCTTTATCGTCTTCTTTTAAGATTTCCCAGAAGAATCCCTCCATGTGTCATCTCCCATATCAATACTATACCTATGCATTTTTGTTAACGTAAATAAAAAATGAAGTCAATCTGTAGCGTTTTCTGTACTCCAAGTTGAAATAAATACAAATAAAAAAAGCTATTTTATGTGAGGGAAAAAAACTTAAATTATTGTAGTTTAAATTGCTCATGATTGACCTTTAGAAACAGTAATTTTCTTTGCTAGTTTGGGGTCTATTAACTAAACTTTTATCTCAGTTTATGTATATTTCGGCAACGCTTCAAAAAGCTGAATCTGATGCTAAAATCGCAAAAAAAAAAAATGTACGCAATGCATTGCTAAGGCATGCAGTGTGAAGCTTTGAAGATGCTTGACAAAAAATATGTGCTGCATAATGCAACACACACTCACTGTAAAACAAATTGTTTACAGTACTCAAAACTTTTGTGCACACCAGTTGCCTAATAACAAAATTAGAACTTTACTAAAAACAAATGATATTTTAGTGAAAACTCAAAGGCAGTTTTCAGGCAGCTAGTCAACACTGAAGTTTCTGTACTGTAAACCTTTTGGGTTTGGGTTTAACAAAGACCTCAAACCGCATATGATGATCAATAGTTCATTTACAATCCAAATAAATCGGTTATTTCCCCATTAAAATGATGTGTGTGCGCAATTCAACTCAAGAATGCCATGATGGTCCTATTAGCCCCTAAGAGTTTCTCTAGGGAGGGCCAATTGAACACAAGTGAGATTCTGGTGAATGCGTTCTACAAATAGTTTTAGAATGGAGCTGCTCCATAATGGTAAACATTACAAAGCCATCGCTGGTGCCAGAACCTAGCAAGAAAACTCAGATTCCGATAAACCCAGCATAAATGAAGTGAGGCTATGTTGACTTAGATAAGAGCTAGGCGTTTGGCAGAAAGATAAAAATCCAGCCCTCATCAAATCCAAACCAATAAACCATCCGCTCGTACATTTTTACGTGCACCAGTATTCCAGATAGTCGTCCAATACCCTCACATACCCGCGTGACTCCTCAAACCTCGGATAACACACGCTCAGAGTCGCGGTGCTGAGATGCTGAGGGCTCTGATGGGGATTACGATAAGACTTGGTTTGGAAAAGTGACAAGAAAGAAACATTTTTTTTCCAGCTTTAAGCTGTTTGTGTGCATGACTTTGAAAGGGCCAAGGCATTAAATCATGAGCCATTTCATGTTTGGAATGCAGGCAGGAATTTTCTGTCAGAAGACACAAGTTTAGATTCACGGCACACCACCATAATGTAATCACGAATTAGCTGGAGGTGAGTGGTACAGCTTAAGGACACTGTGTCAGGCAGGGAGATTCAAAGACGATGGTTTTACCAGCATTATCCCCTCACTCACTGTCAGCCCTGAGAAAGAGTAGATGCTATTACAGCCACAGCTGAAGTAAGTGCCCTTTTCTGACAGTTGAACAAGCTGGTCTCTGTGCTTTTCTTTAGATTTTTCTCAACAAAGACAGTTTTTTTAAACAAGGAGAGGATGGATTGAAAGGTGGGGCTTTTGAAATGTTTAATGTGGCTGTACAGGGTGTTGGAAGGATTAATAAAACCCCTTCATGGTTCAAAATTGGTGTGATTTCTGTTTTGCCCTGTGGCCATTGCGACATTCAGAAAAGTGGATAATGCGATTTTGATTATGAAGCGATGAGAATGGAATATGTTTGTTCAAGGGGGTGTGAAGGCAATAATTTAGAGGAATGAATCCTGCCACCCGTTGCAATGATGATCTAATCATTACCTCTGAAACGTATTGCTTTACAGATTTACGGATGTGAATTAATAGCACAATTACTGCTCACTTGTGCTTCCAGCAAATTATCCAAGCACGAGGATCAATGAGTTCAAAGGACTGGAGTGTATGACATGTGACGATTGGAAACTCTGGATTAGGGCATAGTTCACAGGGAAATAAAATTACGTTTTGTGCAGCTAAACTAATTTGCATTTCCTGATGAAATTCCAGTGCTTGCTTGCCAAGGAAAGTTTCATATAATGATGTCTTAGATCAAGTCAAGCTTTGGGTTTCCAGTGCCAAAGACAGAAAAACACACAAAGAAGCAAGAGTGGTTAAAAAAATATCTAGATGCAGTTCAGTACGGAGCAGTGTTCCTGACTCAAGTTGAGAAGTGTCTGTGCGATTAATTCAACAAAGGAGGATTGGAATGTGACCATATTTGACCTTTCCGAGATGCGCCTAATGCGTAAGAAGGTTAACAAGAACAAAGTTTTTCTTCAAAAACATCTGCAGTAACATCACCGACTCCATGTCATACATTGCATATAATTTGAGAGGCAAGGGTGCTTCTTCTTCCTCTTTCACCTTCTTGCATAGAGAAAAAGTAATGAGCTGAAGAATAGCCACTAGACCTTCACATCAAAAGAAATCCAGTAAAATCAGGCAGGCATCTGTATTGTATGGCCACTGGATGTGGGGATAGGCAAGCCAAGCCAGGAGGAGATCCTGAAGAAGATCTGGGACACACTGGAGAGACTTTGTCTCTAGACTAGAAATGCCTCTGTTCAGAGAGGGGCACATGGGCTTTTTCTGGATGGTTACCCTCTCACCTGGATAAAAATGGAGGGAAGGATGAATAGCTTTTCATAAATGATAAAACCAATCAGAATGGTCAAACCAAGAAACTGCAAAAAGTGTTTATCAAATGATGTATAGAGTAAATCCTATCACAAATGTCCTATCAAAATCTATCTTTCGTGCAAGTAAAAATAATAAAATAAAGATAATTAAAAGTTGATCATTGATAGTGAGATATGGTTTGAATATTCTTGTAACAATCAAAACAGAATAACATTATAAACAAAAAAGTAAACAGCAACTTACACAAAATACATTAAATGCATATCCAGTATAATGTTTGTTTAAGAAATACTTATTTTGCCATGCAACAATAATCAAACATGGTAATTATACTTGACAGAGTACTTTAAATAGACTCTAAGGATGTGTTTCTTATCTCTTTAGAACTCTGTACAGCTGCTGCACCAGGAGCTCGGTGAGGTAATTCACATGAACCTGGAAAAGGCTGCAATGCAGCTAAAGCTAACATAAACCTGCAGCTGTTAGGGAAACTAGGGGAGCAGCAAAATACTGCAGCCTCAATTCTTTTTGCTCTTTTCTTCCTCTTTTACATCACATATATTCTCTCTCCCCTGCCCTGACTGGCCCTCAGCTCTTATTATCCCCTCACCAAGCTCTCAGGGGAAGACACGTTGTCATACAGCAGTATTCTCAATGGAACAGCAATGTGTTTTGATCTTCTTGTTGTACCTCCCTCCCAACACTGACAGAGCCAAATGGACTCCGCTTTAACACAGACACCAACTGATGAGTAGAGGGGCACAGAGGGAGAATGCGACAGTGTTGATACACAAATGGTGCATGTCAGCACTGCCCTCTTAGTACCGCTTGTGATGTCTAATTGATTTCCTCACTCAAGCGGATGTCATTACAGCCATTGCTTAAAGTAAGCATCTAACTGTGGTTGAAAATAGAGACAAAGAAGAGAGCAGCTAAAGACTTTATTATTTACATAATACAGCAAGCTACGTCTAAAGTCCACTGGCCACAATGTGTACAGAATAAGCTGGGAACACGGCAGATGCACTTAACCACAATGTGAGAAAATGCCTTTGAGAAAATGTTTCTATTAGGACACTTTTAATAGCACTTAAATGGTCATGAAACTCTCCTGGTAAACATGGGAATTTATGAGATTTGTCTCTGTCTCTGTTAAGTGTCAGTTAAGACAATTTTAGTGTCATTGAAATGGGTTAGGGTTAATCTTTTTTTTTATTTTGGGTTAAAAATCAACTTCTTTGGCTTTGACGTATTACAAATGTTGGTCCATGACTTGTCGATACCTAAAAATGATTAAAATTCCAATTTTATACAAACAGTATAATATGCAGTGGTATGTTGGTATAACCGATCAAGGTTGTTGGAAAAAAATATAAATAATTATGTCCAGCAGCAAGCTCTTGGTGTTGATCGTCAGGGAGTGGAATTGCCTTTCTGATGACAGTCTAAAGTTCCACAATATTTCTGGCCTTGGTCCAGGACCGGTTGCTGTAGATTGAGTGCAGTTGAGTGCCCACTCATCTGATCGCACCACCCTCTGTAGAGCCCGTCTGTCCTGCATGGCGCTCTTCCTGAACCAGGTTGTGATGTTTCCTGTCAAGATGCTTTCCACAGTGCAGGAGTAAAAGGTCCTAACCACGCTGGAGGTCAGTCCGAAGTCTCTCAAGCATCTGATGTGGTAGAGACGCTGTCTGTTTTTTTTTTACCACAGTGTTGATTTGACATAATAGGTCCTGTGTGACTCTCTGGGCTCTTGTTAATATCAGGGGTCTAGTAGTTCCTCACCTGCTTTGTGCTGAAGTTCACTATAAAATCCTTTGTCTTGCTGCTGTTTACTTGTTCCTCTGGCACCGGTGCCCCAGATTTCCAATTTTGTCCATGTAGGGTGTCTTATCATTTTTTTAGGGAGTTCAGGCCAACGGTGTCGTAAGCAAACTTGATGTTGGTGGAGTTGGTGGCCATAAATGTACAATGAGCACAGGAGGGGCCTTAGAACACAGCCCAGAGGGACTCCAGTGCTGAGAGTGAAGAAGTCTGAGACATGTCCACCCATTCTTACTTCCCGTGGTCTGCTAGTCAGCAGATTTGAGATCCCGTGAATGTAGAGGGAAGGATCATGTTAAATACTGAGCTGTAATCAACAAAGAGCCTTTTAACATAATTCCCCCTTCTTGTGTTTAGGTGTGTGAGTAATGTGCAAAGGAGGTGAAAGATGGCATCATCGGTTGAGTGGTTTGGGCAGTATGCAGACTGATCTAGTGTGTCACGTAAAGAGGAGGTAATGAAGTCTCTGACCAGCCCCTCAAAGCACTCCATTATTCACGATCCTGAGATCCCTTATCTTAAGAGAATGAGTCAAAATCTTTTGCAGATAGTTTTGGGCAGTCACCACAAATACACTTGTAAAAGAATCATACGGTCATGTGGGCAAACCTTTTTAAGTTTCCTACAATTCCAACACGGTCTTGTCCACACGTCTCACTTTGTCTAGTTTCCTTCCGTAGTGCCAATAATGGTCCTTACTTCAGCAGAGGCCACAAACAGTCACTGTCCATCATCATCGTGTGTTCTCAGATGCCCACATTTGCTCAAGCCTACCCAGTCACGTCTAAGCCCCTCCCTTCTCCAAATACACAAGCTGAAAATGGTCATATTTTTTCTTTCTCTGTTGACATAAATCTCACAGCATAAAGCTCCTTTAAGTTTCCCCTGATACAACTTTCTCTCAAATGGTGATAATTTAAGCAATTTAACACAATGATTCAGTGCCATTTCCTCCAACACAAATTCACCTATGACCTGTAGAGTGTCAGTGGTCAAGGAGCAGCGAGGAGTTTTGTGGTACCCTAACTGTTCTGTATTGACCCATTGCTTCATTGCTAAAGAAACAATCACAGCGTACTGTTTCTATGTTAGTGAACCATTTATTCCTATTGGTCAAGCTGATGTGGGCCAATGATAAAGTTGGAGCATCGATAAACACAAAACACTGACAAATCCATTAAATTGGGCAACAAATGCTACATTTGCTCATTGTTAATTTTCCTGCAGTTCAATGACCATGACGTTACTGTGTCCTACAACATCATCTGACCTCAACTCTATAGTGACTCTATAGGCTATGAGTCACCAAACCTCAAAATCCACAAAATTCAAACCAGTAAGTACAATAATAATGTTGAAAAGCTTTACAGTTGATCTACTTTTATCGGGGTACACTAGAATTGAGGGCGTTAGATTGCCAATGATCAAGTCATCTAGCCCTCCTCTGTCTATAGACTTGTTATGGCTCAGTATTCTAATCAGACCCCCAGAGCTATCCAGGTCTAGATCATGCCTTCTTTACCCCAAAAGCCTCTACATATTAATCCAAATTAGATTTGTACAAATTTTTGGACAACTTCGCAGCATCTTCTCTGGATAGAGGAAATATTGATGCAATTATGTCTTAGGTCATTAAAAGAGCCAGATTTCATTGGTCATTCTCCTCACGAGAATTGGAACCGATGTGCTTTTTTTGTTGGCACCACTTGTTTGGTCAGATGTGTGAGCTTACGTTGGCACCCCATGTTTTTGGACCAAAAATACAGGTCGATGTGTAGACACTTTTACTAAGTATTCAGACATCTTCATGTGTTTGCAAACCCGAATGAAGAAATGCTATAAATATAGCTGTCCCTTTGTACAAAATAAGAAATCCAGCATCAAAACCTAAGTTTTATAATGTTTTTGCACCATATATCACGAGCGGAATATAATGGTCAGATGTCTATTTATTGCTGTTGTCAGAAGCGTTCATTAATGATAGATGTTAACTTCTTTGAGTTCATCTCAGAGGATATTTGTGATGATCATACTCCCTTCAGTTCTGCTTCATGTAAGACTGATTCAGTGCAGCCTCCCCATTCCCAGAAGTGATCAATCTTGTGGACGCCTAAACCGTTAGCACATTTTACCCATGAGGAAAAGGGAATGGGAGTTTCATTTGTGACATAAATATTTCCATTATATTTCAGTACTCATGCTCTGATGGCTTATGAAGCCCAGTCTTTCTATTTCAATTCAAGTTGACAAACCACCCCAGGAGAAAAATCCACATTATGCTGCAAATTACTCAAACAAATTAAAAAAGTTTCATATGCAATATTAAAGAGCTACTGATTTGAATGTGTCGAAGTCTGTGTGGTAATATCCAGCTTGCTTAAAAACAATATCCTTTTACGTGTGTCAACAGAGCATTGTAGGCTCTAGTCCTCCTTCTGTGAGAATGGAAATGTTTCTTAGGCACAACATTATTAGCTATTAGAAAACAACTTATTAATTAGGAGATCATACAAATCTGCAGTGAAATTAGCACATCCCTTTTATTTTCCAATTTACACCATTACCCTGGCAACGTTACGAATATAGCAGCACATGCTAACCCCATGCGGATACAAACCAAGAGCAAATACCAATATTACGAGAATGTATAAATCATCAACCGGGTTTGAAAAGCAAATATTTTATAAAGCCATTTTGTCTGATTTGCTCTGAGACTGGCTCCTGTGAAGAGCGGGAATATTAAAAGCCATTATGAGATTAAACACACAGATTTTGAGCAGGAATGTCCACAAAACACTGTGATTAGGTGTCTTAAAGAATATTATAGCGTATTATAAGCAAATGCTCCTGAATGGCATTTACTTCGATTCATTTTGAACACATTTGAATGTTAGTACACAAGTTAACAAAATGTACCCTTGAATAAATAATTAAGCGTTACTTTAAAAGACAGAAAAGTAAACATTAAAAGAAAAATAATTAATATGCAGTTTGTTAAATTACATCTAATCATTGAAATCTTGCGTAAAAATAAAGTGCCATTTTATTTAGATGTTATTAAATAATTTGCCCATAAAATAAACAATAACATTTAAATGAATAAAACCAAATCATTCTTTTTTGTATCATTTCGTTAAAAAAAAAAGTATTTTCCCATCCTTTTATTTTTATTTTTTTTACAGCGCACAGACAATACACACAGAGTATCAAAGCTGAAACTCCGGAGATCCAGACCATTGTCATTTTTAAGAATGGTTGCAGCAGTGTGACAATTCCAAACATTAAACACCATTAAACGCATCCTATCCACTTTATTAGCATATGGAAACTGTACTGCAGCAAATCCTTATTCATTAGGATACTTTCAATGCTCAGATTAAAAGCAACTTGATAGATTTGAAACAATATAAAGGAAGAAAAGTGATGACTGATCAGCTGAATCAATACGAGACTGCAAGAAGTCTCTGACAGCAGACGCCAGAACACCTGGCTTACTTTATGGTTATAGTTATGCAACTTTTTTTTCACATGATGTTGCTGAAATAAGAAGGTGAACAGTCAACTCTGTTTATTGCTATTTGATCCTGCTCACATCCTATGCAATTAAAACTTCTCTGAATGCTACAATAGTAATAAATAATGAACTGGAGCAAACTGTTCATTTAAAAAATGTTACTGACGGAACAACCATACAATAATATGCAAGACATAGTTATTTACACTTGAAAACACTATGCAGAAATACAGTAAATACACGAGAGATGTACTTATGGTTTCATAACTTTATAGTAATAGTGTATGATATAGTATAAAACTAAATTTGCACACATTCTACACAAATACATTTTCTAAATCAAGCTCTATGAAGTGTAACCTTCACTTGAAAGGCAGATGAGAGCGGTGTCTTAGGGGCCCTTTGTTTTAGTCGTGGTGCTTTATTGTTTATCTTTGGACAGCATGAAGGTAAGCCTGGAATTGATTTCATTTCCTTGGAGGGATTAGATTATCGAACAAAAGGTCAAGTACAGTGAGATTACATAACCTGGTCGGAAAATCAAAAGCCTCAGAAACATTTGAAATGAATTTGTTTAAAGTAATATCATCCCTATATAATCAGGACCTTGGCATTTCACTTTTTCTTCACATTAATTACACACATAACCAGTGAGGTTAATAGACTTCGGAACATGACTATCCCAACAGTTTTAATTTATTGAGATTGTTTTTGACATAGACGCCAAAAAATGCAACCAAAATCACAATATAGCATTGGTGGTCAGTTATTCCACTTATAATGCAGCAAAACATTTTCTATGCTCGGAATGATTGGTACAATATAAAACTGGAATATAGATCATACAACTTAATTTGATCGTGCATCAGGGAGAATGTCACTTGATTATATCTGGCAAAGAAAAGGGTATTTGAAAAGATGACAGTAAAACAGTAATTTCTAGAATGTCTTGCAGGTCTAAAATCATTTCCTCAAAAGAATTTCCTCAAAAGAATGCATGTAAAAGTCAGACGACTGCTTCCCAGATAGACAGCACATTCAACTAGAGGGCTAAAGTTTGTGTAAAAGCTGATGTTAGCTTGCAAAAGTACCATTTAAAATAACAATTCTATAATTTATTTTATTCCCAAAATGGAATGGTTGCCCAGGTAGAATTTTATTTGCTATGGAGGATTCATTGATATCATACAAAGTTCTCCATGGCAATATAAGTAATATAAAGCAACCCACGTCTCTATGATTTTCCTTAGCTGAGTGGTGCCCCATAGTGATGTGTTAAAATGGTTGCTGTGGTAAACAGCCATATTTCAAGGGAGAGGACATGATATAATATTCCCCTAGTCACGATACCCTGTGTCTTTATCATTTATCAAAGCTGAGATAGAGCTCCAAAAATGTGGTTGCTAGGATAAACAGATTGGTTGCTAGGGAGCCGCCTGTGTTACTATTATCAGTGTAAACAAACCAATGTTTCTCCATGCTTCAACCTCAAGATATATTTTCGTTGCCATTTCTCATTTATGATTAATGATCATTTTAAATCAAAGGGAAATTTGTTTGTTACTGGTTCCTTGTCTGTGTGTGCCTTCTTTGCCTCCAGGGAACTACAGTAAGCAATTGTTTTATAGAGTCTGCATTTATTGCTTTATGCTTTTTGATACCAATAGAGTTTTTCACCCCTTCACTAAATAATATATATTATTATGTATATATATATATATATATATATATATATATATATATATATATATATATATATATATATATATATATGTATATATATATATATATATATATATATATATATATATATATATATATATATATATATATATATATATATATATATATATGTATATAAAATAGGCTATACATCAGCACCGGAAACACCTAGATCTGGACATCTACACCTAGATCTGGAACCAGCAGCTGAAACAGCAGTGAAGGTGAATAAACCAGGAGGAGATCTGGGAGTTTAGTCTGAAGGGGAACCAAGAGAAAGATTAGTGGTAAGAGTTGATATCAGAGATCCAGGAGGTAGGCAGCCTCCAGCAGGAAACCAGGAGAAGAGCAAGAGGTGAGTATAACTGGGAGAGTAATGCAGCACTAGAATGTTAGAGAGTGAGAGTCTGATGAGCAGCTGTGAAAGATGGTAAACCAGACAATGAGTGAAGAGAAAGGAAAGCTGATATAGGCGTGAGGCCGGGTGGGGCTACGTGAAGAATTGCAGTGATCGTCTCCAGGTGAGACTGGGGTTAACTGTTGATCCCTGATACTCACATCACGTAATGATCATGTATCACTTGCAGATGTTTTTCTTTAATGTTTTTAAAATGATATTTTTAATATTTTGTAAAATGTCTCTCTGTAAAGACATTTTATGAGCCCTGATTTCCAGAGATGACTTCCCAGAGAGAAATGTCACACACTGCGGATGAAGGACAAATTGTGTGTGAAACATTCACTTCCCCACAGGCTACAAAAATAACAGCAGGGCTAAGCGAAACAGTCATAACACATCCTAAAGTATGCAGTGCCTAGAAATAAAATTACTAAAGCGTGCAAGCATGCACATACTCCTCATCTTATCATCTCTAAAACGCTTTCCAGAGAATCATGCCTGTAGGGATTTCGTACCTGCTGCGATTGCCCATTACATTCCACCCGGTTCCCCCTTTCACCCACAAACACAGCAGGTGCAACATTCTCCACATGTACCGAAAGCAACAAGGGGCTGTGTTGGAGGAGTGCTTCTTTAAAGCTCCAATATGGGCTAAAATCCCCTTTAAAAAGACTGAGGGTGCATTTTCACTTGTAAATTATTAATGAAATAGACTTGATTACATGCATTAACAGGATAAGCTGACTGGCCATTTCATGCTGGCCTCTTTTTAGTGAGCTTGAACTAATGATACAATTAAAACGATTTTGGTATTTTACCACGGCTTTGAGGAGACATTTGGAATTTACAGACCCATTAAGCAGCACACCAATGAAATCATATGCTCTGCCAGATATCTCTGCAGTAAATGCCTTTTCATTTAGTCAGTGTTGTGTGAGCTCATCTGGTAATGGTGCAATAAATATATCATTTCCAATACAGTCTCTCAAGGCCTTGACTGTCTCAAGTACATAAAATGCAAATTTTAACGTTTATGACAGAGATACATCTAAAAACTCCATTCTGTCATTCATATACATATACATATTACCTTTTGTGACAATAACATGTAATTTTCTCTGAAACATTAAGAGGACATTTGACCTCCTGGTGATTTTAAAAGCAAAAAAAAAAATCAAAATATAAATTTAATTGTTGGTTTGTATCAAAAGTGAGAAACAAATATGAGCAACACATTCATTTGAAAAGATATAATTTGCACTTATATGAATGAAAACGAATGGGATTACTATACATTCATTCATTTTCCAACTCGTTTATTCCCTTTTTGGGGTCACAGGGGTCTGCCAGTGCCTATCTCCAGGGCACATTGGGTGAGAGGCAGGGGTACTCTTTGGACAGGTCGCCAGTCCATCGCAGGGCAACATTCACTCACACATTCACACCTAAGGGGCATTTATATTATTCAATTAACCTAACTGCATGTTTTTGGCAGAGACAGGAAGTGAAAACGGGCAGACAGGGAGTTTCAAAATCTTTGAAAAGAATTCTAGTGATAGAGTTTTCTAAAAACCCAAGAACAACTGCCAAGTTTGATTTCGCCAAGCCTGGAATTGAGCGCTAGAGCTCGATGCAGAAATCCACTGTAAAGAAGAACTTCTGCAGAAGAGACCCCTTTAAGCCAGAATGAAGTTTGCTATGGGCAACCGAGGGAAAAGCATGTCCTTTGGTCAGATGAGACAAATCATTAGTTTTTAGTCTAAAGCGATGTTGCCTATGTTTGGAGACAGAAGGGAGAGGGATTCAACCCCGTTCTTATAGTAAAACCTGGTGGTGAGGGTATAATGGTGTGGGGATGTTACAGAGAGGGAATCTTGTCAGGGTTGAATGTAACATGAAAAAGAAATAAAATAAGAATATTTTGAAAGACACCCTGTAAGAAAACTTGCCCCAAAGCCTACTTCTACTGAAGAATTACCTACCCTGGTCTGCTCGAAGCTCATGCTTGAGTCCAACAATAGATCTGTTGGCACACTAAATCCTGGATTTGAGGCAGAAGACCAAATCAGAAGGGGCTGGAGAGAAGAATGGGCTAATATTCCTCAGGAGAGATGCTGACTTGTGGAGAACTAAAGCACATGACTAAAGGTTGTTATAGAGCAAAAGGCATTCAGTTTTGATTCTTAACATCAGAGAGCTAAAAAATTTGGCCAGTAGTTTCATGGTAATACATGTATTTTTATTCCTATAAAAACTGTTATTATAAATTCATTTTTTTTTGTTAAATACCACTTGGGAAAAATTAAAATAAATGTGCAATTTCACAGTGGGGCTAATCAAAAATATGCTGCATATTACTAAACACATCATTAGTTTAATTGTTTATTATTTGTATTGCCACGTAAAGTTGTCTAAGCTTCTCCTAAAACATGTAACATTTGTTTTGTAGTCATTTACTGCGATATTTATATCCATTTCAACCTGCATTCTTAATAATGTCCAAAATTGTCAAAGATTTCCCTCACCATTATATAAATGACATATATTCATTTTTTTTGTTTCTACATATATGTGTTCAGTGATTTACTCTGAAACAGTGAAGAGTAGAGCCTTAAAGTTTAAACCCTTTTTTCCCTTGCTGAAAAAGTCAATGGTTTATTGACAGCATCAGCATCTGAGATGTTAATGCTGACCCCAACAGTTAGCGGATTAGCAAAAATCAAATACCAGACATCCATCAATCAAAGTGTTGGCATTTCAAGCACATTCAGCAGCATTCTCAAGCAAAACGTGTCCATTTAAATATAATTTGAGACACAAACACTCTCAGCAGGTGCTCAGAAGGTAAACTAACCGTATTTTTCGCCGTTTAAGACGCACTTTTTCTTCCCCAAACTGAGAGGGAAAAGTTGGTGTGTCTTATACGGCGAATGCAGAGCGCCACGGAGCGGAGGGCGGTCACGGCCGTAGGAGAGGCATAAGAGAGGCCACTGCTTCAGCCTAGTTCCTGTTATGGTAAAAATATACCTTCTCATTTGATAATAAACACTGGAGACGGTTTGAGAGAGAACACAGCAAATGTTAGCAGTCTCAACGCATTTCCTACACACGTGTTATCCGCATTGGAAAAGATCCTCGAGCCTCTCAAAGTAAGACAAGCGTAGGAAGAAGGGCGGGTCTGAAGTATGACGTGTCTCTTAAAAGTTTCTCAAATTACATTTCTCTAAATGACCACTAGGTGGTAGTATTATATAGGAAAATTAGCATCACACTCCGGAGCCATCGGACATCATCGCCCATCTCTGCTCGGATCGTAAGGAGCAGGTATGAAACATTACAGCCTTTTTTGTTAATTTTACTGACTGTTCATGTTACATGTTTGGCATATAATTGTTCTTAAACTGCTGTTAACTTTTACACAGTTGATATTAAATATTTTACTACAGTATTTGGTTCAGAATCTTTTTTTTTTGTAGATCTTCCTCATTTAAAATTGGGTGCGTCTTATATGCCAGTGTGTCTTCTATGGTGAAAATACAGTATACAGAATGTCTATGTTTCAGGAAGTGACGCATACTTCCTGCAAACAAACACAGGTGAGTGGTTTCTCAAATACCAAAGACATGTTAAGGATTTTGCTATAAGCATCAACACAGTTCAAAACACAGCAAAACCATGAGAGTCATTTTAAGGAAGTATAGTTTTCACAAGTTTTATCGATATGAAGTCCTCAACTGAATCACTCTGAGATAAAGCAGCGTGCCATGCATTGCATAGCCACAGGGCAACCACTGCCAGAATGTCTCGAACAGATTGAGACTGGCAGAAATCATTCAGCAGGGAACACAAGTCTAGCACTGTGTCTCCTCAGGCAGCAAGAAAAGGACAGACAATATGCCGATTTTATATTCCACTGAGGTTCATAGGAGAAAACAGCTGCTTTGGTGAGTGATACAAATTCATATGTAGTCCCTCTTGCTGCTACTTTGAATTTAAAACAAGGAACTTTTGTAAAAGAAAGACACATGTCTAAATAAAAGAAGAATTGAGAGGAACCCAACAAGCACCAGAAAGAATAAAAAAAGACTTGAATGCATCAATCTCATGCATTATTCATAGATCAAAATCTTCATAGATGCAAGACTATAGAAACATTGCAGGGGAGCACACAGATGAAAGCATTCATCAAATGGGCGGAAACGACTAAAGCTGTAGTCTGTTATCTTAAAGCAATTATAGCCAAAAAAGACAAGGTTAGAATATAAAATAGGACCAAATATGAGACTGGTTAACGAGAAGAAATGTTAAAAGCTATGGTTCTGAACTCAAATGTAATTTATTGATTTTAGCTCAGTCTGGGGAAATATCTGTTTACTGATGGCGCTGTCACAATGGCCAGACGACGTGCTGCCTATCAAAGTGTCACTTTATTCTTGTGTTGTGCCAGTGAGGATAGAACCCAATATACCTCAAAAATTCCTCAGGCCATTTATTAGGGAAATAGACATCTGAACATTTAAAACTCAAAATGTTAGAAATATGGATCTCATGTCTGCAAAACTAACACTTGAAATGAAATATTGATAGCTAATCGGTATCGAATCTAAACCATAAAATAAATATATATGGGCTGGGTATTGTGACCATTTCGGCAATTCGATTCCATTTTTTTTTTTTTATGGTTTCGAATCAATTTCGATTTGATGTTGATTAGCTATCAATATTTCATTTCAAATGCTAGTTTTGCTGTTAGTAGTAGATGTCCTCTTCCTCTACTCACCCGCTCCTCACCTACTTTATCTGTGCGTGAGTGTTTCCTCTTTCCTAATCACCTCTGCGTTTTATAATGTGCTCGCTCTTTCTTGTCGTCGTGAGGTCGTTGTTATGTGTATGCTTGTGTTGGATCCCAGTCTTCGACGACACTGCTGTTGGATCAAGTTTGTTGTAAAGCTCATGACTTGTTTTTTTGTGTGCAAGCGTGAGATTCTCCGCCCGGTCTCAGATTCTGATCCCGCCTTTTTTCACTTGTGACCTTTTTGTTGGACTTTATTTAATTCCTGCTCCCTGCTCTGTCTATCAGTGAGAGTAAATAAATCTTTGAATATTCGCAATTGTGGTTTTCTGTCTTAACCCGTGACGCACACACACACACAAACTTGGTGAAAAAAGGTCCACTGTAGAAAATGGAAGAAGCTAAACATGACTGTCAATCTCCCTCGGACTGGGGCTCCACGCAAGATCTCACCTCGTAAGGTCTCAACGATCCTAATAAAAGGTTAGGATTCAGTCCAGAACTACACGGGAGGAGCAGGTCAATGACCTGAAAAGAGCTGGGACCACCATTACCAAGGTTACTGTTGGTAATACACTAAGACGCCATGGTTTGAAATCATGCATGGCACACAAGGTTCCCCTGCTTAAGTTTGCCAACGATCATTTGGATGATCCTGAGGATTCACGGGAGAAAGTCATGTGGTCAGATGAGACCAAAATAGAACTATTTTGTCATAATTCCATGATGCGTGTTTTGGGGAAAGAAGAATGATGAGTACCATCCCAAGAACACCATCCTGTACTGTGAAGCATGGGGGAGGTAGCATCATGCTTTCTCTGCGCATGGGACAGGGTGAATGCACTGTAATAAGGACTACATGTGTCTCAGCAACAGCCCAGAAATACGGAAAAGATCTGTGTGAAGGAGTGGGCCAAAATCCTCGGGTGTTCTCAGGTGTTCAAATACTTATTTGCCACTGTATCATCCAAATAAAAAAATCATACATTGTGATTTCTGTATTTTTCTTTTTAGATCATGTCTCTCACAGTGAACGTGTACCTACACTGAAAATTTCATCATAAATAATTCACCATATATATATATATATATATATATATGAACAATAGTGGCTGAATCTCTTTCGAGTACCAGAATTGACCAAAATTAGCAATAAAAACAAGCAAAACCAATCTTACTTTTTCTCACACGCAACATCAAGAAAATGTTTTCCATTATTTGATGATTTTTGCCTCTAAATAAAATATGTAATTTGAAAAAGTTCCTCCATTAAACATAATCCTTTTTTATAATTTGATTCATAATAATGTTTAACAATAAGAAGTTATAATATTGTATCACAGAATGAAATATCATCAAGGTATTTTTTGAAAGATTAATTGACTACACTATAATTTACTTCTAGCTACAGGGGGCTCAGTAGTTTTGTTTTTTCAGTTCTTAATTCCCCTGCTGCTTAAAAAAAAATCAGTTTTTCCTTCATTAAAACTGCATTAATGATATCGCACTGCATTAAAAGCTTTTATTTCCCTAAACCAAACAACTAAGCTGCACTTATATCTGGTTCTGATTTTCTTGTTGTTTCTTTGATTCTGCAAATGTCTTAAGTATTCACTTGAGAGCTCTTGGAGTACGATGATCTCCAGAGGACATAAGTTGCGATCTCAACACTGTCTAGAACTTGCTGCTGGCAATTATGAATAAAATGTATTTTCTAAAGTATTACATTATAATACACCGTACAAAATGACTTTAATGATGAGACGTGCAAACATTACTGTACAATACTCCAAGCACACTGCTCAACTCATCATCTTTGAAGCATTTAATCATGCACATCTCTGCCTGCATCCCCTCCCCTAAGTGTGATTGGTCAATAATTAATTTCGAAAATTAAAAATGTTTCTGCAGATGTCTAACTCTTTGCAGATAACAGCTGTCAGAACGCAATCACCGATTTTCCTTCTATACTTTATATATTTTGACAGTGTCCTCATTTAAATGCTTTGACCTGACCAAGGAAGTCTAGAAATGTTTAGAAAATAGCAAAAGTTTAACACAAACAATGCTTTCAGGATAATAAACTAGCATCAATTCTTAAAAGTGTACAGTCAGGGATTTTTGTAGTCAGGTGATTGATCCATCAAATATTCAAAACAGGTGCAAATGAAAATCAACGTGAGATGTATGTTGAACCCCAGTTATAACCTGAAACTTAAACATCTGTGTAGGAGGCTTAAAGCTCACAGCTAAACTACCAGGATGCCGCTTAGAAAGTTTCTTGTCATGGTGATGAGCAACAAGCATCTGCATCAACAAGGTCTCTCAACTAAGAAACAGAAACAAGTGAGGATCATATTCTCAGTGGTCAGCTAAAGAGCAAATAAGACACAACAAAATAATTATCCTTCAAAATTGGAAGATGTCCAGCAATGTAATTATCTCAGAGCTAACCAAAACAGTGGTAAGCAGGTGCGCCTATCTACTGTCTGCAGAAATCAGGCCAGAAGTCTTCTTCATGGAAGACTTGCAGACAAAAAAGCATACCAGCAACTCAACGCCAAGCAACTCAATTGTGCAGGAAAACATTGGAACTGGGGTGCAGAAAAAAGCTACCCTAGAAATAAAATGTTGGACCAAAGAAAGAAAAAACTATACACTCAGCGACCTCTTCATTTGGTACTACTTGCTGTTACCAGGTTGGGCTCACTTTTGCATTCAGAACTGCCATAATCTTTGTGGCATAGATAGGTACTGGAAACATTCCTCAGAGATTTTAATCCATATTGACATGATTGGGTGCATCAGATGCTGCAGAGGTGCTCTATTGAATTGAGATCTGGTGACTATGGAGGCCATTTGACTACAGTGAACTCATTGTCATGTTCAAGAAACCAGACTGAGATGATTTGTGCTTGATGACATGGCAGATTATCCTGCGTGAAGTTGCCATCAGAAGACGGTTACACTGTGGTCATAAAGGGATGGACATGGTCAGCAATAAAGCTCAGGTAGACTGTGGAGTTGACACAAACCGTTGATACAAGGTAGGATGGATTCGTCCTTTCAGATCTGGCAACATTTTTCCTGTATTCTATTGACCAATTTTGAAGAGCCTCTGCAAACCGTAGCCCTATTTCCTGTCCTTAGCCGAGTGGCACCCTATGTGTTCTTCTGTTGCTCTTGCCAATCCCCCTCAAGGTTCGACATGTTGGGCATTCAGAGATGCTCTTCTGCATACCTCGATTGTAACGAGTGGTTATTGGAGTTACTGTTGCCTTTCTATCAGCCCGTGCCAGTCTGGCAATTCAATTTGCCGCTCACTGGATATTTGTCTGTAGAACCATTCCTAGAGATGGCTGCACGTGAAAATCCCAGTTTATCATCAGTTTCTGAAATACTCAGACCAGCCCATCTGACACCAACAACCATGCCATGTTCAAAGCCACCACTTCCCCATTCTGATGGTCAGCAGATCGTCTTGGCCATGTCTACATGCCTAAATGCACTGAAAAACTCTCATGCGATTGACTGATTAGAAATGTAAGCAAACACACACAACCAATCAAAATGAATTTGATTAATCCCGCCTCTCCACTGTCACCAGCAAGTAACACACACATGATTCATCTGTGGAAATGACAAAGGAAGCAATCAATTCCTGAAGCACGCTCAAAGCGCAACATTGGGAATTCCACCCAAATGAATGTTCTACCAATCACTGTCTGCCCGACCATATTCAAAATGATAACATTCTCCAGCTAATCATCAGGATACAAGACAAGCCTTGAGAGCATGTCACAAATCAATATATTCAGACATTGAATTACAGTTGAATTACAGAAAAGGCCAATGTATATGGCTTTGTCGATGCTATACAAAATCTACAACAAAGGCTCCGCATAGACTCTGACCTCATCTTATCTTTTACATTTTGCATTACATCACTCAAAAAAATTCATTTCAAAGAAAATTTTGATAAAAAATATGTATGTATAGTCATTTATAAAGAAGATAATAGGAAAAACTCATTCATTGATTAATTTTCTCACCAGGTTATTCCCGTTTTTGGGGTCACTGCCTATTGAGATGCGGGCAAGATGCGGGTGTACACCCTGGACAGGTCGCCAGTCGGCAGCATTCACTCACACATTTACACCTAAAGGAAATTTTGATTATTTAAATAACCTAACCACATGTTTTCAGGATTGTGGGGGAAACCGGAGTTCCCGGAGAAAACCCACGCAAGCACAGAGAGAACATGCAAACTCCTTCCAGAAGGTCACAGGTGAGCCTCGAACCAGCAACCTTCTAACTGGAAGGCCACAGTGATACCCACTGTGCCACCATCCCACCTGACAGGAAACATTTAAACTTTAAAACCTTCTTTTCGGCCAACAAAAAGGGGATGTTTTCTTAGGAGCAAAGAAGCTGAAAAGAGTGTCAAAAATCAGCAATAATTGCATTTGCGTGTGTTACACAAACTCCACCTGTTGTTTCCTAAGAGGCTGTCAGCTGTGATAATAAGCACAATTAATCCTGAATAACCTTGCAAGCAGAAGCACTCAGCTTGCAACATGCTTTCCCTTTCTAAAATCTAGCAGCTAAATGTTTAACGTTGAACCAAATACAAAGATTATTCAAAAGTCTGAGCACAGAAACACAAGGTTATGTGTCCCCTATAAGGTAGAAACATTAAAGTGAAAAGGAACAGCTTTCATTTAGAATCAAACCGTTTTTATCATAAATCATTCAATGCAGAAGTTTAGAGGGAGACACAGAAAAGGTCAGTAGACAATCCTGCAGCCTCTGGGGGTAAATAGGTTCTTACAAATTGTGTTTTTCTTGAGACTCTGAGCAGTGTCTCCATGGACAGAGAAGTTAATGAATCCAGTGGCACAGACGTGTTGTCCGGACTCGTTGAAGCCTGACTGACATGGATGCAATCAGGAGGAGTTCAGTGTCATGTCACAAAGGGCTGCTTGAGGCTAAAGCTCCATGATTAATGTGTTGAAATTTCTTCATGACGTCCTCATTGAAAATAATTAGGAATGAGTCATCATAACCTGATGAGTGCGGTGGAAATCAGTTTTTGGAAACAAGACGACTCTATACCATTATTTTTCACAGTTAATTCATATTTTGTGTTTAAAATCTGCAGAAAATTATCTATCATTACATGGATCTGACCGATTTTAAAAATAATGTTGAATGTTTTACTCAGAAATTATGTTGTGTTTTTGTTCTTTATTTGTTGTAGTTAATTAAATTAAAAATAGAGATAGGGATGTTGAGATGGAAAAAACACTGAAGTCAACCTTCCTTTAGTTTGACAGGTATCAGATGATGGTAGTCGAAGGCCAAACAACCGCACACTACCAAAGTATAGCCCTAATGATATCCCAACCAAACTGAATAGTTATTGGAAGTTTATGAACAATTGCCAAGTACTGCCATTAACTGCACAAGAGACAACAGCTTGCTGTAGGATGTGTGTCTATTGCTATATACCTTGTCTGGTCACCACCAGAGCCTCTTTAGAGGTTGAAGCCCGAAGTGATGAGTACAAGGTTACAAGGTAAGCTGTCCGGACCCGGATCATTTCTCGCCTCTGTGCACCCGTTGTCCAATGAAAATTACCCAGTACTAGTAACACACTTATCTGCCAGGCCGTCACTGTCAAAAACCTATGGGTGATGGACAACAGCCTATGTGCTCAACACACAATCATCTTTTGAAATTTTTAGCTCAAAGATTAGGATCATAATAAATGCTGCTTTTAAGGAATCCTTATTAAGAACTTCTTGTTAATTCGAATAATTTAGTTAATTGGTTTAATGGTGTGCAAAGTATTGTACATAAAGTCATTTAAATACTAAGTCAACAAAGATTGGCAAAACTGATTCATGATGTTTTTGTACTTAGTTTCTTGGTAAAGTGCCTATATCATCACTTTGAAACATTAATTATTTAGTTTTTAAAGCAACAGGTAGAAACGCATCCAAGGTCTATAACACTCTAATTATCTGTTAATACATGTTTTTTACAGGATATTTAAATGACTCAGCAATTAATCGTTTGACGACTCATTTGTACGAAATTGGTAGTTCAATCGGTGGTAGGAGGGGTGTAGTATTGGGTGACCTCACACTTTTTAGCTAAAGATTCAGTTGGAGAAAAAAGATCAGCGTCTCAGCGTCTTATATTCAGAGTGGAAAATTACTATGACTATGTAAAAAATTGCACTTTCACATTCAATGCTAAAAGCATATGTTCATCCATCTTAGAGCTATGTTACACACTGCATGAAGGGTCATTTTTAATAAATAATGATAAAACCTAGTAGTTTCAGTAGTTCGTTATCTAGACCTGGTGTAGGTCGTGAGCATCATGAGCATGCCTAGCTGTCTTCTTGGATATGTCCAAGCTAGCCCCCGTGTAGAGAAAGGGTGGAAGGTGGGGTTCGGACTGAGACAAATTGAAGACGGATTAAAGTTTTCTCAGATTGTTCAACTGTACAATGATGCTTCATCAGAAACTCACAATACAACTAGAAAAATGTGTACTTCCTGAAGGAATGTGTGAATGCTGGTAGCTGGTGCTGCTGCTGTTGCACACTACATACGCATATCTTTCATAATTGTGTGATTTGTTGTTATGTGTGTATTTGGAAAGAATTTGTTTTGCAATCTGTCAATATAACATTTTTAAAACTGTTGAAAAGTAATCATCAGAAAAATTTGAGATCCCCCTAGTATAATTCTGCAGGTGGAATTTTGATTATTTGATTAGGTTAACCTCAGAAAACAGAAGTACCCGGAGGAAACCCACGCAAGCGGGGTGAACAGGGAGAACATGCAAACTCCTTACAGGAAGGTCATAACCGAGCCTCGAACCAGCAACCTTCTAACTGGAAGGCCACAGTGTTACCCACTGCACCACTGTCCCGTATTTTTCATTTTACAGTACTTTTTACAAGACGCATTCAGTTCGATGCAGAATATAAAATACAAGTGCAGAATAGGTTTTACCTGTGCATCCATGAGCAGGTGTCTCATTAGTCCCATAGACTGGTTCAAAGTGTGTTTTTCACTAGGTAAGAAAGTGTCCTCTTCGTGGCTCATGGCATTAGGGCTATTCACCATGAAGTGAGCTATCTGGTCGTTCAGGCTGTTCAGAGATTGCACAGCTGAAAAGAAGAAAAACATTTGATATTTTATCATGGCTACCTTTACATTACACAGTAACAACCTGCCATTTCTAAATGTACATTGATGGAATAACTGCTTTGTCATTTCTATCAGATAAAGTGAGGGCATGAGATGCTGAGCTGTTAATGCTTTATAGGAATTGCTCTGGGCAGGAAGACGCCAGTACATTTAAAGGTAACACTGGCTCTCGATCGACTGTAAAAAAGATGGATGGTGCATATACCATTTTGAAGAGAAAATGTGCAGGATTGTGGCACTGACACTGCACATGGAAGGAGGCTGTACATTCACATTCTCATTGATTATTTGAAAACACAGACCAATTGTGTGAAAAAAAAACTTAATTGAAGATGGATTCTTTAAAAAGTTGGTTGTCATCTCAATGTTGTATTTGACGGATTTCAGCTTTCTGATGTCATTCTCAACAAGCGACATAGGCTGCGTCCATCTGGACTAGCCAGCACAAAAGGCTTTTTTTTTCTATTTGCACACACTGCAGCAGGCTCATGTTGGGTTTTACACTGTGTTCCTGTAGCTACAAATAATAAAATACACACTTTTTAAATAACAAACAAAAAAAAAACTGAATTAAGAAGTATCAACATTCCTTCAGTAAATTAATTAAATCAACATGCAACATGTAAAAAAAAAAATTAACATGCAAAAACATGTTTTTGTCAACAAGAGTGTGTGAAAAGCATGGAAGGTGATTTCTGGGATACCCCTACATGCCCCATTTTGACCATAGGTCACATGTAATCTTCATAATGCTGAATGGCTCCATGTTATTTTAGTAGTCAGTCCAACTCTGTTTTCTAAAGTGAAAGAAAAACTCCAAATGAAATAGCTTAAAAATCTTTTAGTTTAATTTATGTACTTGCATAAAACTTTACTTGCTGTGCCAAACAGAACCTGTCAGCAGGTTTCTCTCTCTTATTGGTTCTTTACCTTTTTTCACTTGTTCTCTTTTTTTCTCTTATTGGTGGCGCACATACCTGCACGTCCTTTCTCATTTGGTTGTGTGTGTATATAGCTTCTTGTTCGAAGTCTACTCTGTACAGTTTTTTAAGTCTCACATCCTCACTTAGGTTTTATTCGGTACCCGCACGCTCCTGCTATATATTGGTGGTTGAGAAATAAAACAAAGCTGATTGTCAGTGTGTCACATAGAGAAAAAAAATTTAAAATATTGTTTAAATACACAAAAATTTACTGTATATTAAGTTTTTTACTTGAATTTTTGATCCATATGGTATGACGGTCACAATTGTGGCAAAAAGCTCCCTTGTTAGTGTAATTCATGTAAATATCAATAGAAAACATGGTAATTAGTATCAATAAGGTTCTCAAGTTATTTTTTTACCATTGTCATAAGGTTTGAGAAAATTTATTGACAATATTTTGAAAGATTTGAGGAGCGATGTCCTGTTTTACATGACGATTTAGAAAAATAAAACAAATCACAATTCTTCCCACGAAAATGTTTCACGATTAAAATGTTTGAGGAAGTGAGTTTAGGAAAATTGTACTCGATTTGCACTCCATATGAAAATGTAACGACACTTTCACATCATACCATTTGACAATTTGACAATATTGGTGATGCAAATTTAAAGAAAAAGGCATATTTTCAACATAACATCTGATAGAACATAGAACATTTGCCAATTTATGAGTCAGAAATACACAAAAAAATACGTGCTGGATGCAAAGAATCATTCTCTTCATGAGTGTTCCCACTACATTGTAATCTGTTTCCATAATCTCACAATTAAACCATGGTATAACAGCCACACTCGTGCCCTCAAGAGAGAAACCCGCATTCTAGAGAGGAAATGGAGAAATACTAAACTAGAGGTTTTCAGACTTGCATACAGAGACAGTATGCTCAGTTACAGACAGGCACTAAAGGCTGCAAGGGTTCAGCACCTGAGCAAACTGATAGAAAACAATCAGAACAATCCCAGGTTCCTTTTTAACACAGTGGCTACACTAACAACAAATCAGTTATCTGTAAAGAGTAGGGGTGTAATGGTACGCTAAAATTGTATTCGGTTCGGTACAGTGTCTTGGAGAGTTCGGTTCGGTTAATTCGGTTCGGTACAAAAAAATAAAAACTTACATAATCTTTATTTTGAAAAGCTACCAATACACAATAGAATTCTTGCATAAAATAAATAAAAGTGACACATTTGGGTGATATTTTAAATAAATTGCACTCTTTATAAAGAAAAACACATTTTATTAAATAAAAAATGAAATACTGCAACTAGTTAGGACCTGAAAACTTTTAACACTAGCAACAGCTTCAGCTTATATATCAACAAAACTAACTATTCAAGTTTTAGGCTAAAAAGATTAACCTATCCACATTTTCTGAAGAGAGCACAGATCTGGTTGCAGTGACAATATCTCCAGCAGTAGAAAATGTTAGATGTGTTGCCTGCCCGATCTCCGTGGAACAATGTCGGCATACAACTTTAAATTTATCCACTCGTCTATCCCCGTTATGTATTTTAACAGGGAAGCCAAAGGCGATTTTCCGCACGGACGCTATTGAGTGTCGCACAGTACAGCTGCACGTCCCTCAATAGCGTCCGTGCGGAAACTCGCCTAGGAACATGGTTCCGCTGCGCTTAATATCGCGCTAATAATACATTTATATTATTTAATACAAATACCGAATACCGAAACGGTACGCAAGTGTCCCGAACCGAACAGGCCGTACCGAAACGGTTCAATACATACCGTGAACCGTTACACCCCTAGTAAAGAGTATTCCATCTCAGTTTAGTAGTGAAGACTTTATGAACTTCTTCACTGAAAAAATTGAAAATATAAGAAACACAATTTCTGACGTCCAACCTCTGACAGCATCCTGTGTTCCAGTCTCACCTGAAATTACTCAGTTACAATTACAGTGTTTTACAAGTATAGGACAGGAAGAGCTGTACGGCCTTATAAATAAAACCAAATCCACAACATGTGTGTTAGATCCTATTCCAACCAAACTGCTAAAAGACGTGTTACATGCAGCCGGAGAACCTATTCTTAATATCATTAACTCCTCGCTATCCCTCGGTCATGTCCCTAAACCTTTCAAGTTAGCAGTTATCAAGCCTCTCATCAAGAAACCAAATTTAGATCAAAACAAACTATCAAACTACAGACCAATCTCAAACCTTCCTTTTATGTCTAAGATTTTAGAAAAGATTGTGTCTGCCCAGTTATGTAGTTTCCTGAAAGACAACAATATCTTTGAAGAGTTTCAGTCAGGTTTCAGGCCCCATCATAGCACAGAAACTGCACTAGTAAAGATCACAAATGATCTTCTCTTAGCTTCAGACCAAGGCTGCGTCTCTCTCTTAGTTTTATTAGATCTTAGTGCTGCATTCGACACTATTGATCATGACCTCCTACTAGA
This sequence comes from Danionella cerebrum, assembly GCA_007224835.1. Lineage (NCBI taxonomy): Eukaryota > Metazoa > Chordata > Actinopteri > Cypriniformes > Danionidae > Danionella > Danionella cerebrum. The sequence continues at coordinate 707,835 of SRMA01026544.1, read as the reverse complement.
TCGCTTACAAAATCTCATAGGCATTCAGGGATCAGCATTAAAATGGTTTAAATCATATCTGTCTGATCGTTACCAGTTTGTAGACTTAAATGGAGAACAATCTACTCTAATGCAAGTAAAATATGGGGTTCCACAAGGCTCTGTCTTAGGACCCCTACTTTTCACATTATACATGCTTCCCATAGGTAAGATTATTAGAAAGCATGGAATTAGCTTCCACTGCTATGCCGATGATACCCAGATGTACATCTCCTCAAAACCGGGAGAAGCATCACACTTGGCGAGGTTAACAGATTGTGTTAAAGACTTAAAAGTTTGGATGACTCATAACTTTCTTCTATTAAATCCAGATAAAACGGAGATCTTGCTCATCGGCAACAAGAACAGCACACAGAACACCCAGCATTTAAATTTTAGTTTAGAGGGATGTACTGTAACCGCTAGTTCCACAGTAAGAAACCTGGGAGTTATCTTAGACAGCGACTTATCTTTTAAAAATCACATCAGTCATACCATAAGAACAGCCTTCTTTCAACTCAGAAATATTTCAAAACTTAGAAACATGTTATCGTTATCTGATGCAGAGAAGCTCGTCCATGCATTTATGACCTCGAGACTAGATTATTGTAATGCATTACTAGGCGGTTGTTCAGTATCATTAATAAATAAGTTACAGTTAGTGCAGAATGCAGCAGCTAGAGTTCTAACTAGATCAAAGAAATATGACCATATAACCCCAGTTTTATCATCTCTACATTGACTACCCGTCAAATTTCGCATTGATTACAAAATAATGCTATTGACGTATAAAGCCCTTAATGGATTAGCGCCCAGTTATCTATCAAACCTCCTAACACGGTACAACCCCACACGCACCTTAAGATCTCAAAACTCTGGACTTCTAGTAGTTCCTAGAATAGCAAAGAGCACTAAAGGCGGTAGAGCGTTCTCACATTTAGCCCCTAAACTCTGGAATAGCCTCCCTGACAGCGTCCGTGGCTCAGACTCACTCGCCCAGTTTAAGTGTAGATTAAAGACGTATCTTTTCAGTAAAGCCTATACTTAACTCTGTGAAAAACTGCGATCTTACATTAACTATATTAATATTACATTAAACTATATTAATAAAAAATTAATTATGAACAGCAGCTACGCTAATTCCGCTCCTCTCTTCTTTTCTTCTTTTCCATACACATCCGGAGATTCGCGGAGGCTTCGCTCACCATCACCTCACCCTAACAACCAGATCCACCTGGAGATGTTCTGGCGCCCCCTGGACCGCAGCCCACCAACCCCACTCTTCTTCCAATACTCATCCCGAGGCTCCCGGAGGCCCTGCCCACCAGCTCCTCACCCCAACAACCAGACTCATCAGGAGAAGATCCGACGCCGGGAGGCTCGCCACCAGCCCTCAACCTAACAAACAGATTCACCTGGAGATGTTCCGGCACCCCTGGACCTACACCGAACACAGTCATCATCTGTTTATACTATATTATCTGTTTATGTTTATATTATTATATCATCTGTTTATACTACATTATCTGTTCATACTACCAGATCATATGTTTATACCATAGTTTATCACACTGCTGTTGTTACCCAAATGAGGATGGGTTTCCCTTTTTGAGTCCGGTTCCTCTCAAGGTTTCTTCCAAAAGGGAGTTTTCCTTGCCACAATCGCCCCAGGCTTGCTCATCAGGGACATGTACACCACTTAGTAATTAATTTCTTTTCACTTTGTTGAGTTTAAACTTGTTGGTTTACTGTAAAGCTGCTTTGAGACAATGTCTGTTGTGAAAAGCGCTATATAAATTAAACGAACTTGAACTTGAACTTAAACTGAAAGAGAGAGATAACAAAACATTTATTGTGTCCAACAATTTATTTTCATCAAGATGAACAATGCACATGCATTTAAAAAAAATCAGAAGTGCAAGCTGTCATTTCTAAAAATAATTCCAGTACATTCGATCATCTCGGCTGGTGTAGGTGAGCTCAAACACGAATGTGAGCCTAAAATGTTTGTGTGGCTTGCGTAGTTAATCAAGCTTTGCTGCATGCTTCCAGATGATAGGCCGCATTGGCATGCAGTTTGCCCTTCCCTAATCCCTCTCCCATGGGCTCAGCAGCTCCCTGCGCAAGCTTCCATTTACTATTAATCCCTCTCACTTAGTGAAGACTGCCAGAATTATTGTAAGTCCATTACCACTGAAGAAACCTCACATCCATGCCCATTTCAAAACATTTATTCTGCCGCCTTTGCAATCATGTCTGACCCTGTTTGCCTCTATCAATCAGTGCATCTGCATTCCCAGCTAATTTAGAAGTCATGTTGGTCTTCCTCAACACAAAAACATCACAGAGTAAAGCACTCAGTGTAATCAGAATATCTATGCATATTTATTTATTTATTTATTTATAGCTTTTGTTCAACTTTGCCAAGCACGCCAAAGCTGTTTGCTCATGCAGAATATGTGGGAAAAGAGGTCCTCGTTTACTAAAATCTTGCAATTGTATGTATCCAGATGCATCTCAAACCATTAGTATATTATGAAAAAAGTGAATTTATTGATGACTCATTTCAGAAAGCACCTATTTGAAAATCCTTCCTAACAACCAGAGTGAAAAAGTCCAAGTGTAAATTAAACAAGAATAATGTGGTATGTTGTAGAGATGTAATGATGCACTTTGCTCCTGATATCATGATACTATGTTCACCACAAGATATGTATTACGATATCATGGAAATGTAAAAAGACAAAAGCTTTAAAAAAAACTATTCTAAAACAATATATATACTTTATGATGCAATATAATCTTATAAGTGCAATGTACAAATGTGTAATATAACCTCTATACCTTAATATATATCTCTGACTGCTCTTATTTATACTATTGTACATACATATTTATATCTCAACACATATGTATATCTGTATATATCCTATATTTAAACAATTTTTGCTATCTTTATGTGGCTTTATACCGGATCTGGGTCCTAATTTCGTATCATAACATGGAAGTGTGTTGGTATGACAATAAAAATCCTTGAATCCTTGAAACTATTTCAACACTTAAAGGAAAATAAGACTACATTCAATTTTAAATAGGATTTATTAGGCCTAGTATGATATGTATTACAATTGGTAATATTAACCAGCCTCTAGGGGGCAGCAATCTCTGTACTCAGAGCATAAAATAAAGCAACAGCGTTCCTCTAGTGTAGACTTGTTATGAGTCTACTGCAAGACTTGTTAGGCTTGTGGTTTTTCACATGGTGAAGCTCTTAGATGATATTTCCTAGTAATGTCTACGTATTGTAACATTTTTGTATCACAACATATTGTTACACCCGTGGTATGTTGTACAAGTATATAGTAAACCTTCTTATTCCAGGCATCCCTCTCTGCTAACACCCCCTCCGGTTCATCCAGGAAGACAGCAAGGCATCTTTCCTGGGACCTCTTCCCCAAGGGATATGCCCGGAACACCTCCACAGGGAAGCGTCCAGGGGGCTTCTCTCGATAAGGAGGAGCCATGGTTCTACTCTGAGCTCCTCCCAGTGACTGAGCTCTTCACCCTATCTCTAAGGGAGTGCACAGCCACTCTGCGGATGAAACTAATATCAGCCGTTTGTATCTGGGACCACTTCTTTCAGTAACGACCCAGAGCTCATGGCCATAGGTAAGGGTAGGAACGTAGATTCATTGGTGAATCGAGAGCTTTGACTTGCAGCTCAGCTCCTTCATCAACACAACAGACCTGTACATCGACCGCGTTACTGCAGAGTCTGCATCAATCCCTCTGTCAATCTCCCGTTCCATTGTCCCCTAACTTGTAAACAAGACCCCTAGATACTTGAACTCCTACATTTGGAGCAAGATCACTTGACCAACTCGGGAGCATTTCACTTTTTTCAGACTAAAGAACCATGACCTCAGATTTGGAGGTGCTGATTCTCCCCCAGGCGTTTGCATTGGGCTGCAAAACATCCCACTGCACACTGGAGGTCCTCAAGCCAGCATGAACACATTATCACAGATGAAAGCACAGATGAAATCACGTGGTGCCCAAACTGGACACCGTCTGGATATTGTAAACCAGATTTTTTAAAAGGTACATTACGTTTTTTTTAAAAGTAGCATTGCCCAGAGTAACAAAATTACAAACTCATGAAGTTGTTTAAATAAAATTGGCTATAGTGAACATCTAGGGCCTTCAGCTTTTATTTGAAAATGAAATTTATTAAACCACAATGCTTCATAAAATAGGAGAATACATCGCTTTATGTAGAGGTGACTCCAAAAACCCTAACATCAGGCAGAGAAGCACAAACTCATTGGGGGTGTTTTTACTATTGCTCCTTTACATTAAACCATGGATTAAAAACGGATGTGGTCAGAAACAGTATTGCAGGGTTTATTTACAATTTGAGATGTACCAGAAAGAGACAACAAAAATGTCATAATACCCCATCTCAGAGTGGGTTTTCAAAAGAGCATTTCTTCCATTTTCCATGCCTGGATTGTTCTTGTGATGTGAGTTGCTCAAATCACATTTCAGGAAATACCACACTATCCCTGCATTGCTGACAGTGGCATAGCACAATGCTGGAACGGAATCACATTTTTTCCTATGATCTGCAACCACTCTGGGGAAAAAAGGATATTCAGTGTATAGCCAGTGCTATTTATTGTATAAACACTGAAGTGGTTCACCAAAACTGAAAGTCAGCTCGGGAGAATTCGGAGTTTTAACACTCTTTATGACAGATATGTTTCCTATTTTTTGTGCATTGCCGTATTTGTATGATAACTCAGATTAATCATATTTTATTAAAGTTTTTAATAGCAGAAAGTACAAACAGGGAATATTGAACTAAGCTAGAAAAGTTCCACAGTCCAAACCCGTAGCATAATAACAGAGAAGAAAAAAATCAATCTCACAGAAACAATTTCCATATCAATGTGGTAAAAATGTGACTAAATAAGGATTTTGAGCAGAAACAAGCCCAAAGAGCCTCCTCTGTTGAGTATTAAAGTCCAACTGAGAAAACATGTGAATTATTTGACAGAAAAATCTAAAGTCATATGCACTAATCTCAGAGCAGCACATCATATATTGGTATAAAAACTAAATCTAAATAAAAATCAAGTCTAATTCACATTCAACAGTCTGTGATGTGTGAAAAGACACTCCCTTAAGATGTAAAATGGTACAGTGAAATCACAACAACACATAACATTCTGAAACACATCCAGCAGAACTCTGCAGCGTGGAGCTAGTCTGAATCTGACAGCGAAGAGGCATTTTCCAAGAGCAAATCAATACATTTGCTCAGTATCAGCCTAATGATAAAAAGATATATGACAACAAAAACTTCTACAGAACAGTGAGGTTGTGTTATCTGGTGATAATTTATAGAGGTCATCTAGAGTGAGGCTATATATAGTAATCTAAGGAATGGAAATCTTTTGTCCTTTATCAATAGCTGAATTGAATCAGTCAATGTACAAGTGTTTACAATAGTTACTCATTGGTTTACCTACAGTATGGAAGTGATTGTACACAAGTGTGTGTCACATCGCTGGTGGAGCGAAGCCAAACCGGGTGATCACCCCTATGGTTCTGGCTTCAGAATGATTTCTGTCCAATACAACTCTATGGAAAAAAGTAGAACATTCCTCAGATGTAACGTTATTTACACAAATGGTTTTGATGATTTTCGAAAGTTATCTATACAATTAACAAAGTTAAATGTTTTTTTTGTTGTTGCTGTTGTTTTAAGTTTATTTACTTGTGGTTCACGATGGCTATCAAATTCGTTCTCAAAGTAATTACAAAACAAACTGTATATTACAAGCTAAATGTGAGAGGGGCATGTGCGAATCAGAACCGAGGCGGAGATCCTGAAACTATGATGGTTCCATCTTTATCCAGCGCCTGAGCATGTGCACCATTCAATCGGAATTCGGAAGGTGTCTCATAGGAACCCAATGGCAGTAAGCGGTGTCACATCGTCCATATTTCTTTATAGTCTATGATTGTACATAATAATGTTGTATACTCTGTTATTTTGAGCTTTGTGTGCCCTGGACCTCCCTCTCATTTGTTCATTGTTCAAATTCTGTTCAACATCTGGAGACTTCTAGTGGCAGTACCAGTTTTGAAGAAGCTATAGAATCTGATCTTGGAGATGAATGGAATAAAGTTCCAAGCTGTTCAAAGTGACAGCTCCATAATTATATCAGAGAACTTCATACAACAGACTGTATATTCCCCAGCGAGAGACATGAAAGAGAAAAACTGAAGGGTGAAAAGGGGGCTCAGCCAAGCCTTTGACCATCTGATTTAGTATGATCATCGGATATAGTGACAGCTGATGGTTGGTGCTCTTGCTGTCTAGGCAGACAGGAGATGAGAAAGATTGCTGCAATGAAGCTGATGTAGGGTTACCCACGCATTTACCCTACCAGCAATGCCCCCAGTGCACATTACCATGTAAATGACTAAACCTCTTGTCGTTTAGAGAGCTAAATGGCACATTATACATTCCAGTCGAAAATAAAATGTAAATGTAAAAATGTAAAATATTTTTAGAGTCACCATCCAAAAGTGGTTTTATAGATTGAGACGGATACCAATCCGAAACACACAAATGCATCTGAAACATTACTGATCATTCTTTTTCTCACCCTTTTCAGAAAATGAAAGGTTTATTATGTAAGAAACAAATCAGCCATGGTTTCAGCTGTATTGTATGCACTGAGTAGTCAAAGGTTGCCTTCGTCAAGTGCATTAGGTCAACAAACAGAAAAAACCATTGGATACAAACAGAAAAAAAACACGTGTTGGAAAAACCTGGAAATAACTAAACTTACTTCAATGGAGAGAATAAACTATGGACCTATCTATGCGTACCTGGTTATTTTTACACACAACAAGTTTTTAAGTATTCCCACACACGTATCTAACATGATAACATGCTTTTCTCTAAAGGCTCTAAAGTCTCTAAAATTTGCATGGGGCTAAATCTGGGCAGTATTTCATTACAAAAAAAGGAACCCAAGATTCAGCTCATGTTTCCATTGAATGTGAAAGATTCATATTTAGGTTGGAGGAGAATCTGCTTGTTGTACTCCATGTTGAGATCAGTTGAGGCAGTGTGTTCCTTTTTCAAAAGCAAAGTGATCTGCTACAGCTTTAGAGAGGAGACCAACAGCTCCACAAATAAGGTTTTTGCATAATAAATGATGGTGTACGTCTACACCAAAAAAATATACGGCTAATAACAGAAGGATTGGTAAAATGTGGTTCAATAGGTTCAACATTCCTTAATGAATCCACAACATTTCTTTTTTTGTAAGTGTAAACTATAATTAATAGATAACAACATTCGTTACTTTGAGAGACAAAATGAGAAAACAAATAACAAAAACAAATCAGCATCATTGTAGTCAGCATAGCCTTAAACTAAAAAAAAAACACTCAACATTTACAGCAATTTATCCTCCTTTCAAATTTGGTTGAGCTCAACAAATATTTCTCTAACTTTCAGAGCAAAAAGGAAGTAACAAATAGCAAGAAACCAAAAAGACAGATTCTGAGTATCATTATGTTGAAGGAGGAATCTGATGAGCCCTTTGATAGCAGCCGGGGGGGCAAAAGGAAACACCATGGGGCACTGTCTGCCAAGGCAATTTGAAAGCTTTCCAATAGCTTCACACTTCAAAAGTGAGGAGCAGAGTTAGATGAATGGATGTTTTGGTCTCTTGCAGGTTTTTCAGTGTACCAAAGAATGCATTCAGCATCAGAAGAACACAACTCAACCAAAATGAAGACGAACACTGACAGAAATGTCTCATTGTGCCTGTTTTATGCAAAAACAAATAGAGAAATCAGACTCCAATATATAGCACACACCACAGTAATTCTAATTGCTAGGCATAAGAAACGTATGCAAAACTGACAGATTGTATTATAGTTTTCCGAGCCATTGTTTTGCATATAATACAGCATTCCACACCATTTCCATCTCTCATTCAGGAACCTGCAATTTTGTTGTTTACCTCAGTGTAACACACAGCTATCTTTGCAAGTGCGCAATTCGTTCCCAGAGTGCCCCTGATTGCATGGTCCCCTGAGAGTCTGCACCTGCATTCTTCATACAAAGAGAGTTAATGCATTTGCTGGTGTGGAAGTGAATTTTTTCGGGGCTCAGCAGGAGACAGCAAAAATGGATAAGTGCACCAGATTATACACACAGAATTGTTTTAATTTAGCAAACAGGTTCATGAGTCTGCGTTGTTTCAAGCCAGCTGTGACCCGTCAGACCTTTTCATCTCTGCAGTTTCTTTAAGTAAGAGCATTAGATGGAGCAGTAGGCTTATTGAAGTATCCTACAATATCATGTTCTCGATAATGGTAAAAAGATAAATGTGGGACTTTTGGTCTGAAGCATTGATCTGAAGTGCCAGAACATTGTTGCATTTTAATGGCTAGCAGATGACATTTTTGTTTTATTGTCTGTTAATTTTGGATTTCTTTACAATTGGAGCATGAATGACATACATAGCAAAAGTTGATTTTAACACTCTATAAGTTAAAACACATTCAGAGTTAAGTGTTGCTCTGCCCCAGGGTTATTTTACAGAGTTGATTCAATGGTGTTAAATGAACCCATTTAGAGACGCAATATCACTCCACCAACTTGGTTCCTCTGTTGTCCAGTTTGATGCTTGTGTTTGGCACCACGTAGGTTCTAAGTTGGGTCTAAAATGTATAATAGAATATACTTCTACATTGGGTCTAAGTTTCTGTGTCACAGGATAAAGCTGGATTGTGTTTTGGCATGCTGATTGAAATGGCTATTTTTTGTCAACTAAGCCATATTCTAGTTGCTGCGTGAGCATTTACATGCACACAAGGTGCTTAAAAGTGAGGACAGAAGCATTTTAAAAATGTCAGTGTTGGCCTTTTTCAATCTATTTCATATTCAAACAGCAAACAATGTTTCTGATGGAAGTGTTTACATGTTTTTATTAAAGTGCATTTATAAATAAAATCCAGTGGGAAAAAAATATGTTTTCAGTTCATTTAGCATTATTTTGAGACTCCTTAAAGTGTTTTTTATACATCCTATATAATGTAATTGGAACAGGTTTAGTGTCAAAACAACAAATTTAGTGTCTTTACAATGTTGTTCCGGGGTGATTATTAATAACTCCGAAAAGTGTTCAATGCATTTGTTTTGGTGTTAATTTAAAACCCATTTGGTGAGTTATTTAATTAACTCTCACTCTGTATTATACAATGTTAATTTAACTCTGGAAAGGGTGGAGCCATATAAACCCCAAAAAAGTGTTACAATCAACTCCATGGGAGTTAAATCAACACTCTACCTTTTACTGTATTGAGAGACAAGAATAGATCAAGTGGATATGGAAGGTCTGTCAGTCAGTCAGGGGCTCATGAAGAAGCGAAAGAAATACAGTCATATCCACTAATGGCAGATTTTGTTATTTAGACTGATATTGTGCATTGACATACATCATTGAGTTGTTCATGAAGGGCCGTCACCAAAATGTCATTCAGACAGTCTGTTATGTGACTTGTATTTTCCATTAGGATGGAAAGACAGGTGGAGTTAAGTGTCGTCAGCATAACAAAAGGTAGCCATGACGGTGGAAGATGGGACCCAGGGAAGTGGTGTAAGTCAAGAAGAGCAGAGGTTCAATTACTGTTTACAGCAGTATACTTCAGGTCTTTTGTTTAAGGTACTGATCTGGCAAATCTGTTTCTGAGCAAAAATGAGTGAATAAACACTAAAGGGTTGCATCAATATATACTTTTTCTGTTTTGAGTATTAGAGTTTAAAATGTTTTCAAAGTAATAAAGGTACTGGCATTATTAAGTCATCTTACTGGTACACTGTATCGGCAAAGTACTCAAGTGTAAGTCACATTGAAGAAATGTTGTATTGATGCATTCCTAGTTTTAACTAGGGAAAGTAGGGAAAACTGGTTAGTGACTTTGATTTTTGTGCTATTTTGACTGTTTAAAAGGTTTTGAGGTTTAAAATGGCTGTGTTGTTGGTCATCTATGACACGTTATACCTCATAATAATTCATGAGCCTGAGTTCTCTTACACAATGAGAAAACATGGTGTGTCAATTATTAATGGTGGAACACACCCCTTTATTTAGCTTCAAGTTGTGTGAGTGTGTAGTAGTTAGGAGCTCAGTTACGAGTAGTAGATGTTTTCATGGTTTTGCTGTGTTTTGTATCTAACATTTTTTTCAAAAGTCTTATGAGAACTGGAGAATAATGAGTTGGCCTTGCTCATCAAAAGTTTACAATTGGCTGCCAAAGAGCTATCCATTGCCAAGGACTTTTACACCTTTTCAATGCAGATACTGTGGGTGCATCATAAATATCAATTTTCATTTCTTCAGTGTTTCTCTCAGTGCTCCGAAAAGGTGGTAATGGTTTAAAGAAGCATGGTATAAGCGTGCATTAGTATGTCTATGTAGGCCCGGGGATTCAGAAAGAGAGAAGTCTCTCAGCTCAATGTCAAAATGTTGTTTTCATTTCTATCTGTTTACTTTAAAATATCTTAACAATATGAAACACAATATTCTTCATTTAAAGTGTAATTTAGCATGCATAAGTCATCTGTAAAGTGGCATTTTAATCTTTGATAACTATGTTAAAATAATGTTTCAGATGACAGATGACAGAGGTGTTCTTCTAATAAAAGCAAAATAAATAACTTTGTTCAGATCCTTATTTTGCTCATCTGAAAAACATGGCTCAAAAGACTATTTGCAAATATTTTGAAACCACTGCTGGACTTTACAAGAGGAAAAATAAAAGTATTTTTTTACCATTGTAAAATTGGAACCAATCAAAATGGAAAGTGTCTTGAGAAATTTTAAAAAGTATGGTGGCAAGAAACCTTTAATGGTTAAAAGCTTATGTATCCCAGAGGCACCATGCCATTACAGGACCACATTCACCAACCCTTCACACTGACACTTATTCATATGGTCAGAAAGGGATAGAGACACACAGGCCTTTCCTATACAAGCAAAGAAGAAAGTCAGCAGTTTCCGTCAATTTACATCCATCACTGCCTTTTCCTGGCCTGTCATCTGGCTCCCCTAATGCTTCTAGTGCACCACTACTTTCACTGGGGTACTTTCAAAGGAAATACATAGCCTAAACTCATTGGCCTATACAAACTGCAAGTCCTCCAGCTCTATATGATGAATAATCAGATTGACAGACTTTTAAAAGATGGAGTCTGAGGGGATAAGCTTTGAAAAATTAGCAGCAGTCAGCAGTCACATCAGAAAAAAAGAAACCAGATGCAGAACACAAATTACAATGAGAACTACATTTCATTTTTCCACCACACCATGCCATCAACAGGTACAGGTATAAAAATAAGAATAGAAAACACTTTTGTAGTGAACCCAGGCTTTTAGGAAGCACCTTAATAGTTTTGAATGCATTGGCAGTTTTGCTGACACTTAAGAAAAGTTGTACAGTGCATAAGATTAATAGAACTGGCGTTAAATTGAATTTACTTCATGCTATAAGATTCAAATTGAGCTGCAACTGATGTATTAACCTCAGCTGTTTGCACACAAACACCTTTCATTATCTTGTGCATTCCCTTCCTTTTCAAAAAGAACTTGCAAAAAGTAAGCCTATATGCAGTTGTGCTTGTACTGTCTGTAATTTCCAGTATGATGCAATTTGTTTGTTTAATTGTTCAGTAGTTAGTTCATCTTTCCTGTATTCGAGTTTTAGTAAGTTGGGTTTGCCCCATCCTGGGCATTTCTATTATTTTCCTTTTAATAAAGCATCTCAAGTTCAAAAATGACTCTGTCCTCCATCAGGATGACAAAACAACGACGCAGACAGCTCGGAATTTCACATTAGTTTGTGTTTATTCTAATATTAGTTTATGTTTTCTAGTGCAATAATCTCTGTGTAAGTTTGCACGTTGTTTCACCTTTAAACAAGTCACAAATGCCATGTTGGAGTAGAAAATGTATAATATTTTTTAACTCTTCATTGTCTTTGCCTTATTTTAAATGTTATGTTTTGATATGACATTTTTTTCTGAGATCATAAGGGTCGTCGACTGATCTACAACTACACTCGTCGACTATCTCTCCATCCACCTCTGTCCGTAGCCTTGGAGTGATCTTCGATGAGGAACTGACATTCAAGGAACACATTGCTAAAACTGCTCGATCTTGCAGATTTGCTCTGTTCAACATCAGAAAGATCAGACATCTCCTTACAGAACATTCAACCCATCTTCTGGTCCAAGCAATGGTCATATCAAGATTCAACTACTGCAATGCTCTTCTCGCTGGACTTCCTGCATGTGCGATTAGACCCTTTCAGATGATCCAGAACACGGCAGCTCGACTGGTCTTCAAGAAACCAAGAAGAGCACACGTCACCCCTCTCCTCATCTCTCTCCACTGGCTTCCCATTGAGGCTCGAATCAAGTTCAAATCATTGACGCTGGCATACAGGACAGTCACAGGCTCCACTCCTTTATACCTCCACGAACTCCTCCAGCTCTACGTCCCCTCCAGACGCCTCCGTTCAGAAAATGACCAGCGTCTCGTGGTCCCATCTCAGAGCGGCAAAAAATCACCAGGACCTTCTCCTTCACAGTTCCTGGCTGGTGGAATTCCATTGCCGTCCCATTACGGAAAGCTGAATCTCTTTACACCTTCAAAAAGCAACTAAAAACTCTACTCTTTTGAGAGCACTTACTAACTTAACATAAGCACTTACTTACTAACTTAACTAAAAAAAAATATAAAAAATAAAACAAAACCCTCTGAAGCACTGATTTGAATTCATTTTCTGTACTAGCTTGAATGTGTTCTATGTGTATGTCTTCTGATCAACCCACTTTGTACCAAACTGCTTGATGTTTACTCCCAATGTAAGTCGCTTTGGATAAAAGCGTCTGCTAAATACATAAATGTAATGTAAATGTAAATAAGACCTCACTTAATCTATAACAATGAATAAACAATGGAAAACCGTCCATTTAAAATTGGACTTTATACCTCTCTTATATTTTAAGCAAGAAACAAATATAGTTAAACTATGGGACTTTGGTTTTAGAGTCCTTGACTCTGTAGAAAATAACAGCTATGAGCTTTTTCACAGCACACAACAACTGTGATGTAGTAGTGACTGCCAGTTACCAGACTGCCATTTTCATTTATTGAAGTAAAAAAAGATTGCAGAAAGGACCTGACAGTTACTTTCAATAAAAAGCCAGATAGTGTGAACTGAACTTTCTTTCTGTTCTCCACAAAATACAAAACACAATTCAGCAGGAGCGGTAATCAAAATTCAAATGAAGGTGGGGAAAACTCCATACATCAATAAATGAAAGTTTAACTTAAGATGGTCTCAGTACTGGTTTCCATGGTGACAAAGCAGCTCTCCTTTTGCTCTCTGATCGATGTTAATGTCACCCATGCTGCGAGGCTTTGCTCTTATCATTTTTTCCATGGCTGCCCTCCAAAAACTGCTTGACTGCTTTACACTGGCATTGATACTTTTGTTGGAAGAGACAGTGGTGTTTCATGAACAATGAAAACTGGCTTTTATTACGAGATGCCTGTAAGAAACTGGTTATTGTTTTTTTTTTTTTTGGAACGTTTCATGTATAGTGAAGTAGTAAGGTATGACTTTTAAAGAAGCCCTTGTAAAATGTATAATTTATAAATAAATATGAGTGCATATAATTATAAAATAGTAGAGGGGTAACAATACAAAAATGTCACAAAACATATTGTGGAGCAAGGAGATATTGTCTAAGAGCTGAAGAGTTGCTTTGTGTGATTGTGATTCTAGTCACTTCTGAAACTTCTTTACCTTGTCTTCTTGTTTTATGTAATATTTACTAGAATTATCCTTTACTTATATATTAAACAAAAAAATTATAAAAAAAGTTATAAAATTATATAAAAAATATGACTCCATGCAAACATTAACACAGCCCCCTAGTGGATGGGTGATATCAAATGCTCCCACTTAAATCCCTAGCCTTCTTATCTTTTTGGTCTCCAAACTTTTTATGGATGGTCCAATGATGGTTCATTATATGAACAGTTTCAATAGTTGGTTGAAAATAGTTTGATGCAAATCGTATCATAGACACAATATCGAGGTATGTTAAGCATCATGAGCAGAGTGTATCGTTACACCTTTATAAAATCATGAGGAACATTAAAAAAAAGCATCTTGATTAAGAAGACATTTAATGTCTTCATGGAAACCGAAATCAGTGACTAAATGCAGCATAAATAATACAAATAACATACTAATGTCGGTTAACAGACTACACAAGGTCTAACGTACAGATAATGTTAGCAGTGAATAAATAAACACTAACGATGTGCTTACATAGAAACTTAGGTCGGAGTTCAGTTTGTTTCTATAATGAAGTAACATTTAGCAAATGTCATGAAATCACCTCTGAAGACCCAACGCCAGGCACAGTAAAAGCTTGTACAGCTATCCCTTAGAGAACTATTCTGGAGCTGTCACACTTAATCAAGTGTACACCTACACAATATTTATGCTCACTGCTCAGCTCCTCAAAGTTAATTAACCAAACAGAACAGATTAAAACCCTCTTTTGTTAGTCTGGACTATAGTGCCGTACTTCAACACAGTACAGGTCCTTCTAAAAGAATTAGCATATTGTGAGAATTTATTTTCTGATTTATCGCATAATCTGATACATTGTTTTCTGTAATGTACTGATAAACATTAGGCTGTCATATATTTCAGATTAATTTACACACATTTACACTCAAAAATTAGCATATTTCATCCTACCAATAAGAGAAGTGTTTTTAGTACAAAAAAGGTCAAATAATTCTGTTCAGTTATGCACTCAATACTTGGTCGGGAATCCTTTTGCATAATTGACTGCTTCATTGCGGCGTGGCATTGAGGCAATCAGCCTGTGGCCCTGCTGAGGTGTTGTGGAGGCCCAGGATGCTTTGATAGCGGCCTTAAGCTCATCCAGAGCCCATCCTTGCGTCTCTCAACTTTCTCTTCACAATATCCCATAGATTCTCTATGGGGTTCAGGTCAGGAGGGGCCAATTGAGCACCAGTAATTCCATTTACCAGTGTTTTGGCTTTTCAGCAGATGGAATCCAAAATCTCCCGATAGCTAACTGCATTGACCCTGCCCTTGATAAAACACAGTGGACCAACACCAGCAGCTGACATGGCACCCCAGACCATCACTGACTGTCGGTACTTGACACTGGACTTCAGGCATTCTGGCTTTTCCCCAGTCTTCCTCTGGACTCTGGCACCTTGATTTCCAAATGACATGCATAAATTGATCAACAGTCCAGTGCTGCTTTACTGTAGCCCAGGTCTGGTGCTTCTGACGCTGTTTCTGGTTCAAAAGTGGCTTGAATTGGGTAATGCAGCACCTGTAGCCCATTTCCGGTATACGCCTGTAGACGGTGGCTCTGGATTTTTCTACCTCACTACTTCCGCAGGTCTTCCAATGTCTGGAATTGGTCCTTCTCCACAAACTTCCTCAGGGTCCGATCACCTCTTGTCGTTGTGCAGCATTTTCTGCCACACTTTTGCCTTCCCACTGACTTCCCACTGAAGTGCCTTGATAAAGCACTCTGGGAACAGCCGATTCGATCAGAAATTTCTTTCTTTGTCTTACCCTCTTGCTTGAGGATGTCAGCGATGTCCTTCTGGACAGCAGTCTTACCCATGATTGCGGATTTGAGTAATGAAGCAGACTGGGAGTTTTAAAAACCTCAGGAATCTTTTGCAGGTGTTTAGAGTTAATTAGTTGATTCAGATGATCAGGTTAATAACTCGTTTAGAGAACCTTTTCATGATATGATTTTTTTTTTTTAGATTTTCATGAGCTGTATGCCAAAATCATCAATATTAAAACAATAAGAGGCTTGATTTACTTCAGTTGTGTGTAAATGAATCTGAAATATATGAAAGTCTAACGATTATCAGTACATCACAGAAAATAATTAACTTTATCAAAATATGGTAATTTTTTCTGTAGGACCTGTATATTTTTGTGGAACTTTTTCATACAACCATCTACAATGCATAAAATGGTACATCAGCACATTTATTTCACAAAATACACAAATAAAGGATGCAAAACTAAAATATATTATGCATTCTGCTTTGATCTAATAGTTATTTCACTTCAACGGCAGACATTAGCATTAAAAGTGTTGGAAAAACAAAGGTGAAAAAGAACGACTGATTCAGCTTGATTGATTCACTGCTTAAAGAAAATGGTTTTGGAGTCTATGAACTCTTTCATATACTTAGGCTCTTGGGAGTTTTACATTTCTCTCTTTGCAGGAGTCAAGCGTCTGTTTATCAGGAAGCACTGGGGACAGGTTAAAAAAAAAAACAGACGAGGCCTGATTGACTCTTAAGAGTCAATCTTGCCCCCATGTGGCAATAGAAAATATTGCAGCATAAAGCAAGATTACCAATTTTGAACATTACTTTTAAAAAGCAGCGAATCTTATATTTGCATTGTTTAAACTGAATGTGCAAACATTTGGAAGCCAATATAGAATATCTACAATTTTTTTTTTTTTTACACGATGCCCTACCTTGTAGTACATTAGTATACATCACATAATATTTGTATATATTTTTGTCACTATGTCACTACTACAGCAAAATGTGCCCCTTCTCTCTATTAAATCAAGAGCATTCCATTCAGAGCAACACATTCTAAATTTGTCATTTTGTGTCAAGGCAACGAAAAAGATTTTTCAGGACTTCATAGTCAGTGACAGCGGGATGAAAATTGAAGTCGGTACAAAGAGCAAAGCAAACAATTTAAGACATCATTGTTTGCATCAGTGTTACAACTTTGTCAGTGCAGACAGTCTGTTGCCCTGCTCAAGTCAGTTCTTTGATCATTCTGCCCCCTAGTGAGAAACCCTGCAGCAGAGCTCACTCATCAAAAAACAGTTCCCACATAGAAGCCCTTATAATATACAAGCTTCTTCCTGACAAAGGTCTAGCAGAAAACCTTTAAATGCACTCACCAATCCCAATTTTTTTGGACAACTACACAAAGCATCAATTGAACTGGTAATGAAGCTGGACGGCAGTTATATGGGACATTGTGCTTACCTAAAAAATGTAGCCATTGTGTAGTAGCAAATATCCTGTTTTTGTACAATTGTCAACATAAACTTACAATGTGTTAAGAAACCATTTTTTAAGTTTTAAAAAGAAATGAAAAAAATGATGGAATGTCTGAAACATACTTTTTCAGTTACGGTATTTTCCTAAATGGAATGACAGAGTAGGACACCGTTCTTTATGCTTGGTCAAAAATAGCTCGGGAATTCACCTTCAGTCATGCAGACATTGTCCATTGAATCCTCATTGAATTTTTGGGAGTAAATGATGAATGCAGCTCACCATGGCTAATCAAACATAATAGCATAGGCTACTCCATGCAGGATGAATAGTGGACTTAAACAATGTAGATGGTAATTGGGGTGGGTTCTTGTTATTCTGAAATGTGTAATAGGACCAATGAGTGGGATTTGGAGGTGTGTGGGGTCATGACCAAAGCAATCAGAGATGTCTTATTTTTAGTGGGGATTAAAGATTTGTGATGATAAACAAACACCTATACAGTAGATGGATTTTGTTCATTCGGGGGTTTGTGTGCACCTGCTGATAAGCCTCGTGTTTGTTAAAACACCTAGAAAAGTGTCGTTTTCATATGATAACTTCTTTAATGTAGCATTTATTGTACGTTTCATAAAAGTGAGTATGAGTGGCAGGTGAGGTTTCGGGGGACATGGGGGAAAGTTGGGGGGGGGGGGTGAAAGTTTGGAAGTAGTCAATGTAATATATATATATATATATAAAATTCTCTGTTTTTTTTGCAATCCAACACAAAACAAATCAATGTGCATTGTAATCTGTGAAGATGACCCGCTCATACAAAAACATGTAACAATGCAAACCTTCTATTAATTCTGAACATCATCCTTCAGAAAAAAGATGATAAAGAAATGCAGTACCGAAATCCGGCTGTACCGGCTACAACTTCCCAGCAGAGTATTATATACTCATTGTCAAAAACAGTAACTTCTTCTTTTTCTTTTGGCTGTTCCCAGTTTAGGGGTCGCCACAGCGAATCATCTGTTTCCACCTAACTCTGTCCTCAGTATCCTCTACTCTTGCACCAACTACCTTCATGTCCTCTTTCAGCACATCCATATATCTTGTCTTTGGCCTTCCTCTTGATCTCTTGCCTGGCATCTTCATCTCCAACATCCTTCTTCCAATATAACCACTATCCCTCCTCTGCACATGTCCAAACCATCTCAACCTGGCCTCTCTGACTTTGTCTCCAAAACAACCAACCTGAGCTGTCCCTCTGATGTGCTCGTTCCTAATCTTATCCATCCTCGTCACTCCTAAACTGAACCTCAACATCCTCATCTCTGCTACTCCCATCTCTGCCTTGTCTCTTCCTCACTGCCACAGTCTCCAACCCATACATCATAGCTGGTCTCACTACTGTTCTGTACACCTTTCCTTTGATTCTTGCTGACACTCTTCTGTCACACAACACCCCTGACACTTTTCTCCACCCACTCCAACCTGCCTGCACTCGTCTCTTCACCTCTTTTCCACACTCCCCGTCGCACTGGACTGTTGACCCCAAATACCTAAACTCCTGCACCTTCTTGACCTCAGCCCCCTGTAACCTCACTGTTCTATTTCCCTCCCTCTCGTTCAAACACATGTATTCTGTCTTACTGCGACTGACTTTCATTCCTCTTCTTTCTAGAGCTGAACTTTTCAGGTGTTCCTCCACCTGCTCTCTGCTCTCACTACAAATCACAATGTCATCTGCAAACATCAAAAACAGTAACTAATGACTAGAGATTCTTAAAAACATGGACACGTCACGACCATGTTATCTGTGTTCTTAAACCATGAAATGAGCTACCAGGACGAAAGCGTTTTTCTCAGACTGTGATTTCCCCATTGTGCACAGAGTGTAGAAAAACAGTAAAGTGGATGCTTCAAAAGTAACATTTTCAGGTATATGTTATAGTTGCACATCGGTACCTTATCTGAGTCTTACGGTTCATTTGGCCATCTCGATTTAAAATATGTAGTATTTACTTTATGAGAAATTAACTTTTTCTTAATACATTTTGTCCTGTTATTTTTGCTTATTGCAAAATATACTTAAACGTGTTTGAAGTTCAAATGTCTTATGTTTCAGTCCAAAAGATGCTCCTATTACTTTATTTGTTTGAACTGGTTGTACTTGAATGTGTTAATCGGTTTTCTACCTCATTTGAGCCATCTGAGAAGTATTTGTCATGTTCTGACAATAAAAAGGTAGATTAACTTGTCTATTTCGGCTCTTTTCACTCACGAAAAAAATATGCCTTTATATTTAACAAAAATAAAGAATTGAACCATATTGTGATATTTATCTAAATGAATCAATATACAAAAAAATTCTTGTGTTATTTACTTTTTTCCCATGTTGCCAGGTCCAAGGCACGAGGTAATTAGTGACTTCCCAAAATATGTCTATTGTTAAACTAAACAGAGCAGATCAATGTGTTGATGATCACATAGCTACGGTTTGTATCCTATGTGTCATGCTTTTGAACAAAAAAAACCAAAAACAAGAATGAAGTTCAATTCAATCTTGCCGTTGGCATTTTTCAACATAAAGTACAAAAACACAATATTAAAACCCAGCTGCTTGCAGTTCAAATTGACAAGTGACAGTGAAATCTAATTACCTTTGATACTGTGCAAAATGTATTCATGAGATGCATAATGCTGCTGGCTTCTTTTTTTCTTTTGCACAATCAAACAGAGTGTCAGCTAAATAAAGAGGAATGCAAATGCATAAAGGCCTATATGAACAGTCGAAGAAGACTTTAAAGCAAAGAAGCATAAATTTGGCTATAGAGGCGTCCCTCAAGCAGATTAGTACTGACACAGCGCATGTCGGTCTTAATACCTCCATGATGCGCATTTTGAAAGCAAGGACTACAGGGAGAACCTGAATGTGACAAGGCTTGAGCCAATTAATGGTGTTTGTGGTAGAATGCCAGTGACTGTCATATTCTGAGTCAGAAAGTGGGTCAGCACTTCTTAGTTCTCCCATGCAGGTTCCAACAGATTGATCAAACACAAAATCTTTGGATTGACAGAAAAAATATGGTTTGTTTTGGATGCACATTGTAAGAGAACAATGGCATGCAAAAGATTTTACTAAAAAAATATAAATGATAAAATTATAAAAAAAAATAATAAAAAGATTAAAGAGCCTGGTATAAGCTGGCTCACTTGTACACCTTCGAGTTAACAAGAAAAGGAAAGAAACGATGCAAAGTAAAAAAAAAGATGTTTTCAGCATGTTTTAGTTTTGAATGCTATGTCTGTGTGTTTTATGTTTTTATAAGTATGTATTTTATTTTTTTTATCCATCTACAGCACTTTACGGAGCTTGCTGTGAAAGATAGATAAATATTGCTTTACCACTACTTACGTATATCCTATCTAAATCTATCAAATATTTAAAAGGGGTTGTTAAAAAATGCTGTGTTCACTAAATGTTGGCTTCTCCAGCCATTCCTGTTCACAATCCAGACGTGATGAAAGTGCACTGATAAGTGGCTGATAGATGAATCACTCATGCTGCACAAGACCAAGACCTGCATTAATTAATCTCTTCACCCTCATCTAATTTCCCCTCTGTCTGCCTCTGCAGACTATGACCTCATCCATCCGTTAGATAGTCAGATGGAGACAAAAGAGAGGTGATGCTCTTGTTACAAATCTGACTTAGGTTTCCGAGCGATTCGCTGATTTACGCTGCTGCCACTTTGAGGTGCAGGTTTATAAAATTAAGGTTTAATATAAAACTACAGTATGGGCAACACTGAGCATGATAAAGTTTTTATCCTATGAGAAAAAGGGTTCATAAATTACGATGGAAACCCATTTACTGAATAAATCACAATGCACATCTGGGGTGCAATGTGGCAGCATTAACAGAC
Source organism: Danionella cerebrum (assembly GCA_007224835.1). Classification (NCBI taxonomy): domain Eukaryota; kingdom Metazoa; phylum Chordata; class Actinopteri; order Cypriniformes; family Danionidae; genus Danionella; species Danionella cerebrum. The sequence goes on along the minus strand of SRMA01026544.1, from coordinate 686,681 downwards.
TAAACGGACCAATTTCACATCCGAGTACTGTTTTGGTCATTCTAAAATTCCGTATCCAAAGTGTTTCGTGATTATCAAACGGTGTATATAAAAAGTGCTTTATTTGCAAACATTTTATACCATTTTTTACTTTTGTGCATAAATTTAATTTGCATCTTTGGATGGAAATGTGGATTATGAGTCTAATATTTCATGTTATATTGAATTTCTATCGATTTTATTAATAGTAAGGCACTGTGTAAAGTGTTACATGCTTAATTCTTCTACAACATTCCTCAATCTAAAATGTTCTAGAAAATAAGCAGCAGAACTGACAATAAGCTTCTTTTTTTTTTACCGTGTCGTGTCCTGCTTAAAAGCCATCACATGGGAGAGTAGATGCTTCGCTGAGTTGGACAGTTTTGTTATCTCCGGGGGAGTAAAACACCTGGTGTGGTGTTTCCTCCTCTGGTTTGGAGCATTGAATGCTTACATTAATAGGACAAGAGATTGAATGGATTGAATGTTTACAATAATAGGACAAGGCGGTATTGGACTGAAAGGGGGAGTGAATAAGGGATTGGGGAAGGTGAGGGGGAAAGGTTCAGGAGTGAGAAGAATAGGATGAAAAAATTTCAGGCAACTGGGATCATAGTGGCCAAGAAAACAATTTGTGACACTGAACTGATTTACTTGTATCAGTTTGTAACACTACACGGTGAAGAAGTGTAATCCTGCTGCACCTGTAAACCCCCCTGCTCACGATAGCATAAGTATTTTCCTGTCTTATGTTTGCCTGTGAATTTGCATGATTCAGAGGAGATATGGTCGAAATTGTGATTAGATGTCACCAAAATTAAGGTATTTGACATCTTCTTAATTCACAGTGAAAATTGTAGGAGCACTGCCCAAAAACACCATCTTGATAGTCAAAAATGGTGGTGGGAACATTATCATTTTCGAGTTGTTTTAATGCCAAAAATAACTTTTGGATCTGATAAAGCTGTATGTTTTTCATTGTTGCAGGTCAGATTTTTACTCTAAATCACCTAAAATACCCTAAACCCAATACTCTAAAGAGACCGGTATATGCAAAAACATAACTGCACTGTTTTGTCATTATTAAAATATTGGAATACCTTCCTTTCCTGTATACTGCTTTGCTTTAATTTGCAAAAAAATAATTAAGTTTTTTACAAACTTTGTTAGTTTTGTTGGCTTCACGTGGTCTGGGTGTGACAAAAAAAGAGTGACCTTTATTGCATATTTAACTGGTTGACTTTGAAGCAACTGAAACTGAAAAAAAAAGAAATCTGTGGGGTTTGCCTCAGCTTTGACCAAAATGCCTAAACCACTCCATGGAGAAAGCCAAAACTGTGACCGATCACTAATAAGCTTTGGTTTATTACACGTTACCAAGAAAAGCTTACATGTCTGCTGACATCATAAGTCATAACTGTTAATGTCTTCCTTAAAATGAACCCTCTTGGTCACAGCTCTCAATTCTGGTCTGTCAACACAAGGTTTGCTCATATTTGCTATTTAACACTCACATCGTTTCGATATAGTTTTCATAAGGCAGAATATTTCAACCTTGTTGTTTCATGTGTCCTAATCTAACAGGTGCAGCCAATAGCGTCTGAAAAAAGAGAAAAAACCCATCTGCTTCAGTCCATGTCATGAGACTCATCACCATTGAGCTGGAAAATGTGATATTTTAATATTCACATCACATCTTGCAGATGGAGACAGATAATAGCAGTATTAACTGAGCAATCTCTCTCAACAACAAAAATTCAACAAGGCTTATTAACCTTGCAAACATCTATGCTTTTTACACCAAAAGATGACTTTCTGTCACATCTATTAGATTTTTTTGATGTTTGTCTTTCTACCAAATGAAAAAGGTTTAAATTTAGATTTTAAATAAAGGTCGAGCCCATTCATCTCATTTAAAGAACACTACAGCTATAAGAAATGTTCAATCTACAAGAATATGTTAACTTAATAAATTAAAAATGATTAAGTACCATGGTATGCAAAGTTTTGGGGACCCCTTTTAAGTCAATTTTTAAATTTTAGAAATCAGTTTGCCCAATTTCAGCTACATAAATCATACAGGAAACAAACACTGTGATATTTGAGAAGAGAAAAAAAAGGTTTATTAAACTTCTAGATTTCAAGATTTATAAAAATAGTGAAAGAATTATTTAAACTGATCACATGAGGTGTGGCAGAGCCTTAAAGAGTTTTTTTTAGTAAGGATCTTTTTTTTAAGTTGACTTGAAAAAAAAGTGACAATTTAACACCTATGTCAAATAATCCACATGAAATGTTTATTGTTTTTTTTTTTATAGGCGTACATATCAATGTCCAATGTTCGGAAACAGGCAGGATATAGTTTACCATAAATTAAAGTCATTTACGGTAATTATGTTGCACACAATGTCTTCAAATTGTTCAGTGTTTGCACTAGTGGTGATGAGTTATGTTGTTGTTGGTACATCTATATTATTCTAAAACTCAGTCATAGAATGCTGTTCAAAATATATTATGGCCATGTCTTTATTAGGTTGATTTGGAATTCCAACCCACCGACTGTGATATTATTTAATGTTACTCAAAAGATTTTAATAATTATTTTTTTTCCAGTCAGATCATTTGTTAAATACACAAATATTTACGTAATTTACTCTGAATCCAGTTGCAGAAGACGACTGGTACAGAAGTAAAACATGAATTAACCCAGAGCAGATGTCCACTTGTTAAAATTCAGCTGCTCCACCTGTAGGTCTTTGTGTTAAGGCACATACCTATGACTTTTCTGATGATTCCTTAAAAGTACACTTGTTTACAATTAATCAGTATCAATATTGATATATACAATCAATATATACATTAGGCTGTGCGCACTTGTCAGCTGCGCGTCATCAAGTTGTGCGCATTTGAGTCATAGCTTTAATGTGCAGGAGCAGAGGGACCATTTAACTTCACCAGGAGCAGTGATGGATGTAGCATGGCGGATGCACCAGCCTTGCCTCTGTTCCAGAAACTCAAGCGCCACTTGTCTAAGCGGGGTTAAAGCACCCTGGAGTAATCCCAGCACACGACCCAGAGCCACGCTCATCTGGTCTGCCTACCACTGTCTCCAAAAAAGCCACTGAGTGACTTTAATTATTTAATTATAAAACCCAGTTTTATTTGTATCATTAAATAAACATTGTTCTGTTTATTACAAATTTGACAACAGTAAATCTATTAAAAATTAAAGACATATATTTTCCATACTGGTATTTAGAATTCAAGTCAGATGACATTCTTTTAATGAATGAAACGATAATGTTATAGCATTACAAGAAGAGGCCTTATTCAAAACAAAAACTAGGTTATTTCCTCAATAAAGTTCAAAAATCAACACTATGCCACAGCTTCAAAAAGGTGTGAAAAATCAGCCCACAGCACAAAAACAGAAGAGGGAAAAGTTAGAAGGTGATGCTATTATAACATCAAGCAGTCTTCAACGTGTTTAATGAAAAATGTGGATTTAGACCCATATTCCGAGTGATATGTCAATGTTTTCAAAATAAATAAATTAAAAATATGAAATGCCTTTGAAGTGGTTTCAGTTGAAAACACATTTACATGCAGGACGTTCTTTAGCTGCTCAAGTCTTGCCAGCTGCATCTGTCAAAATACATTCCCTCAGATGTAAACACTATTCAAAGCAGTTTCCCGGAAATCATGTGTGCTGACTGATACCCAAAGCAATTTAAGGCTCCAAAGTATGTTGTCAATCGGATAAAAAACAGCAAGTTTCAGACTAACCTAATCTCACCTTCAGCATCGGGCAAATCCACACAGGCTGTTCATTTTGTGAAATTACTCCTTATGAAAACTCTCCAGAGGAAAAATGGGTTACATCACTTTTCTTATTTAAGTGAAATATTTCAGAAATCTTCAAACCCCAAAGCTGACATTCAAACAAAACTGGCCCCTACTTAAAATTCATGACACTCTAATCAAAGTGCGCTGCCTGTAAGCTAAGCTTTTCTGCTCCGATGGCTGAATCGCTACTTAAAACTAGTTTCTTTCAAATACACTAAATGGAGTTCTGTCTGATTGTGAAGACCAAAGTTCTTCGAATTAATACTCGGGGCATTTGATCGGCCAATTCAGACCAGTACAAAGAGAAATCCAGACAAAACCAGTCAAGTTAATTCCTACAGAACTTTTGAGAAACTTTAATACAAATCTTGATTAAAATGTAAAACTGAAACCCAGAAAAGCCAAAAAACATATTCTCGTGGGGGGGTCAATATTGGCTATATATATATATATATACATATATATATTGCTAAATAAAATTAACAGCAAGCAAACAACTAAAATTGTAGTTTTGATAAGGTTATCTATGCCGACCTGTCTTTAGTTTGCCCATGAAAATCCCTCTGAATGAATCAGTGGTTTGCGGAACTTGCTTTAAGAATGGAAATTTGTGTTCCTGCCGAGGGAACGTGCCATCAAAGGTAATGGCCATAGGGCCATAGACCTTCAAATCTTGGGTGATGAGCTGTTTCATTCAAGAGGGTAGTTTAAAATGAGTAGTGGAAAGGTATTCCAGCAGGGCAATGACCCAAAACACATATTCTAGACAAAAAAGAAGTGGGTCAAGAAAGAGCACATATAGATGCCCTGGACTGACTGAGTGGCTAATCCAATGACTCTGTGTCGATGAAGATTTGACTGCTTGCTTGAAGTCACAAACATTTTGTAATCTCAATACATTTCCTCTACAGAAGGAAGCAACATAATGTACATTAGAGGGATTTAATGTTCCATGAAAATATGCTTTACAGAACATATGCAAGGAACCATCATAGATTAATATGCAAGTAATGCTCCACTAAATGCGGTTAACAGCGTGCTTGCGGAGAACAAATTTCTAATGTACTTTCATAAAATAAGACATCTATTTACATCTACATACATTTATTTATATTGAATAAATTAGTCCAAAATATATTCCTCAAACAGATGAAAAAAAAAACAGCAACAATAGCTAGCCTGCGTTACAGCAAGCTCTTTTGTGAAAAATTACAAAAATGAAAATCATCTAACCACAAAATTGGGTAGCATGGGAGCACGAAGCATAGCGCTGCTGCCTCTATGGTAGGGTCCAGAGGGGTCCCTACTACAATTTAAAACATTTCTCAGTTAATGTGGCCCCCACTCAAACAAAAAAAAAAATGTGACAAAAATAAGATTGTCAACGTAACATGACTGCAAAAGACCCCTAGAAAAGCATGTAAACAAGAGAACATATATTACATAACTCATAAAGTTACCCTTTTCCTTTAATGTTAAATAAAAAAAATAACCATTAGTAACAAAGAAACATCCAGACAATTTTAAATGATAAATATTAATTTGGGTAAATCTCGCAATCTCTCAAACTAAGCTCAACATTTGCATTGGAAAGATTTCTATGAGGAGTCCTACTAAAGTACAAATTATGAGATCAGGTTGTTTGCTTGATATCTATTCAACCTATAGTTTTATAAATATCTGCTTTGGTTGTGGTTAATTATAGATTTTTTTGTTCACAATTCTAAATAATTTAGTACAATTTAACTTGTACAATTTAAAGATTTCAAAGCCTGTTTACAGGATCCTAAAGCCTTATATCAGCACTGTTATTTTTAGAATTGTGAGAGCTCAGATTACACACTGTCTGCACATATCTATACATTTAGGAAACACTAGAAAACATTTCTCAATTTCAAGAGAATGTGCTGATTGTGCTCGAATTTAGCTTCTATATTTTGGGGCACGGTTGCAAAAAATATCTAAAACTTCACAAAACTTAGTAATGGAACCTTTGTAATCCCCTAATAATCAAATCCATGATAATTATTGCAATCACGCAGTCGTTCATTGCATAATGTTTAAAAAAAAGAAATGCTCGGACATTGCTCAGTCTGTGAAAGCACATGTAAATAGGTGGCTTTTAGGTTGTATTTAAATGTGACTAATGTGTAAAGCACCCTTGATCCTTTCTGGAAGCTAGTTCTATCTGCAGGCAGCATGGTAACTGAAAGAGGGTTCTCTTTCCATGCCGGAAGTGAACCCGTAGTAGCTCTAATTGGTTTGATCTGAGTGTTCTGAGAGCTCTGTTTGGTTTGTATGAAGCTAAAAGTAGCCAGATGTTGCATTCCTAACGGTTGGTTATTACCTGCTAATAAGGTAGCTGAAGCTGAGAGCCAACCACACCCTAAGACACTCAATCCTTGTATTTAGTTTTTACTCAAATGGTCAGACTCTTTATTATGTGTCATTTATAATATTAGACAGTCAAATAAAAAGTGTTAATCTGCTGAATATTTAATATGGGGTCTATGAAAATCAAGCTTAAGACCAGCCTCAAATGACCAGTAAATTAATTCTAGTTCCAGCCACTTCTATGTAATCTTCACCAGGGAGAGAGAGTGGTTGCGAGCAGGCAAACTCTAATGCTTGCAGACACATCGAAATGAGCCCAGTGTCACGTTAAGCTACTCCAGCCACATCCGTTACATCAGGCAGAACAGACCTTGTGCCCACGGCTCAGAGCACAGACTTGGATCTGAGCCAAGCTCATGCATACCCATTTCAACACCATCACAGAGCATAAAAGCATCAGCATGCCATGACTAAGATGAAGATCCTTTCAAGATGCTTAGAAGGACCAGATAGATCAATGATGAAAATAACTATTTTCAAGGTAAAAGTGTATCTAAAAATAATACAGCCGTTAAACCAATCAATTTTGGGTCATAGTGATCATAAAAACTACATTATAGACTCAAAACAAAAATTCTATTAAATTAGCTAACATTGCTAACATTGTTGTGCAGATTCCCGTACACTGTAAAAAAAATCCAGTAAATTTACGTGGACATTATACAGCAAAAATATTCTTCGATTTAATAACAGCAAGTTGCTGTTTTTTTCTCATGCAGTATGGGACTTTTGTTCATTTGAGTTTCAGTGGTTGACCCAAAACAGTAGGTGCTGTAATTTAACAGTTTTATACTGGGAAACGTAAATGTTTTTAATATAAACTGTACCATGCTGTTAATTGAAACCACTGTACTTTTTAGAGTCTCCTTCAACCACAGTTGCCAGTGGATTGCTGTTATTTCAAGGATCTTGAATTTACTACTGTTTTAATACTGTTGCAAAAATAACATGCTTTTAATTCAGACCACAGTAGGGCACTGTAGTTTTTACAGTATCATGATGGCAACCACAGCTGCCAGTTGATAACCATTTTTTTAACAGCAATACATTTTACAGTGTAGATTTATCTTTGTATCTATAACTGGCAGTAAATCGTCAGTGCTATTAAAAGTGAGGCGCCACAGAAGAGGTTGGTCAACAAAATAAGGAAACAAATCAGTTGTTTGGATTTGATGAAATGGATGAGTCAAAAATTAGCACAAAGTGGTATCGACAATGCTTAAGACCTTTACACATCTGGCACAATTTTAATGTGCATTTATTTGCGAAACAATAATATATTTGAAACAATAATAAGTGACCCCTTTTACATCGACCACGTAATCTCTCGATGAAAAAGGCGTAAATTATCTTTTCCGCTCCTAGGCCGATTTTCCCAGCCATCGCAGGCGATTGACATATCTGACCAATCACAATGCAGCTTGTTGCTAGGCTACGGCAACTTATAAACGTTCCGGCAGAACGAAGAATGGCAGCACTATTGTTAAAATATTGATTTATTAACGCATTTGTTCATTGTGTTATGCAATGCTTTCTTAAAAAAGAAATTCCTGTTCCAGTCTATTATTGTATATTATACTTTTATGCCAGACAACAACTAGCACTAATGTATTTTAAATTGATATGTTCAAATAAAGCATGAGCTGTTTATTACACATTTGAAGCACAATGATGTTACATGGTCGAATACTAATAATTAAACCTTCTATGATTCATTTGTACACATCACACATATTTGTCTGATAGTAAAGAGACTTGACAAATTATCTTTGCCAGATGAGGAATCCATTCTTGTGCGTTCTTTTTACAAAACTGCATCGCACATTCGACGTTTGATGCACATTCGCGTTTGATGTGTGTATAATGGTGCGTTTAATTCTCACATGAAATATTTGCATTTTCCATTCGTTCATTTTTATCATTCTCATTGTGTGAAGGCCTTTAGCACCACAACGAATATTGTAATCACTTAAAAACCAAACAGAGTGATTTACAAACAAACAAGGAAAAAGAAACAAAGAACCATGAACAACTCGCTGTACACCAGATGTAATAAAAGCAGCTTAAAAAAACTGAAAGTCCTGACAATTTCACTGTAGCCTTACCGTTGCATCAGCTCATATTTCAAAATCTCTGTTCATGACCCCCTTAAAGAAAAAATCCAATGATTTGCGAATTATTGTCATAATCAGCTGTAGTAAGTATTACGGTACATCACGCTCTTGCCGCAACTCTCTCATCCGAATAAAAAAATGTGAAATGAAAAAGGTTCAAAACTACAAGATCATTAGAATGTTAGATAATAAAAATAAAAATCTGCTAATTAACTCTGATACTGTAAAGAATTCTCATCTGCAAACATGCCAGAAACACAAATTCAGTAAAAGAAGCTCTCAGCGCTCCAAAACCACATGCTGAATATTAATCATGCCAATGTCACACACTCCTCTGACAGTAATTCATCTCTGAATACCAAACAGATAATGAATCCACAGAAATAAAGCAAACGGCAGCCATTATTTAAACAAGTTTATTTCGAGTCCAAATAGGACTAGTGACGCTTTAATGCAAGCATCAAAGCTCGTCCTCTTTCACTGCTTCCATTCCAAACAGTAAAATCTGCAGCTAATCTTTGACTACTCTTACTGAGTGCCCTGAATATTATCCTAGATGTTTTCTGAAAAAAGTCTTGCACTGGAAGAATTCCATTATAACAGTAGAAATAACTATTTGGAGGTTGAATCTAAAATGACATAATAATAACCAATCACGTACAGAATTTAAACAGCTGTGCACTCGATTAGCTTTTAATTAATCTAACAAAACATGCTTAAAATACAAGAAAATTAGACATACAATATGATAATTATATTTTCATGTCTACAGCAGCTAATCAATGTTATCAATTTAATCAATGAAAGCAATTGTTGATAACTCATTATCAATTATTTGGCATGTGGTGTAAAGTTTCAGAGCAGCACGTCTCGTCGAGGCTAGTATCTGCTCTTTCCTGAAAGTTTCCATTATCATATGAAGCATGATCGATTCAGCCTTGTCTACATCAAATACATGTTTGTGTATGTGCTCACCTTCTCAAAGAACTCTGATGTGAATGACTCTGAAAAGAACAGCGTCCCTTGCACGAGCACGAGCATGTCAAATTTAATTTTATAATGAAATTTATAACATGTATGTTTATAATCTGAATCTATGAATAAAATACTAGTCAAAGAGCAAACCAGTATTTTTGAATTTACAAACTTAAATTCTTAACTGTGAAAATACAATCTAAAAATATTGAAGTCAATTTATAAACAATTATATAATGCCATTGTTTTACACGATTATTCAAAGGATTGAAAAAAATCGTATGAAAATTAGACATACAATATGATAATCGTATTATATGATAATTTATAAGAGTAATCTTTTTTTAAATTAACTCTCAAAGGAAATAGGCTTAATTTGTTGACATTTTATAAAAAAAAGTGTGTTTTTATTATTATTTTGATCATTAATTATTCTCTAATGCGCCATTCAGCATTGTTTCCCCACACATATTAAAACTATTTTAATGTGGAGCATCTACAGAGCTTGATTATGTCTCAGTAAAGCCAACATAAATAACTGATTGGTTGGTATTTATTTGTACTATAACAATTAAAAAAAAAATTATATTTATTTACAATTTTTTTATTTGGAATAAGTTGCCGACTGCTGTCTACAGACACATGTTCAGCTTAAGAGTGACTTGACATCGTGGTAATCGTGCTGATTGGCATCTTAATGCGTTGGGACATTGAATTAAATGTCTAATGAAAGTCTGCTTGACATGTCATTATGGCTATTAACCCAGTCATGTACAAAGTGCTGATAGATTGTGTCTGGTTTTGGACCCCACAAGATAGTGGATAGTTCTGACATGGTGATACATGTATAAAAATCAAAAACATGGAGATTAAATGGAATTATTTCAAAGTTGGAGCATTGGAGAACAACAGCAACTCAACAGCGGGCAGAATACCATCCCTGCTATACCCCTCGAGTGAGCAGAAGCAGTACCCTGTGACCTGATAACTGATGATAAGCAGTTTAGAATAATTCAGTATAGTTGTATATTTAGTTAGAACGTTTAAAACTTCTTTAATTTTGACATGTTTCATTCTGAGTCAAGGGTTGTCGCTTATTAGTCACGGCTATCCATCTGAGATCTGTCTAAATTTAGAACAAGCATACAAAGTAATTTAGTACTTCTTTATAACACTACCACCAAAACCTGTTCCAAGTTATTAAAAACAGAGCCACAGTATGTGACATAAGTTATTAAAAGCACTTGGAGTTTTATAACATTCTTAAGCATTAAAAAGCTATTAAATAGTCAATGAATTTTTGAAGTGCCTCAAAATTGCATTTGTGAATCTCCATTTAAGAATCATCGTGGAAGTACAAGTTACTGCCAAACAGCTCCTTTCTTGTTTTATTCACGATCCTGGCTAAATTGATTCATAACGTAAGTGTGCACATAATATACACACAGCTCTTGACGCCACAGAGATTTTCAGCAGCCCATTATCTTACCAGCATGATCAAAAGCCATTTGATATCACAACAACACGGCTAGAAAATGTACATAGCATTGCTTTAATTTCACTTACTCGCTTGCATCAATTGTCCTTGGCGGCCAAAGACCTGGGAAAAGGTAGTGAGGGTGCAGGTGAGCGTGTCCTCCATGCTCAGGATGTCCCACTGGGATAAACAGGTCAGTCTTTGGAGGAAATATGTATCCTCTGTCTCTCTCTAAAAGTAGCAGCTGGAGCAACAGCACAGCTGTGTAAGAATAGCACAGAGGATCCAGCTTTGAATGCGGAGAATAGCTTTCAATAGTGGATGATAATGAGAGAGAGGGAGAGAGAGAGAGGGGGGGGGGTCATACCTTGTGCTGTTGCTGTGTTTTCGAGGTGACAGGTTTCTTTGCTTCCTCCAGTGATAGAGTGAAGAGCGTTTGGTGGTTACAGTCTCGCAGCTCTTGTGTTCTGATGGGATGCGTGTGCTCTCTCTCCTCTCCTCCCTCTGCCTCGACTATTCCCCTCCCTTCATTGCTAGCTCTCTTCTCCATGATCCCTTTCATAAGAAGCTCTGCTGCAGGGAAAGGATTTTTTTTGCAACACTTGCAGCTCTACTTTTTAATTCCTCTGCCTGTAGAGGAGACAAGAGACTGAGAAGGAAAGTTCATACAGGGAGACTTGGAAAACCATAAGTTATTTAAACCATAGAGTTCTAATGCTGAGATCTAATGCACCGTGAAAAAAATCCCTGTCCTTTGTATCCTGGTAAGTTTGCCACAAGTATCAGGAAATACTGGGTATAGAGAGAAGTGACCTTGAGAAGCGTTATTGAAAGACAATGATCGGACTTTAAATAGCAGTTTTTTTTTTTCAAATCAAAATGTTTTTTGTATTCCCTTCTCTCAATTATTCTCTCAGGTACACCTTTCCATCCCCCCAAAAAGAAATCACATATGTACATATGAAGCAAAGCTATGATAAGATCAAATACCAAGCAAATACCAAAGCAAATAATGAGAGGAGGCAATAAAAATTTTGAGAGAAAAGTAAGGAAAAGAAGAGGAAAGAGCACAGTCAAGATACAACTATAGAGTGCATTCATAGAATTCAATTTCCCTCAAGGTCATGCCCCCTTCACTGAGACTGATCAAGGATGTGAGGCAAAAATTTGAATGATTACGGTACATTAGTTCAACACAATTTGATGGTGATCCTCATGATTTAAAAGATTTCAACAACTTTGGACCTAGATATTTGACCAGAACTTGGTAAGAAATTTAGACCCAAATTTATATATTCAAAGGCGTCAATGGCTGGTAAAACTTTAAAGGCGGAATTATCTGGTATATTAACCCTTAGAAGTCTGGGGCCTTTTTGAGCATTTAACTACTTTGTAATATGCTCTAATAAATTAAAACAGTTTTTGTGCCAATGCTTGATATCATTCTTTTTTGTTTACAAATAATTTTTCATTATGGGCGGCACGTGGTGCAGTTGGTAGCACTGTTGCCTTCCAATTAAAAAGTTGACAGTTTGAGGACGTCAGACCTTCCTGAAAGGAGTTTGCATGATCTCCCTGTGCTTGCGGGGTTTTCTTCAAGGTACTCCGGTTTCCCCCACAATCCCAAAAACATGCGGTTAGGTTTATTGAATAATCTAAATTTCCCCTTGGGTTTGATGGACTAGCGAGCTGTCCAGGGTGTACCCCCCGCCTCTCGCCCAATGTGCGCTGGAGATAGGAACCAGCAAACTCCTGTGACCCTGAAAGGGAATAAACATTTTAGAATATTAATGAATGAATGAATTTTTCATTACATTACACAAGAATTCCACAACAACCCTAAAATCATACAAAAAGTACAATTCAGAGTAGTACATTTTGTCATCACAGTTAAATTCTCAAGTTAGTATTTGTATTTTAATATTTTTGTCGATGATTTTATATGTAAACAAATTATTAACATTAATATATACGATTTTTAAAATCGTGTCTGACAAGCAGGAAATTAGCTACTAACGTTAGCCATGCTAATGTTATTTGAACTTTTAAACTTTCATAAACAATCAATATGAAAAAAAAACGTACCATGAAAGTGTTCCAAAGTCCTCGACCTCAGTCCTAACACTTAATTCTTAACGTTTGGGTAAACAAAACCCTTATTAATCCCTATCGCACAAGATTTTGCGATACATTTAGACAACGTGGGGAAAACGCGGGACGCAGCTAATTTGCATTAAAACGGATGCAAGCTGGCGTGTACAAAAAATTAAATATAAGGGGAAAGAATTCCCCTTGCTTTATAAATCAACAAATCTCAGCTAAATTGACATGAAATGCAGATTGAAATAAAGGCTTTACTCTTGCTCAAGGTTGATCAGCTCAGATCCTACTTGAACGTGAACTATAGGGAGACATGCAGAGAGAAAGAGCTGTCAGCTTTGAAGGGTAACGTTAGTAATTCTTCATAAACACTTCCACAAGTAGCTCTCGCTGTTTTCTCACCGTCTCCCCAGAAAGCAAAACGGCCTTCTTCAACTTATACATTTGCAGGCGTACGTCAAAGAATACTATTTAAAAGCAAAACACACCGTTCTTCAACGAAACCGTAGAATTTACATGACAATAGGTTGCTTTACATTCCTTCGACACTTTAAAAAGATTACTTCTTTATTTCTCAGACGATTTGACGGTTCAATGCAACGGGGCCTGTCCCAAATGACAATCTCAGGACTTCTACACATCAATGGCGTAACTAATGGTAGATCATTAGGAAACCTGGCACAGGTGCACAGGGATGTGCTGGTGGAGTCATATTTCGGGATAGACTTATGATCAACAGAAAGAGGAGTTGTGGTAGTATATGAAGTCCCCCCCAAATAAAAAAAAACCCGTCCTCCAATTCTACTTTGATAAATTTGAGTAAACATTTTTTCTGTGACACAAAAGTGATTGGTTTGAGAACAATCTATATTTTCTGTTCCAAACTTTCATAAAGCAAATCTCAGCGTACCATCCCCCCCTGGACTTTATTGACTATGATGAGCTGGAAAATGGCCTGTTCTGTTCGGTCTTCATGGAAATATTATAAAATGACTGACACCCAGCATTTTCCAGCTCCTCGACTACTTTGCGCTGGCTGGACATTTTGCTTTTTTTGCAAAATTGATCATGGGCTTTTCAAACGTGAACACAATAAACTTCCGATTATAGGCACGAAAAAGGCGTTTATCGTGTTTTGTAACCAAACTCCTCAGATAAATGTTGTACTCATCACTTTTAAAATGTAACACTAGAATTCTTTGTCAGTACATTGCTGTCCATTTTTTTTTACTGCAGGTTGAGATGTTTTTCTTATGTTCGACTGTTGCTTCTGTTGTAAAATAAACAATAATAAAAGCCCCTTTCAGCAGTTATCATCGCAACACTGCATAAAAGGGGGCTTACAGAGATTTGGGACTGAAGATAATTTACGAATCTTCCTGCGATTTCATTTTGTCTACCTATGTAGTGTATTATGTTATAATCATATGAGTATTAAGTGTAATATTAAACTGAGAGAATAAATGTGATAATTGTGTATTTCTTCTTTTTACATGAAATTAATCAACAGGATGCTTTTATAGACCTGCGTTAGCACCCCAAGTGCCCTTGTCTCTTTGCAGAGGATTTAGGACAATCCACTATTTCAGGAGGCAAAGGACCCACGTCGGAAATATGGGTCACCCAAAAGGCCAGAGGCAAATGGAACTACGCCCCAGAAAATTTGCATTTTTTAAGAACATATATTTGACAATGTCACAAGAGAGGGCACGTGAGCTAACGCATGACGACGGAAGCTTGTGTTTTTGCAACACTCTCATTGTTCAGAATACTAATTCTGCTTTGATGGGATGCTTGGACCCCTGTCAGAGCATCAAAGGTACATAGGTTTCCTTATGTATTGTCAACCAAAGTTTATTTTCAAAAACAGATACCGGTGTTTACTTGAGAAGCAAGAAGCCAACTGAGCAAGTGTTTATAATCATATAATAATATGATCATATATAAATAGTAAATAAAATCATATAATCGTATCACATGACCATGATGCAGAATAGAACGTAGTTTGATGCAATCAGGGACTAAATTAATTTAAATTGCAATGGTATTTTTGCAAACAACTTGACCAATCAAAGTAACCACATAATTAGTGTAAACGTAATGCAAGTGTACTTTAGGTGTTGAGTTTAACAACCCCAACATGTGTCTTAAATACATAATGAGCATTATATTAAGCTTTCTCAAGACTTCCAAACACAAGAAATAGAAAAGACCTAAAAATAAAATTGTAAACAGTTGGAACTATCCCTGCTCTCAGAAGCGATTGAACCAATAATGCATGAACTCTTGACATAAAAAACTTTTATTTGCAATAAAGTGTCACAAAAAAGGGGAAAATCGGAAATGTCCACGTTGGAATAAATTCAAAGCTTCTATTCCCTCCAAAAACATGCACGACTCTTGTACAAAGTGACAATTTTTGAGCCATCCATCCACATTCAAGCATCAGCATCAATTCCTTGTCTTATTGTACAACATCGACCAGCTTGGAAGCTGCATGTGGCTGCATTTTTACGTCTAGGGCAATGCCACCTTGCACAGCAATCAGGATTAAGTGCAGCAATGTTTTATCCTGTCATGCTGAGCATAGCATCTTGCACTTGCACCAAATGCACATGGAGCAACCATAAACTACATCAGCCCATGAAGCAACCACATAAAACAGCAGCATGGCATGAGGAAGACATAAACAAGATGCACTTTCCATCTGACAAAGATCCATCCTGTATAACAGGCAAATCTGCAATCAACTATCAATTCCTCATTTGGCAAGCAAGGTTGACGAGATCTCACAGCCATAAAAATAAAATAACATTTAGTCAGGTTGGGGCATCTACAAGAGTTCAGGGACTGTAATTTGATTTTTGTTATCCTAAAAGACACAAAGAAGTGTAGTGAAACTCCTACATCTGAGCACTGGTTTTGTTAAATTGGTTGTAAAAATCCAAGTGATTAAACGTTCACAAAACAAATGACATGAAAAAAGATACAAAAGTATTAAAATTTAGTTTGCTGTTATTGTTAGGAACCTTATTTTATTCCGGCTTAAAAACATTTTAAAAATGTATTTTGCGCTGGTATTACAACACAATGGAAGAATTGAATTTCAAATAGGAAAAATATGGTAACATTTGTAAACAATTTTACCTTTTCATATCAAAATGCTACATGATTGGATTTTTATGGATTTAGTTAAAATGTTTTCAGATTTATCTCATGGAGATATGGAGAATAACCCCATGACAAAAAGTAGAGTGGTAATATAATGCGCATGCACAAACATCAAAAAGGTATTGTGACAAACTTATATTCATAAAGGGCCATATATTTGTTTTTCATAAACACAATATCCTTAATACCATCATCACTATTACAGAAATGGTTTCCAAATATGGTTGCAATGATAACGCATCTTTTGTGGTTCCCAAACAATGTCTGTCGCTATAGAAACTGGGTGATCTCATGACTTGCTGAATGTCTTTGATGGGAGAAAGGTAGTTTTTATAAACAAAGATTCTGTTTTTTAACCCAAAGATTTTGTTTTTTTAAAATGTATAAACTATTCGTGATTCATTCTAAAATAGAAATGAGCTACTGAACAAAAATACATACATAGCCTTTAAATCATATTTAAGCAAGGGCACAAGACAGTTTCAGTCACAGTTGATATTTTTGTGATTTTAATGGCCAGCAGCCCTGCTGTAGGTTACAAAACATACAGAAAACAAGAAAAGAAAACATGGCTTACGATTTTGGCTGGTTCGGGATAAGGATGACAATGCTTACACTCACTCCTGCTCACTCTGACTGTATCAAACAGCTCAATTCATTTACTTCACCATGACGAAATATATGTAGAAAAAAAAGATTATGATAAACATTCCCTGTAGAGGACTATATTTACTTAAATATACATATAAACTCAAATATTTTTTAGGCCCAGGACAAAATAAAGTACAGACATGGTGAGAAAGCCCAATCATACTATTTACAGCAGCACATGCATAAGGAATACAACGGTTAAGAAAATGGTAAGTGTTAACAAATCTTAAGAATAACTGTTGAATGATTGCCTTTTGCAATGCTTTAAATATCAATGTCACAATTATTTATTTCATTAAGTCCTTTCAGGAATAGAGGTGTAAGCCATCCAAAGGCTTACTTCTAAAAGTGCACAGAGAAGATACTTCCAATGGGTTAACACAGCATGAGCAGAAGAAGGAATACTCTGGGTCTCCTCAAACATTTAGGAAGTTGTCAAAGTTCTAGTTGTCCAGGCTGATTATGAAGTTCTACTGGGTTACCTTCAACAGGGATTCCTGCAAAAAATAAAAACATATCAGAAGGAACAAAGCACAGCCCAAAACACACCAGGATGTTTTTATGCTTGTGCTTATTAGACATGTTTGGGCAATTCCAACAAACCCTACTTCACTTTAGTGATGAAACAGCAACATTGTTACGAAAAAACACCTCACATTTACTTCTAGTCAAGTGCATATGTTAATTACAGACAGGAAATGTTGTCAGATCATGCTCCAGCATGTGCTGAATAATGATCTTTGATCTGTGATTCGTCACATGGCTTGAGAAACCCCATTGTGGATTCATTATGAATTCAGAATTTATTGATTGATTGTAGATTAGAGTACACCTTGTTACAAATTGGACATTACCAATTGAATTATATATATTTATATGTTATGTAGCATTTTATTTTGGACACTCTTATAATTAATATCTACATTTATTAGGATTTTCTATCCTTTAATACAGGGGTGGGGAAAGTCTTTCCTGGAGGGCCAGTGTCCATCCTGGTTCTTGTTCCAGCCCTGCTTCAGTACAAGCACTGGAATCTTAAAACAAACCAAGAAGAATTCGTAGAATCAGGTGTGTTTCATGAAGGTTGCCACTAAACTGTGCAGGGCTGCGCCCCTCCTTGCCCACCTCTGCCTTAATATAATGTAACTTCAGTCAAAGTGCAAATCCAGTCATGGACCATAGGGTGAAATTACCTAAATTTTGTACAAGTAATTGTGAAAACATTTGTTCTATTTTCACCCCCTAGCACTGCCCCTCCAACCACATATAAAAGCAAAGGGCTAACATTTTTTCGTTGTAAAATGAGCAAACCCACATTTATTGTCCAATTTAATGTGCCATATCCTTACATGACCAGCAAAGCTAAATTAAAAATAACAAAGAAAAGCACAAGGGAAAAGGAAAATTACCAGCAGGTGTAAGACAGACAGCGTTAATGACAATTATTTAGACATTGTTTCAAATTATTATGCAAATCCCATTTCTTTGTTTTGATTAAATGTTTTGCTTTTCAGTTCATCTCATTGATGGCATTGTGTCTCGGGGCTGTTTTGATCACTGAAGACAATCTCAGACACCTGTGATAATTAGATTTCCAGGTGAGCCCAACTAAAGGACAAACTAATAAAGGTGGGTGTTCCACATTGCTAAGCAAGCAGAGTATCATTTTGAGGCAATATGGGGTAGAAAAAGGATCTCTGTTACTGAAATGTGTGAAATAGTTCAATGTCTCAGACGAGGCATAAAAACATTACAATTTCACAAAAACTTAAGCACGATCATCAGATTTGTGGCTGATTCAGAGAACAGGCAGACAAATGTCAGATGGATGATAATTTGAAAACAGTTTTTGTATACTTTTTAGGTTTGTTCAATAAAATTTAAGTGTACTCTTAGTAGCTGATAAAAAAATGTGCTTAATGTCGCTTATACCAATTATTTAGGTCAGGGGTTCTCATTACGTCGATTGCGGCGTGAAATTGAAACAATATCAGCCGATCATTCATCCCGTCACAGTTCAGTAAAGTTAGCTGCAGATTCACGGATTCGGTTTTCTCTGCTCAATAGCTCGAGACCAGAATGTTCTTAGTAAACAAATAATACCTATTTTTAATCTGTGTTCTGTAGCGGACAAACCAGAAAATGTTTTTTTTATCAAAACAAGTTTCTCTCAGC
Organism: Danionella cerebrum; assembly: GCA_007224835.1. Classification (NCBI taxonomy): domain Eukaryota; kingdom Metazoa; phylum Chordata; class Actinopteri; order Cypriniformes; family Danionidae; genus Danionella; species Danionella cerebrum. The sequence goes on along the minus strand of SRMA01026544.1, from coordinate 667,760 downwards.
ATTCGCAGAAACACATTACCGTCTATGAGCTACCAGCTGACATGGAATCACTTAGGGACCGTCTGCAAATTACCAGATCCAAAATATGTTTTACCCAGAATATGCTTCATAACTTCATTCTAAATTGCTCTATTACAACCAAAATCAAGCAACACGCCACTCCTCACCTGTATATTGTACTGTACGACTCAGATTCAATAAATATTGAAATATTCATTAGAGCATCATTTTTATTCTTGATTATTTGGATCAAAGCTCAATTGGATCAATTGCTCCCATAAAAATCATTCTATTACCACCCAATTCAGGTCACACACAACTGTTCTAATGATTCAATTCAGTGCAAGTCATCAAATTAAACTCAGGTTATTACAAAAAAATGTAAATAATTAATTATTATGTGTGTTTTGTCAATTCTCAATAAAGTTGAAAATAATTGTTTGTTGATGTTTACATTTTTGTAGCGGGTAGATCACTTTGACTTGGTCTTTTTAAAAGTAGCTTGCAAGCTGAAAAAGGGTGAGCACCCCTGAGTTAGGTAAACAGGAAAACAATATATAATTTGCATAATAGTGTGTAACACATAGTTTCATTTAAAAAATGATCAGCGTGTTTTTCTGGTTCTTCTATTTTCTGGAAAGACTTCACATTCATGTCCATAATGTGTACAATGAACATAAAACATGTTTTCCATTTCTATTTATTTCTCCGCAAAAGGGATACAAATGAAATAAAAAAAAGGTGAAACTGGTGAAAATTTGTATGTTTGCCCACATGATTTATGCTGGTGGGACAGGGACAAAACTTCAATAAGGCGGGAGAAAAAAAATAAATAAATAAATGCATTTTTGCAGGAGTGATCAGTTGCTACTAGTAACTTCTAATCCAAAGACAAAAAAAAATTAGCCCAAAGTCATCACACTATTTGATTGTAAAAATGTGTTATATTGAATGAAGTTATTGAAGTCCAGTAATCGGCACATTGTTGTCAATCCATTGTTGACTTTAAATGGCAGTTTTAAGACCTTTTCAGGCATCCCATGAAATCCAGACATACCGTGTAACTGCACTCTCCATTAAAGCACTTTAAAAATAAAGGCACAAATTGCTTTGAAAAAAAAAAAGAAATAAGAAAAGAGAAACAAATTGAGTGTACACCGTTGTTGACATTATTCAACCTATTCCTTTTCATTCTAGCTATCAAAAACCCATTTATTATTTATAAAAAAACTTTATAACTTTCACACTGGACCATCTGGATTTGGGGTACACGCTCGCATTGGTGCCCCTACTTTATACACAAGATGATAAACTTTAAACAATAAAAATATGACTGACTGAACAATCTTATGTCAATTATTTACCTCAGGCTGCCCTGGGTCACTGCTTGATGGGTCTTCAGCCTTCACTTCCAAAAGAGCTGGAGCATTAGCCATCTGTATACTCCGTGTCACTGGGCCCCCCTTTCTCGCCCTCATTCTGGCTGAAAAACGCCCCTCCTTCTTGGACTGAACAGTCTTTGCATTAATATCCTTTTTAAAAACTTCCTCCTTTTCTAAAACCTCTTTTTTATCAACAACCTCCGTCTTGGCAGTTTGCTCCTTTTCAACAATCTCCTTTTTGACCACCACCTCTTTCGATCCACGTTGCACTTTAGGTGTTTGTGTTGAAGGGTCATCAATAACAGCAGGAGCAATACAAGTCCGTGGTTCATTGCTCTTTTTGCTTTTCTTGGTTTGTGGGGCTGGGTTGTCTTGATTTAAAGCTGGCCTCTTAGTAGGTATCTGAGGTTCTTTGCCTTTACTTGCAGCAGTAGCTTCATTGTCAATTGGCTCAGAGCTCCGCGCTCTTGTTTTGCCCAAGGGCTTTGCAGTCAATGCAGAACTAGGCTCTTGCTTAACTTCAGAGTCAGTGGTTCGACTTCTGAGACTTCTGTTTTTGTCTTCACCTTTTTTCAACTGGTTTGTGATTGGTCTTTGTGGGCAGCTGCAAGCAATATGTTTACTAAGACTGGCTGGATATGTGAATTCTCGACTACAGTAAGGGCATGCATGGATCTCACGAGTCTCCTCTTCCTTAATCTGGCTTGTTGGTTTCTTTGCAGATGCTGCAGATTTGTTCTTCTGTGATATTGCTTTCTGGACAAGCTGGTTCTTCTTCTTATTTAGGGCTGATAACTTGACTTTGGAGGGAACATCTTGATTAAAGTTGAGCCTTTTTGGTTGGCCCATTCTGCGAAAGGCATTTTGCCCAGTAGGGGATCCTGTTGACGAAACACCATTTGGAGATTGTTTCACAATTTCTTTCAGAGGAATGGGGTTTTTCTTAGGGGTGTAGCGTCTCTTATCACTTGCATTAGCACATACTAATATATGTTTGTGTAGCTCTGGCATATTGTCAAAACCGTTTCCACATTTTGTGCACCTAATTGAAGTGTTGAACCTTTGGGGGATGTTGTGTGTGGTGAATCGAGTAGCAGAGACGACAGAGTCATCAGGTGATCTGTTGTGGTATGGAAAAGGAGGGGGCTTAAAGCTTGGGTAGTGCTGATTGATGCCAAACCGTACATTTGGACTTTTTGGTTTCCCAGCCTCAGAAGCCATAATTTTTATTGTAGTGTACAGCTCTTCTGTAGGGTCCTGTTGGCCATCTCCCTCCTCTTCCATCTTATTAGTGTCAATATAAAGCTCCTCAGTTGAGAATTCAGAGGGGCCTTGAGTATTTGTGTCAATAGCATCATCCTTCTCCACATCTCCGCAAGAAGGGTCTGTGTAGTTTTGAGGTCGGATCTTTCCATTTTTAACAGTGTGAGTACAACTCTGATTTGGATGTAGGTCGCTTTGATGTTGCTGAAGATTGCTGAGGAAGGCAAACTCCTTTGAGCAAATGGAGCAAATATACGTTCTTCCCACCCCGTGGAGAGAGGAACGGTGCTCAAGAAGTTTAACGGCATTGCCAAATAACTGCACACAAAACTCACACTTAAAAGGCCACTCTGCTGCATGCTCTATTGAATGGCCACTAAGGTCTTTAATGGAGTGGAATGGCTCTTTACAGATATTACACACAAAACTTTTACCAAAACTATCCCGCTCCGGTGTCTCAACCTCATTTAAGTTACTGACTGCAGTCCCAGGAACCTTCTCTTCTTTTGGCTCATCTAAAACCAACTTCTTATCAACCTCTGACATTCTGGGTGGTGAATCCGACCGGCTTACAATGTTTGTTGAGAAAGGCGGCTTTTCAGGAGTTGATTGTACTGATGAAGGGGAAGACGTTTGTACATGTTGGACATCTGTTTTATTATTGAGGTCTTGTCTGAGAGCTCCATCACATGAATCCCTTTGGTTTGCTTCAGAAGAATTTGACTCCACTTCGGAGGTATATGCCTGGCCTGAAATTCTTAAAAGCTGAGGCTTCGAGTCACTGGTTGAACCCTCCAGTAGTGTTCCTGACTTTGAAAATGTTTCTGTTGCATGCTGTGTTTTAGCATCTCGAGGCACTGTGGAATTGGCAAGGATTGATTGTTCAGCGTTTTGGTCTGTCTCATTAACAATGGAACTTATTGCATTTTGACATTGTTCTGATAAAGTAGATGATTCCGAAGGATCTAACGCATCAACTGCCTTTGGAGACATTTTAGGTGTGAAAACAGAAAAAGGGGATGGTGTTAAGGTGTCAGATATATTAAAACGTTGCGATGATGAAGGTGGAGGTGATGGCATAGTGGGTAAGATGGGAGGAGGGGGTGTGGACGACGCAACACTAGATGAAGAAGGAGAGGACGGATTAATGGTCATAAGGGTCAATGAGGGAGGAGGGGTTGATTCACAAGGAAATCTGTCAGATTCTGACCCGGGGCTAGAGGGGGCAACATATGTGGCACCTTCAGAGGATGAAAGAGCATCAGACTTTCCAAGTGCATTGCAACCTTCTTCTCCAAGTGAACTTAGGGCAGCATACTCATTCATTAACACTTTCTCTAAAATGCTGGTGTTTGGTTTCTTCCTCTTCAAATGTGGCACTACGGTTCCTGTAGTCTTTACCTCATGGTCAACAGGACTTTTGCGGCTCATGCTTAAGTCAAGCACAGACTCCCCAGATAATTTGCTTATACTACTGTCCGTTTTACTAAAGGAATTTGAAAGGTCAAGAGGCAGCTGATTGCAGGAATTCCCCCCGCTTGTAGGAGACCAGTCTTTTCCTGTCAAGTTTTCTGTTTCCACATGATCCTGGTCAGAGAAACTTGAAGAATGTGTCCCACTTTCCAACTTTGGAACAATAAGAGAACACAAAACCCCTGCTGCAGAGCTTCTGTCATCATTGACTTGTAGAGGACTACTTGTGGGAGGGGATGCAGTTCTCCGTTTAAACTTACCTTGAACTGCTGGCAACGAAGTCACAGAAAGTGGGGTGGTCAGTCTACTGTCTGTAATTATGCCTAACGCTGATTTCTGAATTTCAGGGGCCTGAAGGAGTTGCTTCAGTTTCGGTGAGAGATAAACCGTTTTCTCCTTTTGAAAGGCTAGCATTTCTGGTGGTTGAGAGAAAATGTTTCCAACAAACAATGGGGATTGAGAAGTAGGAGAGGCCAGGGAAGAAGAGGATGACATTGTCTCTGTCTCAACTTTCACACCAGGGAGAAGTGGTGGTGTGGCAGTTCGTCTCCTAGGAACTGTTTGAGCAACACACGAAGCTTCTTTAGCCTGACAAGTCCTTGTTTCAACTTTAAGAGTATGACCTATTTGTTTGGGGCTCAAAAGGAGAGCATCAAGACCAAACAATGCAGCAGTACTTGAGTCAACTTCAATGACTTCACAGTTGCTCGCTGTGCTTGTAGTTGGGATCTTTCCATCAATATAATGGCTCAGATTTTCAGATATATTGTTGGAGATATCAACCATAGACTCCTCTTTCTCTCCTTCATCCTCAGTTTCCACACTGGGCACATAAATAGGTGGTGGACTGGCACTTGGTGACTCTTCTTGGAGTAATACAGCGTGCTCTTGTTCATGAAGCTGCTGTTGTGAGGTCCCTTCCTGCAGAAGTATACCTTTTCTGTGAACACCTTTTGGCATTAGATGGCGCTCATGGATTCGTCGCTGGTGCCTGCGCATGTTTGTGTGAGTACCAAAAGCTTTGTTGCAGTATTTGCAAGGATGAAGCTCCTTTGGTTCGCCGTTTTCATCCAACATTAAGGGTCGATCCGATTCAGTGACTGATTCTTTTTTTAAACTATCAAAAGTCTGCTGAGAAGGACCATTTTGTGCGCTTATAACAGAATGGCTTGGAGAGGACATGCTGCCAGAGGTAGCAGAGTCATTAACCATTGTGGGACTGGGGAGAAAGGATACTCCACTGAATGTCGCAAGCCTGTTCAAAGCTTTGCTACCATTCTCATGTCTACGCTCATGTCTGCGCCTGCCTACCTGAGAGCCAAAGGGCTTGGCACAGTAGCGGCATTTAAACATATGAGTTTGCTGGTTTGCTGTAGTGTGAATGTGTGTGTGCCTCTCCAAGCCCTGTTTGGTGGAGAAATGACGCACACAGTGTTGACAAGGGTAAGTTCCTCCCTGTGGGTCATCTTCAAAGTCCCCTTCTGCCTCCAACTCTGGATTTGCTGTCGATGTACAGTCTGTATCACATAGTGGACTCTCAGAACTTTCTTCTGCAGGACTGCCTGAATGTGATTGAAGAAAAGATCTTTCATTCCCCTCAACAGATTCTGCCTCAGACGGATGCTGAGGGCTCTGACTCAAAGGTGGCTGCCGCAGATGTCCATCAGCCTCTGCATTCTCCCCTTCTAATCCTTCCATCTCATTCATTTCAGCGTCACATGACTGGCCAGGGTTTTCACTTTCTGTAGAACATGACTGGGAAGCTGTAGCTGACTGTGGCAAATCTGTAGATGAAGGGAGTTGTTCATCCCCATTAATCCCTGAATTACAAGACAGAAAATGGTGTTGGTTAGTGAAAAAAATATATATCATATCAATTCACACAGATGTGTCATGTGACCTCCATATCAACGTCAACACTGAAGGAATGCTTTCCAAGTTGCACAGTATACACACCACTTTCCATCAATTTTCAGTGTTAATTCTCATACTGTTCTATTGAAATGCTGGAACAACTACTAGATCATTTGATGAGTTAGGGAAAAACCCTCTACCATCACCTCAAAGTAACTAAGCTCAAGAATTTTTTCTTTTGATAAGTCACCTATTCTTGCAAGCCTTATTTGGTTTTTCAGACAAATTTGAATGAGCTTTATAAAATATTTCATATATCTGTATCAGCTACAAAACCTACATTTTAAATCACCTTATTGGTTTAAAATTTGGAAGTGAAATCAAATCAAACAAATCTCTTATTATTACACAACCGATGTCAGAAAGCACTTTACATTTCTCATCCATTTGTTTGCTACATAAGATTATAACTCAAGCCTTATAATCCTTACCCTCTTTTCTCATGTCTGATGGTCCGGTGGCGGTCAATTTCTTCGGTTCACAGACTCCCCCAAAACCAGAATCCCTGACTTTTTCAGTCAGCTTCTTCCTTGCTTTAGTGAAACACAAAAACATTAGCTGCATTTTGCACATCTTTCCAGCAACTTAAATATATGGTTCATTACAAATAAATATACTTGCATAACCAGAACTATGATAAAGTTCATATAAATATATTATTGAATAGACAGTTAAAGTTGTGTTAATCAATTTGTTAGAGGTGCAGTTACAGGTGTCTCAAATGTAACAGTTTTAGCTTTTAGAGTAAGAGTGCATTTTTTGGAGCCCTTTCACCTAACTGCTCACAATTTGGTAACTCTCCTGCAGCTCGAGAGTGTGGTTTTTCCACAATCAGAAAAAAAGTTCCCAGATCAGGACTTATTTTTTTGTCAGATACTGATTGCAGTAATTTGAAGCATTCTAACAACATAATTATTAAACATTTTTTGAATATATATGAATTACAAAAAAGTAAAAGAAGAGAAAATCTCAATTCACAATAGAATATTTATTGTAAAACTGAACAATCACTGGGTTTGCTGTAGCTATAAAAATAAATGAACTGAAGACATCCAGATAACGGCCAGCGATCTCCTGCAGCTCACCAAGGAGAAAACATTTTGGATTTTTAACTATCTGTAAAAAAAATTCTGTGAAACACTAGATGAAATCCTCTTTTGTTCATTCATAACATTTAACACGGAAATACTGTTAAAAAACTGCACTTCAAAGAAGGAGCTGAATAGAATTTTGTATATACTGCAAAATGCATGTGGTCTAACCAATCTGTGGTCCAATAGAGTTGATAATGGTCTATTGATATTTATGGTTGTATATGTACAGGGCACATATATCATTCTGTGGTGGGAAATGGTCAGTTTTATAAATGTTTTCAAAATGTTTAAGTGTAGATTTAACTTTTTATGTTATTACAGTCATGATCTATTACAGTATTTTTATGCAAATCCCATTATGGTGAAGAAAACTTTTTATGGATATATTTATGGATATACAGCAGGCTTTGGAAGCAGGCTATTCAAGTTTACATTGCCTGCTTTTCTCCATGTGCAGAAATCAAAAAGGAAACTGCTCAGTCACTGCAGCAATGAATCACATACAAAAGCTTTTTAAATACAGTTGAAAAAATTACCCCAAAATGTAACTCCTTTTCCTGAAAACGAAAAAAGTATTAAAAAAAGCACTCGCAATTTAAAATTATAAATGGAAATAAATAGACAAAAATGTTAAAATAGGGAATAATAGTGTTCATCTTTATGACATATGAAGGTCAGGTAAATGTAAACATTCCTTTTTACTGAAAGGTCACAGATATTGCCTCAGCCAGCAAATGACAGCAGGTTTCAGGATCAGATGCCGTCCTTGCGACAAGGTCATTTAGAAGCATCTTAACGAAAAGTCCTTCATGAATCAGTCACATTGTTATTAAACCAGTCATCTGATAATTCCAGTAAAAGCTTTTTCACAACATTGTGAAACTGATCTCAAATGGTTAAAACTAAATTAGTGTTTCCAAGCTGAGGGCAGTCAACTTAGTAAAACTTTACACATGATTTCTTAGCAGCATTGGACCACATAATGCACACACAATAAGCAGGAGATCATAACAATATTTACATCTCAATACTTTCAATGCTAATTGGATGTATATTTCAAAGTCTGCTTCTACTTTTATTCATTCCTCAATCTTAAAAGAATTGAACTCTCAAGCTAAAACTACAAGCTTTTGACTGTCACTAGAACGTTAAGACAACTAATTATCCATTCATAAACTATTGTGTCTCCATAACTTCCATATGCATACATTTTAAAGACAAATTAGTAACTTTGAAATGAACAAATACTGATAAAACATGATAAAACAAATACTCTTGAAATTATCGAATTTTGTATGTGGTTAAAAAGACATTGAATTTACAAAACAGTAAACTGTGATGAATTTTTCAACAAACGATTAGTAGAAACTCTTTTTGGAGAGGTGAACCCCTCGTTTATTTTATGGCTCTGGAAGGTCATCTCAGTCATGGGTTGCTTTTATAAATCGAACAGCGGTGTATCTAGAAGCATTACTGGGTGCCAAGGTCACGAGTGAACGTCCCAAATGGAACATTCGATGCTAAAAGGTGTAGTCTGCGTGAGAAGTTCACTAACATGGGTTTTTTTCTGGAATGAGGTCCGAGTCTGTAAGGCGGCTAACTGAACCCTCACCATGAGTAAGTGCACGTACTAACAGTTAGCAACCGTCCCAGAGTTTTATCCGTCTAAAAAGGGGTAGTAAACCTCCAATTAAACGCGTTAAGGTTAACATTTGCTAACGTTACATGATCTGCGTATAAATTGTGCGAATAGCCAGGTGGCTAACATGCTAACCCGTGCTAGCGACAGCGAACACGTCCAGACGTGTTTTCAGACAGTGATTGTTATACAAATGCATCGCCGTTAAGCTGAAAAACCGCGACGGGTGTTTTAATTCCGTTTACCTCGCTTTGCTCTTGGAGAAGCCTTTTTGCTCTGGTGGATACTCCTTTCTTCCTCTAATGCAGCTGCTATCTCAGGATTGTCTTCCCCATTGTACCACACGAGAAGTTCTTCGTCTGGTCCGATTGGCTGAGAGGAAGCAGAAGGACCAATCATTTGTGGGCTTTTTGGCATACCGTCGGATGAAATACTATCTAGGCCTTGACGGTCTGTCAGGCATTTAAGGATAGGAAGGAAGAGACCCTCAAAACAAACTGCCATTCTGCAGCTACAGCAGTGTGCAAAAATCTCTAGGAAAGTGACTAAACAAACATTTTAATGACTCTGGGTTTGAAAACTTGAGCAGGATACAACCATACTGAAGGAATTTAAGTACCCACACAAGTTAGACTAAAGAGGAATGTGTGTATTTGAAGAGATTTTATTTTCCTGTGCTGCTTTATTATGTTGGCTTGTGACATATTGTTATTCGTCTTTCACTTTGGACAAAAAAAATATTCTAAATGCACCTCCTCCTATACAGTTTGCGCTACAGCCACCAAACTTTGCCAAGATAACCAAACTGGTCTTGCTATATCTTCTCAGGTTGGTGCCACTAAAGGAATTCTGGGATATCTCTGAGGAAACTTTGTACAACTTTAACTCAAACAGACCAAACTTGTGGAGGTTATCAGTCTGTAAAAGAACATAAACAATGTGCAGAAGTATTTGAACCCTGGGGTGTGGAAGTGGTTAAAATGTACCATTTATCTACAATGGCTTTTAAAAATACAAAGTAAAAACAAAGAAAAATATTGCAAATGAATCATCATAGATAAATGTGGGTTTGTTTATGTTAATCATAGTAACACATTACATTTTTATGATCTCACTGACGGCTCCCCAGAAAATAAACTATTTACCTTAGCAACAAAATTTTCTGGACTCTATCTCAGCTTTGGTAAATACATGGGGTTGGTTTACATAACTTATTGTGACAAAACAAACATTATATAACTGACCCCTCCATAGCAACCTTACTGTTTACCATAGTAACCGATTTGGCTATTCACTCAGCTAAGGAAACCATCACTCACCCATAGCAACCAAAAATTCTACCTGGACAACCATTCCATTTTGCTTATGAAATAAGCCCATGGAATAAACCCCATTTCTACAAGCCAACTTCCAAGTTTGTACACTAACTTTAGCCCTCTGTTTCAATATGTACTCTGTAGTTTTATTGTAGTTATTGAGTTACCCAACTAATTATAAAAAAAAAAAACAACAACAACGAACAAAAGCTTTTTTGTAGTCTGATAACAATGTTTTAAAAAAATAAATACTCATCTTTAGATAAACTGGTCACTTTACAGCGCATATTTTTGTGATGCACTTCAAAAATATTTGATAAAAATTATTCTCAAAGCAGGCAAAAACATTGATAAAGCCATGATATTACTGTGACCAAGTCAAAATACGTTTGAATTATTATAAAACTTAAATGGGCACATAGAGCTATTTTTTTGGATGCAAAATTAAAGAAGTGAATTTGTGATTCCCAAATAATCCACAAAAATTGATTATACGCAATATTGTGAGTAGGCAAGGCAAACACAAAGCAACTAAAGTGTGCATCGTTTGCACAGTTATTATGCTTGCACGAAATTGTAAACAATGAAATAGAAGCAGTTAGATGCAAACAATGTAAAATTCATAGCAGTAACAAAATAAACTGAAATTCACACTTTCCAATGGAAATTCTGAATGAGGCAAAATATTTGACCTCCTTTAGATCATTTTGTCTGCTCTGCCACAGTTATACAGACAGCAGTACAATGGATGGTTTTATCTGTTCTACTGTGAGAGATGAGAACACATCAATATTTAACCTTTTCTTTAGACTGGTGAGCAGCTGGTTATATCTGCTGTATGATATCACAAGAAACACGTTAATGATCTACAGTAAAACTGTGATGGTTTACTTAAGTTTAGAAGTCATTGAGTGTTTCTCATCTCTTGGGGTCCTTGACAAAAAAAAAACTTAAACATACTGCAGTTTCTGAGAAACATAAAACCAATTTCAATAGTGAACCTACCTTTAAAACTTTGTAGTAAATAGTTCTGTTGATCTCCAGGGGAAAAAGGTTTTGGTCCTTAGATGACTGTGCCCAGTTCACATAGCGCAACCAGTTTCCTTTCTCTGGGTCTGTGGCATCTACACACATCCACCCCCAGGCAGGAAAATACACCTAACCATAGAGGAACAGCAAATATTTATAAAGCTATCAACACATCGAGATGAACGTTCAATGCTAACGGCAAATTATTTCATATAAAATGTGAGGCCTTTTCAACAGATATGGGCATTCACATTTTCCTGATTATATTCAGCTAAAGAAAAACTTAACCCCTCCCCCTTGTCATTAAAAGCTTTGTTCTTCTCAGTGGTAGATCTAATACATACTTCCCACATGTAGACATTACTCGTCACTTGAGATCTCTTTTTGTGTTCTCCAATGAATGGTCCAAAGCGTTTGCCTTTAGGTATTAATCTAGACGCCCAGACACCTGTGGAGAGATATGGAAGGCTAAAATAAGTAACCTTCTTAAACTCTCTGATTTACGTTCCAGGCAAGACCCTGAGCATGACACTACTGCTGTCATATAAGCAGTACCATTTAAACTCACAAAAGTTTTACTTGTATCTTGATGAAGAAGAAAATAAAAACAAAAATCTAAATACAATTGCAAAATTTTATTAATAATTGTCTGAATACCTCGGCAATTCTATGGATTTAATTGATTCTTTTTCTAACTTCAAAATACTATAGGTGTCCTCAACTCGACCGTCCTGTAACTTACCAATGCGATTGGGATTGACTCCTGATTGCCCCAGCCTCATGTAGTTCGGCAACCCCTTCAACACATGTACTGGGATCGCATCCAAGCTCTCACACGATCCTTCAGACAATGCCATCTCAGCTTAACATAAAAGCAGCATTTAAATGTAAACAAAAACAGTGAGATAAGTGCAACATTTTAAAGATTTCCCTATGTTTTAACACCATTTAAATCCCATTAAGTGAACTGCTTTAAATTTTTTAAATCATTGAAGACTTGCAAACATTTCCTAATTCCCGAAATAATGTTATTTATAAAGTACAGGTTAGATATTTGAAGAGCCTATAACTTGAAAAGTTGATTCATTTTCCATGCCGCTTATTCTCTTTTTGGGGTCACAGGGGTCTGCCGGTGCCTATCTCCAGCTCACATAGGGCAAGAGGCGGGGGTACACCCTGGATAGGTCGCCAGTCCATCGCAGGTTTTGAATTCATCAACTTTAGCTTTTAATACACGTTTATTTTTGCCAGATTTTGAAATGACTCAGTAATGAATCATTTTATGACAAGTTTGTACAAAACAAAACCATGATGTTGCCTTTATAGTTGGAACTATACAATAAAATACTTTATAAAGTATGAAATACTTTGTTTTAAAACATAAATGGATGACGCGTCAGTGGTAGGAAGGGTGTAGTATTGTGTGACGTAGACACTTTTGAGCTAAAGATTTGGTTGGAATGAGAACTCGTTTCATCGTCTCAAAGTCAACTCTTTAGTATTAAAGACACTACAGTACGTTGATATAACGCACTTTTACATTTTAAACTCAAAACATGTTCCTTCAACCATTTTACACAATGCATGAAGAGTAATTTTTAATAAATGATGATATAGGCTCTTTAACTATATTCTTGTTTTATCAATATTTTTTATGATGAAATACGATTGTAAACCAATGGACGTAATTGAAAATCATTTAATATCCATTTATTGGCTTGTAATATGTAGTTGATAACAGAAGAGAGAGAGACAGACAGACTGAAAGCAGAGCAAATTTCTATAGCTCACCTACTCCAAGGATTTAACACTTGGTTAATCTCAGAGACTCTCTCAGTCTCACAGAGTTACTCATTTCATTTATCCTGCAATCAGGAAATATAATTAGTTATTATTCCACAGAGAACAAAAAAATAAACACTGCAGTCTCTATGCTTAGAACCACCAACACATAGTAAAAAAATGTTTTCAATTCTTTGTTTGATTGTTCAAACCATGGAGCTACTGAAACCATACTAAACGAACTAAATTTGACTAATAACCGAAAAGCTCAAGCATCTACTACTCACAGATCGAATTTTACTATTTTGAGAAATGAGAACCTGACACAGGGTTAAAACAAGAAGTACCACTTTCAGTGCTTTCTGAATATGATCGTTCTGTCTGTTACCGAAAACGCAAATCATAAGTCATTAGCAAACTAAGACTAATTCGTACATTATAATGGTAATGAAGACTATTATTCAGTTCAATACTATTCTTCTCTGAATTAGAGATTACATAAATAAATGAAAACATCAACATTCATAATGAGAAATACCAGCAACCTTGCAATGTGGTCTTTAAAATGTTCCAATTACACACCCATTGGTGTTTAGTGCTTTTTTTGGACCCAAGCAACTGGGATGAAGAGACAAACCTTACACAAATTTGAACAGAACTCCAAAATAGACAATAAAACTTATTTCCCATCACCCCTTTTAGAGAAGAATCTGATCATCAATGGCTTTGAGTAAAGAAAAAATAGTTCTGGAACACTTCTCCCAACCACTGTTTTGCTATCTATACCAACAGGTGTTCTATGGGATTCCTTTCTCATTCCAGAGCTTCATACAAGAACATGGTTCGCAATTATGGCCATACTTATGGCCAAGTATGGTTTATTTGAAGCATCATTTAATGCTGATTCTTCGTTGTTTCCAGAAATTTTGCATTGGCTGGAAGACATTCATGGTGGATTTGGGCATGCACAAACTAAGGGATCCAAGAACGAGCTGATTTGTCAAAATGAGATGAGCATTAACAGAAGAAAAGGAGGAAGTTAATGATTCGTGAATGCTCGCATGTTCATCGCTTTCCTTTTTCATTAAAGTAACGAATCAAACAGGCTCAGTGAAATGTAGTGGAGTAAAAGTACACATTTTCCACACGAAATATAGCGAAGTAAAAGTAAAAAGAATTATTAATATTAGGGGTGTAACGGTTCACCGTATGTATTGAACCGTTTCGGTACGGCCTGTTCGGTTCGGGACACTTGCGTACCGTTTCGGTATTCGGTATTTTTATTAAATGATATAAATGTATTATCAGCGCGATATTAAGCGCAGCGCAACAATGTTCCTAGGCGAGTTTCCGCACGGACGCTATTGACTGACGAGCACGAGCGCGAGAATCATATCAAAAGCGAAAGAGAAGCCAGAGCTTGAAGACCCGCTAACCTCACTGCGGTCTCGTGTTTGGGAACACTTTCGCTTCTCGGTTAAAATACATAACGGGGATAGACGAGTGGATACATTTAAAGTTGTATGCCGACATTGTTCCACGGAGATCGGGCAGGCAACACATCTAACATTTTCTACTGCTGGAGATATTATAACCAGATCTGTGCTCTCTTCAGAAAATGTGGATAGGTAATCTATCCTAACTAGTTGCAGTATTTCATTTTTTATTTAAAAAAAAATGTGTTTTTCTTAATAAAGAGTGCAATTTATTTAAAATATCACCCAAATGTGTCACTTTTATTTATTTTATGCAAGAATTCTACTGTGTATTGGCAGCTTTTCAAAATAAAGAATATGTAAGTTCTTATTGTTTTGTACCGAACCGAATGAACCGAACCGAACTCTCCAACACACTGTACCGAACCGAATACGATTTTAGCGTACCGTTACACCCCTAATTAATATTAAAGTAAAGAACAAAGTCCTCAAAAAATACTTAAGTACTATAACAAAGTATTATTACTTCAATACATGACAACACTGTGTAAAGCTCACCAGCACTGGATTGACCAGGCTTTCCAGAGTGACCATCATGTTTCTCCATCTAGCAATCTCATAGATGAGTCTCAGTTGACAGTTGCTAACAGTTGCAACTGATTCTTGTCTGAATTAATTGTGCCAGCTCTGAATTTTGGTGGAGGGAAGATTGTGGTGAGAGCTAGAGTAAAAATATTTCTGAATGTCGTAGCGGACCAAAAGATATTGAACAATTCCATGCTCCCAACTTTTAAGGATGGCTCACACTTCAAAAGTTTGGATTGGAAGACATTGAACTCATCAGAACACCTGAAAGCCAAGCCTTCTTACTCGAGACTAGTATCTGACCTCGCAAATGCGCTTCTGAAATAATGATCATACATTTCCATAAATAAACTACGTGTAGCTGCAGAATATGAGTTTATATAATATTGAACACTGGACTTGGAATGGGATGTCACTTTTTAAGGCAGATGGGAGAACTTTTGCCAGTTAGTCTATCAATGTACAAAATGTTTAAAGGACACGGGTCAGCCAAAGGTGTTTCTCACACTAAATACTGCTGATCGCAAAGGTTTTGTTACACACTATAAACAGAATGTAGATCACTGTAGATCTAACCTCGCAAGCTACTGCATCATACCCACACGTGTTATTAACCCAACGTCACCCACTATCCAAACAACCAGTAGAGAAAGGCTGCAGGAAACAACACAAGCCCATCAGAGAAATAATGATCCATCTTCTCTCTGAGAGCTGAAAGTAAGGTAAAAACACAGTGATCAGCGTTGTGTGACAGCATCAGAATAGAAGGGGAAATTGAGAAAACACCATGGCGCACAAGGACCCTCTCAGATATGAAACTGTTACAACTGTCGAGGTTACACACAGACTCTCCGCTTTCACACTGCACAACACAACTAATCTAATGTAAAATATTAAGCATCGACTTTCCATCTTAAAGTCCCCCATGTTTAAAATTGGGGCTTTAAGGAGTGTTTCACTGTCAACATCATCCCATCAACACTTTTAGTGGTGTTTTGCTTTCATTCCCAAACGAAAAGAATAAAGACTAAAATGTGTCCACTTGTGGTGAAGTGTTAATATAGAAAAAGCATGGGTTCCAGTGTACAATGTAAACTGATGTAAGACTGTTGCCATTAAATTAGTTATTACGTTCCCTTTGAATAACTCTAGCGTTCTTTACAGGCTGAGTGGGAGTGTCCCCATGTATAAGCATGGGTGACCATAAGAATAAAACAGTTCAACATAACATTGCAGCCCCTAGATTTTTGATTTTCAAGCTGTAGATTCTCTTTTTTTTTTTCTAAAGAAACTATAACTGATGACCAAACTCTGTCTGGTCATTGGTCACACTGAGAACACATTGTAAAAGTTTGTGCATTGACGGGTGCATTTGAAGGACCTTCCGAGCTTTGGTGAAATGATACAGCCTTCTATCAGTGTTGCGACGTATGTGGCCTTGAAATACGCACTCATGAAGATGCACACTTCTGGATTGAGACCCAGCTATTGTACTTCTTTCACCAATTTTGATGTGAGAAATGCGCTTGAGTCCATTGATCAATGCTTGCAGCTTTAGTTTTACAATATTTTCCTTTCAGAGAACCACTGCAGACAGATTCATTGGCTTTCTCTAGTGAATTTTCACAGAGGGCATCTTAATTTCATTTGGTTGTCCTCTTGAAAGTATTTTCTCTTCAAACAACACTTCATGCAAAGAATGGGAAGCTGAGTAAAGGCAGGATGACTGAGTGGGATCTCATTGTGCTGTCAGCTGTGGGACAAAGAAAGAGATTCGGCACCAATGCCCAAACGAGGTAGCTTCACAACCCACCTAAAAGAGATTATTTACAGAAACACCTGCGAAAACTCAGTCTGAACATGCCAGTTGATGGATGATTGTTTATGGACACCAATACTTCACAATGATGGCAAACTAATTAAAAAAAAAATCAAATCAAGTCACAAAACAAATGAAAGCTGCACGTATTACACGCTCAAGATTTAGCCAGTGAACAAACAAAAAAAAAAACGAAGGTCAAAGGTAAAGAAACCCAAGAGCTTCGACAAAGCTGCTCAGATTTTGCCTCCCACCGACTTCCAGCCAAACAAATGCTGGTCGCATTTCAAAGACTCTTATGGTCACATTTGACAAGGCAAGCGTTCCCTGAGAGAAAAGTTCACCAGAATATTTCAGCAGTGCTTGCGAGTCTCTTTGTGGAACAAGCGTTTTATTGTTATCCTCAGTCCCATAACGTTTTCCTTCGAGCAAGGGTCCCCGCTTTCCCAGACCGCCGCCTCCCCACTGACTGAACCACTTTACAAACGCTTCCCTGAAGGAAACCGGAGCAAACATGTGCTGCTCCCCAACACTTACCTGTTGTTACACCGGCTCCGGGCTGTTTTCTTCTACCTGCTCTCCAGTGTGCTGAAAATGGCGGAGGGAGACTGGAGAATTCAGAGCTTCCCCAGTTACTAGTCGGTGGAGTTGCAGGACTGGGAGTGGGAGAGGCTCGACCATCTCAATCAAGGACTAAGAATTTCAGCTGGAGCAACACAAACCAGCTCCTTCACATCACCATACTATGCCCGTTTGGGGGAAATAACTTCCTCGGTTTAAACTTTGCAAGCAATGAGGTTAAACTATCACGTGTATTTTTTTAGACAATCATATATATTTTTTAATGTAAAGTGATTTGGTGTTATTTATATTGTCAGCTTACCTTGTGATATTATTGCCTTATAAAATGTGTTATGACTGATTATTTAAGCTTAAATTTGACCAAATAATTTAGAATGAATGATTTAGAATGCTGTGACAACTTCCCGAATAAACAACCCCAAATTCAACTCCACGCATTACAAAATGTGACCACGCGAAGGTTTTTTTTTTAATCTTAAATATAAGGGTTTACCATTATAATAAAAAAGTAATCCAAAAGAAAACCTTCTAGAGTTGTGTGGTTGAATTATTACAGTAGCCTGAATTTGGCCGCTAGATGTCAGTCGTGATTTAAGTTTGTAAATTTTCCCTAATCTACAATAGACGACTAGTCTGCTATACAGTAAGTGAAACTCTGTATGAAGTATAGTATTAGTCAAAAGTTTTAGACGGGTGTGAAAAATGCTGTAAACAAAGCATTCTTTCAAAAATGAAAGTGTTAAAAGAGAAATCTATATCAAACCAATAGTTGGTGTTACCACATTTTGTCTTCTAAACTGCAGCAGTTGTTCCAGGTAAGCTTGCACATTTTTTAAAGGAACTTGGCTGGTAGACCATTCCAAACATCTTAGAAATCCATCCACAAATCTTGTGTAAATGTAGCTTTCTTACATCCTTCTGTCTCATCAGGTAATCCTAGACACACTTGATAATGTTGACGTCAGACCCCTGTGGGGGCCATCACTTCCAGTACTTCTTTATTTTGACTTTGCCCTGTCGCGGAATACATTTGCAGCCAATATGCCTCTAAGGTGGTATTGCATGATGAACAAGTATCTCAGCACTGAGAGCAACGTTAATCCTGACTAAATCTACAATCCATTAGCAGAAATGCAGTCCCAAGTTTAATGAACCACCACCATGCTTCACTGCTGACACTCATTCTTGTGTTCTTTTAGTGTACCTATAAAAATCACCAAGAATTGATGTATTTGATTTTGCATTTTGAAAATGTATGCAAAAAAACAGATTCTTTGTTGACTGCATTTTTCCAAAAACAACCAAAAAAAGAACCTACATCTGGTGAAATGTGCTTACAGTCAACGCTTCTTAATCCCATGAAGCAACACTGGGGAATTGCTCAATAAGAGAAGCAACTGTCTGTTGTAAATATTGATAAACTCACAAGGTCACATCATAACCGTTACTACAGTCGTACTACATCGTAGGTACATCTCCATTAATTGTGACGTATGTTTAGATTCAAAATTTGAGAGAAATATTTCAGTTTCAGGTTTTTTTGTCTTCTTGCTTTTTGTGGTCACAAGGCTTCTGCTAAATGTAATTTTTCATAATCATTAGAAAAGAACCCAATCAGTAATAAAAAAAGGGTTATGAATTAAGTTCCACACATCCACCACACATTGTATCACATAGCTAATCTCATTTCTCCCATGCAGAAGGTCCTCTGAATTGCATCATGGGAGTGAGAAGAGTATGCAGCTTGTATTTTCCAGCTTCTTTTCTTTTCCCATGCGTTTTGAAAATGCTGCTTTCAAACTCTTCTTGGTTCACATTTTATGCTTTGCTTAGTGACAGCAAAAATAGTTAATTTTGGATGGGGCCTAGGAATTTCTGACAAGAATACATTGTGTAGCTCATGATTTGTGCTTAAAAAATCTGTGCATAAACATGAATTCAGAAAAAAAATGCTCAACAATTATGAAAGGCATGACTCATATTTAGATTAAACACAAAGTATTGCTGCATATTTTCCAGAAAGCATGCGTAGTAACAACATCAGATGCACATTATTTTATCTGCAATTGTCCAGTTCAGGGCTGAAACCTTGTGGACAAACACATCAATATTGGAGGTAAAAAAAGATATTATACTGATAAAATGGAATTTCAGAGTACATTTTAAATACTGATAAAATTAATGTATTTTATTTTAAATTTATAAAAATACTTTAAAATGTAGAGAATTTACTTAGTAGTTAAATTTGACTTTTATAACTTATTTAAATATTTAGACATTAAATATAATAATTGCGATACATTGTGCACCGATATATTGTTACACCTGTTATATTTATGTTTTCTCCCCACATTTTCCATATAATTGGACTATAGCAAATCAACTAAAAGTCACAAAACACTGTTTAATGTTCATTCAAACTATGTTCCTGAAACGCACCCACAAGAAAAGGCAAAGCAGCAAAGATTCCACAGTGAAGTTAACATATTTTATTTCTTTAAGTGCCATTCATGCATATCGGGGGAAGGGTGGTATTGACAATCCTAATGACACTTCAGTTATTTTACAGCACTAAAACCAATACAGAGAAGCCGTGTCATCTTGGACAGCAAAAGTAATAAACCGTGCAATAACAAAAAGGACAAAATAAAGGAAACAACAAATACAAGTAATGACCAGGACAAAATCAAACAGAAAAACGGAGATTAAACAGAATATAAACACTGAAACACTGAATGTTGAACCATAGTACAGGTTAAAGGTAGTGTCACACAAAAAGCCAACGCATTTTCATCACATATATACAATATAGATATATACAGACTGTGTCACCCTTGGATTGGACAATAACAAAATACTCTGTATTCATCTCCCTCTTTTCATTCGCAGGTGAAGCCAAGCCCTTGCCTCGATTCCTCACCACCCCAGAGGAAAAAAGGACAATCAAAAAGACATTTATTTACAAGAAGCACAACACACCAACAATGAATAAAATAGGGCTCCAAATACCAGAACTTTTGGCAGTTTTTCTCCCGTAGACGTAACAAGGCTTCTCAAATCTTCCTTGATTACAATAATCTCTCTGGCAGATGCATCTCCACTTGTTTTTTCTTTTGTATTACGAAAATTGAGTCGTCTTTAAACAGTTACAACTTTCACACAACACAAACACAAAAATCATAAGAACAATGTTTTCCTTTTTCTTTTTCAATGAAAGCGATAGAGAGAGCGATCTTGTCATCTGTCCAGCTCAAGCGTTCGATCCCTCAGCAATGACCCTCCCCTGGGAAGGAAACCAATGACCCGCTGCCCTTCTCTCTTTGGCAAACAAGAGATCCAAACACATCACTTCCACAAATAGATTGGCAATACGTACAAAAAGTTTCATCGACAAGCAGTGAAGGGGCGAACAGCACGATATGGTAACATTTAATGCCAGCCGTTGAAGGACATTGTGCTTTTGGGTTCTTTTCAAAGTGCACAAATGAGCAGATGAAAGCTCCAAAAGCTCATTCTATGGGAAACTCTGATGACATGAAGGCTTATGGGTATTTCGATAGTATCCAAACATACACTAGATGACAAGAGGGAGGAAAAAAGACGATTTTTGGGCAGTGGAGCTTAGCTTGATGTGCAGAGAAATTCTTAAGTAGCAGACCCTAGAAAGTCAGCCTGAGTTAAAAGCATGTTTCAATTCTTTTATTGGCTGGCTTTTCTGTATCACAACCAACAGTGTCATTTCAGGGTAATTTTCAGCTTCATAATTGTATTTCGCACACTTAACGATCTCTAGCATCAGAGGATCAGCTAATAACTCTGTATTTCTTTTTCTTGATGTTCGGGCAGTGATGAATCAGATTGAAAAGTGTTTAAAATGAAGAGGGTCCAACAACAGGAGTCTCACAAATACAACCAAATTTCACCTCAAAATAGAAAGTACATTTCTTTCCAAAATAACCATTAAGCAGACTTTTAAGTTAGAGTCAACATTGATAAAATGATTTCTTGCAAACTCCAATTTCATAGAAGCTAGGTCATTGTGTATAAATAAATAAATATACAATAACCTGTAAATCCTTGTTGATCCATCATAAAAAAAACCGCACAATAAGCGAGCAAGACCATCTACACGAGAAATAATACAACATCTAGGTCAAAGAACTTGTGCAATCCATCCTCAACAAGAATTTTGAGAATCTCTGCACAAAGAAGATTATCAAATTCAAATTTGGTTGTAATCGTCAGGTATCGGGAACACTTTTGAAAAACCTTTACGCTTCAGCTTTTATGGGCCAGAGGCCTCGAACAAATAGAAAATGTGGTTTTTAATGGGATACAAAAGGACTATCCTGATTATCAGCTCAAGATCCTAGATATAGTACAGGAGCATGTTCCTGCATTTCTGTGATGGCACCCCTAGCCATGTTTACTCATGCCAGGGCTTGCAGTGTCTCAACCATCACCTCTAGTCTAAAGCTGGATTTATACTCTCAGTCAAGTATTTTGCATTCCTCTGTGTGTAACCAGATGGTGTTGGCGGTGTAGTTTCTATTACGCTCTGTCACTTCTTCGCTCACATTTTGTTTTGTTCCAGTATGCAATAATGGTGACACAAATGTGGGTACATTGAAGTCGAAATTATATATAAATAGTTACTTCAGTTTCAACTGAAGCAGAGAAGACTTTTATTGTGTTTATTCTTCTTCCTTATGTTTATGAGACTAATGGATGTGACACTACTCCTGTGAACTACTAAACTGACCAATCACAGAGCCTGTGGCCCCCGTCTAGGTGCATAAAGTAAAAATTTTTGGGAGGTCCATGTCAAGCTCCGGTGGAGGGGTTTATGGTTTTCACACGTGCCCGGGAAAAGACGGGGAACCATAATCACACCCTAACCAAGTTTCAACTGATCCAAATGAGTTCAAAGCAGAAAGTTTTCTGTAAACATTCGCCCGTCTCTGAGTTAATCATGTGGGCAAGCTGATTTGGCTTCTGGGCTATGAAGATAAAGTTGGCTTGCAAAGCTATGTATTACAGTATATTAATCACTTAATAGTTTCTATCCTCTCTTGTACGTTATTACAGCATAACAAGATAGTTAAACTTTCTTTAGTTTTCATGCTAATGATATTAGCTGATGTACTGTGTTGAATATGAACAGAAACTCATCTGAATGTGATGCACACCCTCCCACTTGTTTTTCTGTCAGTTGTTCAAGCTGGAGGATTTAAAGCTTAAATTTGGCATAGTATTTACTGATTTTATTGGAACAGAGAGAGTAGAGGAGAGTGACAGGAAGCGAGGTGAAGAGAGAATGGGGTGGGATGGGAAAAATGACAGGCTCGGGACTCAAACTCATGTAACCAAACACATGTCCCACGCGCTAGCCCCCACAAAAAGACTAAAGCTAACTGTTTTTCTTTTTTTTACTGAAATCAGATGGAGCATTTCACCTTCTTATTGTTTAATTGAGATTATGGCCTGACTCATGAACAGAATGAATTAAGCTTTTGTTCAGATCTTTCAGAACACAAATCTTAAAAATAGTGACTACTTAAGAAAGAAAAAAGATACTGAAATTGGATCAATCAAGGGTTTTCAGATCATTGAACTTAGTTTACCAAAGATGATTAAGGGCGCTTTCACACCTCACTAGATTAGTTTGATTTATTCAAACAAGAGTTTGTTTTCACTTTTACTTCAGTTTTGTTTGTGCTGATGAAAAAACAACAACTGAGCTAAAAATAAGAGCAAAAGCAGAGTAAAAAAGCAGTCTGAGACATGCTCGAGGAGGTGGTCATAGTACTAATCCAAGCAAACTCTACAGTGGTTTGTTTGTGGTGAGAACATGATCGAACTCTGATCCGAACTAAACAAAAATGGAGATGACGCATGCTTTTTGAACAAATACAGCCACCGTACTCGCATGTACATGGTTAAACTTGGAATAGTTTGTAATCTGAACGTCATTTGCGATGTGTCTCATAAGCGATTAACACAAATGATATTGTAAAAGATGCCAAGGGTCAAAATCAAGCCGCGAAGTCTGTCCATTTTGAGTGCCTTGTCCCAGTCTTCAGGTGTTTCTGTCCTCCATTGTTTACCTCCGTGTGCATGTTCACTCTAACCAATCAAAAAACTTTGAAAGCCTTGGTTTAGGAAATGACCAATGAGTGGCCTGTATGATGTCACACGGCTGTATTTTCAACTAGTGCAGATCTAGTTTAATAAGTGTGGTGTGGATGAGAACTAAATCTGTAGACAATTGCATCAATATATGAGCGGTTCCTCTTGGTCCGGACCAAATTAAACAAAAAGAGGTGTGAAAGCACCCTAAAACTCAAAGATAAGTAAGTGACAAAGTATGAAATCACTATCAAAAACTACATTTGATGCTTAAAATATATGCTCCTTCTGTTACAATTAGAAAGACCCAAGTCTGTATTTTTAATTGTCTTAAATTTTATAAAATGCCTGACCGTAGCAAAAATGACTCTTTTCATCCCAATAATTATTCACTTTTTTAAAAGAGTCCTTTAGATTTTTGAGGTTGAAATTTGAATGTAAGGAAGTACAACAGAAACAGTCAAAGGAAGGGTTAATGATCCGTTACACAAGCCAATATATCACAAACAAAAGTATAAATACTTTAGTAGATTATAATACTGGAAAACATAAATGATTGTCATTAAATAATTTCACTTCATTCCGCTAGTCTATCTGCACCAAACAAATGAACGAATAACTAAAAAACAAAAAAAAAAACAACAACTCCAAACTATAGCAAGCTGCGGAGTCTAGCGGGAGGTAAACTTTCAAGCAACACACAAATCCACCCCTTTTCTTTTCAACTTGTCTTTATGGCTTTTGGAAATCAGCACTGGACTCTGATCGAAGTGCTCTCAGATAAATACCCTGCTAACGGTCAAAGGTCTGGATTTCTTTCTACACTGGGTTGCCTTGTTCTAGTCCAGATCTTGTGCAATCATGTTGTGCTCTTCAAAAGAGATGATTGTAATCCCTAATAGGGGAAAATTATAAAAAGTCATATTGCACAAAAGTTCCATAATAGCGCTGATGCACGAGCCGTTACAGAAACTTTCAATGAAGCTAAAACTCTAGTTAATGTTAGTTAATTACTCCAACACAAGGCTATCAGTGTATGCAAAGATGTCTTCTCTATGCCCACAATACACCCAGCACCTACAATCAGTAAGCAGAGCCAGGAATTTTAAAGTAGGTTGGTCCACAGAAAGTGTTTTAATGCAACCTATTAAAATCATGAGTCTGATCTTATCGATGCTGTGGTAGGGAGCCACACAGCGCTGGTGTCACAAGCTTCTCCCCTATTCCACCAATGCAGTAAACGTGTAAAAGTTTCAGTGGCAGGTCCTGAGGGCTTTAAAAGCAACCCAGTCTGATTGCAAACTCCAGGTTGACTGATGACAAGGATTGTACAAGCGATGCAGAAATCGACATCAATGAGGTCTGGATCAATTTCATCTTCTGACACTAGCGTTCCAACTCGTCTAAAACTATTAGTGACAAAACCCAACATGACACACTCAAGACGGCAAAGACACACAAGTACAAATACTGTCGGTAATGTGGTTTACACTATTTGCTTTGAGCCTTAAGAACGACAATAATCGAATACGGATGAACCGTGAGCTTAAAATTACAGTGTGTAGGGTCGGAGATGTTTGTGCCTGAAAGACCAGAGGTGTGACGTTACCTGCACGACTGGCCCTCTTCTGAAAAGTGCCCTGCATCTCAGAGGAAGTTTCACAACACAAACGAGGGAGCCAATCTTGTCTGATAGGCGATTGAAGCCTGAGATAGTCAGCACGAGAGAGGAAAACAAACCAGACACATCACTGGGAAAATCACAGAACAACAGTTAAAGAGCAGAGGTGAGCTTGGCAAATGAGCGGGCTCGCTGGGAGGCTGTGGGATGGGAGACATCTTGACAAAAACATGAACCACTTGCCTTTAGGACAAGTACAAAAGCGATCACTTAAACATGTCCTAGTAAATGTGATTGTCTTCAAAGTAAGATTTTTTTTTAGTTCATTTTTGTTTCATAAAAAGACCAGGAACACAGGAGTCTCTTTCAGGGCATAATGAACCACATCTGCACTTATTTTTCCAAGTGTCCCGTTCCAATCTACTATTCTGCCGGGGCATGCAGACACCTCAGGTGCAGCCCTCGTACTCGTAACACAAACACTCTGCCTCCATACGCTCGTCTCGTTTTGTCTGCACCACTCTGCGTTCGGGGACTGGGGTTAGACAATAGAGTCCCAGTCGAATTCATCCTGGATGTCGTCAGCGGGCATGCGGCGCATCTGGAAGTTTCCACCCGTCATCATATGCTGGCTCATCGGTGCGTGATGGCCTGAGGGCAGTGCACAGGAAACTGTCAAAACAGACACAATTTGGAGTGTACAGTTTATGATGACTGTAAATGTGACAGTATAGGGTACATCTAATAAACTAGTGAAACAAGTGCTTTCTAGATTTATTTATTTTTTTACCCATGATTGTATTTCAGCAAATTGGAGAGTCTGTCAGCTCTAGGCATTCTCAGCTGTGATTGGCAAATTTTTGCATGATGTAGAGCTTATGGACACGAGCACATGAATGTTCTAAAAAAATTGAATAAATGTTTAAAGATATTAAAACAAAAGCATGTTATAAAATGTTGCTTAATTGCTTAAATAACCGACTAGGTTAACATGAGAGTTTTCTGCTCTGAGATGATGTTGAGACCTAAAGGAGTTAATAGAAAAATAATAACATTAATAATTTTGTGTGTGACCTCTTCTAGCACTCTAGTACGACACTTCCTTTTTCAGACACATCCTTTTCCATCACTTTTCCATTCAGCCATTCTCCCAGAAGTTCAAACTGGGCAGCTGTGGTTCAGTGAATAAGGAGACTGCCCAGTGATCAGAAGGTTTGCTGGTTCAATCTCCAGCACCACTGGGAATCGAAGGCGGGGTGAGTGAAATATCACAACTGTGGTGTCCTTGAGCAAGCTCCTTGGATGGGTTCAATGCAGAACACAAATACAGGTTTTTGTTTATGAAAAAAATACCTAGCTATGGGTATCACACAACACTTTTCAGGTGCTAACAAAGCAGCTCCATAATTGCGCTGAAATGGAAATACAGCTCTTGACCATATCTGCCGAGAAATGCCATATTGTCTAATCTTCCTTTGGTTTAAGTACACAGCACAACTATAGAATAATCAAGATTTTAACAGACTATTTGATCAGAGTGATTCATATGAAGAACAGCTGAGAAGATTCCAAGAAGTAAAAGTGGGAAACCTCAACTCTGGTGGGGTTGAAAAATGTGTAATGTTTTCCAAAAAATGTGACAAACCAAATTTGGTTGCTCTAACCTGAACATATTTTAGAAATAACCTCAAGAACTCAAGTCAGAAATAATTCAGGCATAACTAAAATTTGAAAATGTTATAAACAATTTTGAAATTTCAGAAAAAGTCAAAACATTTGAATTCTAGTCATAGTTGATGTATGATACACACTACCAGTCTTAAGCTTGGAATCCCTTTGAAAACTTTACCAACTTCTTTCTGCATCAAGAATAATTTGAACCTGAATGTTTTTTTTTGTGATAAAGGAAATGTTTAAAGACTGACTTAAATACATGATCTTACATGGATGACTGAAATAATCAAATTGCAAACATTAGATTTGTTAAACGTAAAAAAAAAAAAAAAAAAAAATTGTTAAAGATAATTGGCAGGTGCTCCTAACCAAATGTGCTTAAAAAAGTGTGTCCAAACAATTGCCTGGTAGTGCACTTGCAATATCTACCACAAAGATATTATGTAATTTCACACTATTATTTTGAAGAGTCTGTTTCCAAAATGTGATAAATGATAATAAAAAAAAATTCATATTCACTAATTTTGGCCTTTACTCAGTATCGTCACTGTTCTTTAAAAAACTTTAAATCTATCCATGTATATCATGGTGGTGCCTGGAAAGTAAAGATGGCTTCCATGATTCAATATAAAATGAATAAATTTGACAAGGAAGGAATTTTCTATTAGTCGGAAGCAAAAGCCATTCAAAGATAACAACAAGAAAAGTGTATAAAAAAAAAACACCAAACCATAGAGAAAACCACATTGCAGAAATGTCTATAAAGCAACATTCTGTGCAGCACTAGGTGAGTTCATCTTTGCACAGAATTTTTATTTTTTTTTTACGGTGTACAGATGAGTTAGTGGAATGCAATTTTGCCTGTATATAATAATTTAGCAAAAATATCTCAAGATGAAGGTAGCCCTTTTATAAAAAAAAGCTAGGTCCAATACAGTTTAAAGTATAAATCAACTGTATGAAATTTTAATACATTTTTTTACAAAAAAAAAAAAAAAAGTCATTGGTCTTTGGTCTATAGAACAAAAATTGTCTGTTTAATCAATGGTTTTTAATCCAAATGTAGATTAGAATTTTTTGTTATTAGAGACTCCTTGTGATTTATTACAGTTTGAAATGAAGAGCTTTCATGCAAACCCTTTTTTAGGGTAAGAAACCACCTCCTATTTAACTAAATCACGTTTTGGAATCCAACTCTTCATTTACTATCAGCATGAAGCACATAGTGAATTTCATTTGTTACTAAAGGAGCTGTAAAAGCACCTGTCATAGTGGGGCCTGCACTGCTCATGGGCGGCATGTGAGGATACCCTGGAGGACCCATCATCGAACTCAAGCTCTGTCTTGAGTCCATGTACATGTTTCCTGAAAAACAGACTGACGTTACTGGCACTATTGTGGCAGTGGATTTAAGAGTGTCTGTGAGATCTCGAGATTAATACAGGCCCTCACCGGTGTTGATGTGTGTGCTGGGCTTGTTTGTGTGCATGGAGGCATGGCACACTGGAGACGGTACTGCCCCTTGTGGCTGTATTCCAGTACGAGCAAAGAACTGATTGATGGAAGAGCAGAGATCTGCCATCTGAGTGGGCTCCAGGGACCAGTTATTCAGCTCTGCTTGCTTCATGCTCTCCTTCAAAGCTTTACACAAAACAGTGATTATTTAATTGCACTGTCTTAAAAAAAAAAAATCTAACAGTGACATCTAAGGCTGTCTCCACATGCACACAGTAATGTGTATTTCCTTTATTTATTGCATCATCTTGTCCATAAAAGCATGGTTCCAAGATTGCAAGGTTGCGAGAGCATGTCAGTCCAACAGATGGGGATAGAATTTGAACTGAACTCCCATCAATCAGAAGCCAAAAAAAGGTAATTATCGATCCAGTACAAGCGAACATTAAAGACGCAAAGACTCTTTAGTCTGGGTTTGATGAAAGGATTTTTAAGTAGCTTTGCATTGTTTTTTTTTTTTGCTAAGGTTAGTATACAACTTTTAAATCAAAAGTGCATGAAATTGCATTTTACATAGTCAAAACCTGTTTAAGGGGTAAACACTAAAGAATATTAAACATGTATACATTAGTCTCTATCTGAAGAAAGTAACCTGAACCATTTACTTAATTTCCGCAAAAAGGTGTTGATTTTCCATTTTTAAAGTAATGTTCGGACTTCCTGTTTTAAAAGCAAAGTTACATTGCAGCGCTCACCATTGAGGCCACAAGATGATGCAATGTCACATGGTCAGTAACTATCAGTGATCTGCGGGTTAACCCAAAATGCGTCTATGAGTCGTCCAAAAATAGTTTTAATGATATTCAGGTAGCAGTTGGTCTGATGGTTTGAAATAAAGATCTGAACATGAAAAATCCTTATTCAGTGTCGTGGCAAATTCTCTGCATAAACGTGCATCCAATCACATGATTACGCAGACTCAGCCAATGAGAGCAGCTAAACTGAAATGTTTACTCATTTTCTTTATTTACATTTTCCTATGTGCTGCATACATATCAAATTTAGTTGTAACAAAAAAGTATGAATAGAAGTATAAAAGAATGCAAAAGTCAAGTACAATATTTTAGTTTTTGTAGTTCGAGTTGCTGGTGGTTGAAATCGTTGGCCCGGTGCATTACTAGTAACTATATATGACAATCCAATCACTGAGTGGTGGTGTGCATGTTGTTAAAAGACACATGTCTACATGGAAGCATTGTTTACAATACACAATCCTGTGTATTGTGTCCTTTGCTACCAGACATCACTCACAAATGTGCTTTTCGTAAATTCAGCGAAACAAAAGTATTTTATTTAATTCGGCAAATCCATTAATCCGGTAAATACATTTGACTTTATTTATTAGCCAATCACAATAATCTCAACAGTGTTGGTGAACAGACAAAATGTATATTACATTACATCTTATTGCGGAACAAAATAATCTGCAGTGGTCTGTGCTCCCTTATAAATCTTATGAATTCATGGCTGACCCTCCTTTTTTGAGGTTTTCAAAATAGAGGTGCGAAAGCACTTTGCAGAGTTTCATGGTTAATGGGACTTCGTTTCATTTGCATGTAATAATGTGCATCATACAAAGGAGTAAAAATAAAAAAGCTGGCATTTAAAATGAAAGATTACAGGTGCAGCATGTTGATTATACCTTGAAAGGGTGATAGATCCACATCGGCCCAGTTGTAGTTACTGGCGATGCGACAGCTCTCTTTCAGGGCATCCAAGTTGGGGTACCAGTCACTTAAAAGACCTGCATTCAAAACAAATAATCTGACAGCGTGCACTTCCTGTTTGCAACAGCAGAGGATGTCCTATTCCAACACTGCTCTCTAAAGTGTGCTGCCTCAGCTTGGTTCTCATTAGAGTGAGTTGGGTGAATAACCCTGTGGTTTTCTATAAAGTTGCATGATTGTCTCAATCTAAAATAAACTGAGGACTGAATAAAGCGCTGGAAATCTATATGATGGTTTGAGATGTAAAAAGAGAAAGAACACTTACCAGTATTGCACTGCATCTGCTGCTGGTGGGAGAGATTCGGATGTTGGCCATGATGCTGTCCATGCTGTGGATGCTGGCTGTGTTGGCTGTGTTGTGGGTGTTGGCTGTGTGCTGAGTGCGGGTGAGGACCATGCTGGGAGAGGTGCTGTCCATGAGGCGAGTTGTGGGCTGAGTGGGGAGGGTGGGAGAGGGGCACCTGGCTGCCGTTGTTGTGGATGTTGTTTGGGTGAGAGTTACTGATGCTGTTCTGATTGTTATGTGGGTGGCTGCTGATGGTGCTGCTGGGGGAGTGTTGGTAGGAGCAGGAGGTGTGGGTCTGCTGGGATGACTCGGAGGGCATGCCCATCAAACCTGCGAGAATCAGACAGAGTTGTTTCAAATGTGCTGTTCACAGTTCAGACCTATTCAAATTTAAATGTTAAAGTTATTTTCACCCAGACACTTTAAAAGCATTATCATTCAAAACTACAATTGAACAATGAGAGGAAATCTGAGATTTTCACAGGTTAAAAACATTCACAGCACCACTGTGTGTCAATCAAATCAGCCCACTGTTTCTAAAGGTTTCCTCTTATCCGTGTCAAAGAGAGAGAGATGTTTACACGATTTACTGCTTTCAATTCAGCATCATCACTGAATAAATCTCTGCCATTTATCAAATTTAATGGTTGCGCTTCTCAATCAATATTGAACAATAAGGATTAAGCTGACAGCTCTGGAGTTTAATGTTCAGAAAATATAAACAACACTCACAGTTAGTGGATGTGTGAAAAATGGGAATGGCTAAGAAATAAAAAAAATTGCCATGGTGTGTAAACTTATGAGAACAATTGAACTTCCTATATATTAGTTCTGATGCACATATTAAGTATAAAGGTATCTGTTAACGTAGGGCTGGGCGATATGAAGCAAAAAATATATCTCGATATATTTTGCTATATCTCGATATACGATATATCTCGATATCTTTACAGGATTTATCACCCCCCCCCCCAAAAAAAAAAAACTACTACAAAAACAAATATTACAAATTTCAAAGTCGTTTTTTATTGAAGCTCAGAGGTGCTTCTGCAAATTTTCTTTCAGAAATCCTTGTATACATATTATAAAACAATAAAGAAATACATATTGCCTTTTCAAAAATAAAACAACTTAAAAACAGGCAGTGCATAGGAACAAAGTGCTCCTGTAACATTTAGGATATAAACAAAATCCCTGATAACATAAATAATAATTTAACTGTAAAATAATACACATTGCTTTTTTTTCATTCAAAAATAAAACAACTCAACTCAAGCTCATCTTTGCAGGACCTCTGTTGTAAGTAACCTTTTCCAATTCAGCAGCAAGCCGCGCTCTCTCTGTAGTGAACAGTCGCGGGAGTTCCTGTCTCGAAAAGTAATGCCGACTCGGTAAACTGTATCTGACTGGGATCAAGTGTTTTTAGCATACGTTTAAAGCCACGTTGTTCAACGACGGATATGGGTGCCATGTCCACCGCTATGTGAAATGCCACGGACTCTGTGATGCTACACCACCTTCCGCTCTGTCTTTCATATTCTACACTCCGCGTTATAGAATTGTGGAGATTAGTTGCGCTTTGGTTGGCAGCAACTTTCACGGCATTCACGGCAGTAGACATCTGTCTGTTGTTCGTCTGACGACTTAAAACCAAAATATTTCCATATAATGGAGCCAGCTGTTCTTTTTTTGCAACAAGTTCTGTAGCCTCCGGGCTGGTTGCGGGCGCCGCCATGTTGAATGAGACGACAGGCAAGGGGAGGGGGAACAAAAGCAAGGAGGCGCGGACGAGCGCAGCACAGAGAAGGCACACAAGCAAAGTGGCGAAAATTAAATATAGACATTATATCGATATGTACGATATGCCAGAATTCATATCGAGTTTAAAAAATATCTCGATATATTTTAAATATCAAGATATCGCCCACCCCTATGTTAACGTTACATTTTTAAAACTTGATCAGAAAAATCAGAGATATGGGCACAACACAAAGTAGAGATGGAGAAGGTGGACTAACAAGTGGACATGTGCTCTCAGCTACGGGTTTAGTTGTTTAACTTCACTGGCCTTTATTATGTTCTATTATCAGAACTACCATATCAGCTCTATTCTATTTTATTTTTAAGAAGCACCAATTATATCAGACAAGCAATTCACAGCAATACAAATAAACCACCAACAGCATAACTCATCAACATTAGTGTCATCACAAAAAGGTTTGAGCACATGACATTCTGTGCAGCATCCTTTTCATAAACGTTTTAAATGTGTTGCAGTGATTGCTCGCATATTTGGCTTTTGGTATGTTGTACACCAGATGCCCTTCCTGGGCTTGGGACCGGCACAGAAGTCACCGGCTTGAAACCCCTGTGGCTAGATTCTCCAGTCAATTTTAATACAACACAATTAACATATAATAGCAAATAAACCAAAATGATAATAAAAAAAACTCATACAAAACTCAAAACAATCTCAGAAAATATAAATAAATGCATCATGTTTCTTGAAGTTACTTCTCACCACAACTCTTAGATAAAGAGGGGACACTCTTTCACTGAACACATTAAATATTGTACAAAAACAGCAGTACATTTGTTCTGATTCTCCTAAAGTGCGCTTCCACTTATGTCACTTTGTGTAAAAAAAAGCACACATATTTGATAGTAGTTTGTTAGACACTAGGTTGTCTAGCCATGACTCAGAACAGTGATTGTCAACCATCTTAAATATCATCAAAATCCCTCACACGGCAACTCTTCATTTGAGCCATTATTGTTTCTAGATTCTAAAAACATCTGACAAGCTCCTAACATCTGCACACTCAAAGGCAATCACTGAAGCATGCAGCTCATGCTCTTAAGAGGCCCTGTCCATCATGGCACTGTAAACCTATTTCAGTGGAGAGCTTTTAGAGCAGACTGCTGGCCCTGCCTCGCTGCAATCGCCAGAGAACACTCATCGACAAGGTGACAGGGGTGCATCTCATATCAACAGAGAAAGTGTATTGTCCAAACATGTGAGAGCACAGAAAGCAATTAGCCAGTAGCCCCCCTGAATAATAATGCCAGTTCATTACCTATTATCAAAGGCAGTGAATTAGCTCAGCGTCTCTATCAGTGGGGTGTGAAATCTCACCAGCTTTTCCTGCTCATTTTAATTGCCCAAGCTTGTCTAAGAGTTTTCACTTTTATGCACATGAAAAGGTAACAACTCTCAACTAACGAAGAATAGTTCACTTATGAAACAGAGAAGTGGTTTGTCGGGTGGTGTTCAATTAATCGGTCAACAATTTTCCATACAACAGGAATTAACCTCTAAAGCAAAATTCTATGTTCGTAACATTGATTATGGGTACGGGAGTTTTTTTTATTGCTTATGGTAACGCAGTTCACGTAAAGTGAGCCAGAAAAAAAGTGACTCAGTTTGTGTCACCCCCATCCACCTTGGTTTTTCCAGCTATACCCATCATTGGATTTGTGTGGGCTTTTAGAAACATCGCTCAACATTCATCACTTCTCTGCGTGATTCTAGTTCTGTTTGGTGACATCATAGCTAATATGATAGAAA
Source organism: Danionella cerebrum (assembly GCA_007224835.1). Taxonomy (NCBI): domain Eukaryota; kingdom Metazoa; phylum Chordata; class Actinopteri; order Cypriniformes; family Danionidae; genus Danionella; species Danionella cerebrum. The sequence continues at coordinate 633,926 of SRMA01026544.1, read as the reverse complement.
TGCACAATACACAATAAAAACCAAAGAAAGATGGAACATATTAAACACAAAACAATGGAGACCATCAGAAAAAGGAAGGTGTGCTCCTCTTTCTTCATCCATTGCCAAGTTATTTTTTATTAAAAACTAACAGTTGCATTGTTTCTCTATGTGGCTATGCCATCGCAAACTGTTATGATTCTTTCTAACCAATTGCTGAGCTCAAAAACTGACCAGTCAGTGATCAACAGGATGTTGTCACGCTTTTCTGACCAATCAGAGAAAAATATAACCATGCCTGATTAAAGGCCTCTACACACAAATACAATTTGAGATTCAAATTTCAGATCCAAAATTGGCAATTGGAAACACTTCAGACATATGTGTGATCTCTTTTTGGCACCCTTTGTTTTCGATTGAGGTGCGTTGTCACACGAAACTTCGGACCGAAAATCAAACATGAAAAATCTAGCCGAATCAAGCAATGCCATTTCAAAAGTGGGTGGTGAAATAGAAGCAAATGTGACCTTGTACCCTTTTTTTACTCACACCACACCTTCGATAAAAAGTCAGACCACAGCAGTCTGTACAGCAGTGGATGTGGAGATGTCACAGGCGTACAGTGCTTTTGTGCAAACAAAAAAAAACATTTTTACATTTTACATAGTGCATGTACACCTCAAATCACACAAACCTGTGGCCTCTCAAAGTGAAGGAGCTTTGTTTTTTTTGTTTGTTGTTTTTTTAGAGTAATGAGAAACAACTATTGGGGTTTTGAAACTTTCTCATAGAAAAAGGCTGCACCTTAGAGTTAAGCTGATAATATTAGTACAGTGTGACAACGCTAGTATAAAATCACACTCTCTAACAGTGCCTGTCTGTAATAAAATCCTCAGCTCAGGTTCATTAAAAACAGGAAAAAAACCGCTTTAATACATTAAATTTGGGGAGTTTTCTAATTTTGTGCTTGGCCTTTTGATATCAAACCTGGTATTTTAGTATGTTCTACTGAAAAGACTCAAAAGTTGCAAATGTTGAAAGTATTTTGTTTTTTTATGTTGCCATCAGCCATCAAACAGACTGAAGAATCCTTGATGTAAGCTGCACTACAATTGCATCTGGCACAAAAAAAAATATTTGTTTCTGTAATAGAAAATGAGGCTTTATTAGCTTTAAAACGCTTAGAATGCTAAATAGCTAACATACTGGATTGAGAACTAAAAAGGTGAAAGAGAGGGGTCTGAACGAGTCAAGCAGCTCTTTCAAGGTTCAGATTAAGAGAGAGGGAAAAAGATCTCCAACAACCTGACTTATAGAACCTTTCTGTGATGTAACTTCCTGTTCTATCTTAGAACACTGTGATTCAAAATATTTTTCCTATCATAATTCTGAGCAGAATAATGGAATGCTGCAGAGTTAAACTCACCCTGTTGGTTGTAGGACTGTTCAAACACGGTCTTGTAAAGGCTGCGGAAGGAGGCACTGAGATCTTCGAATTCTGAAAAGAGCAGCTGCTTGTCGCGGTCCGGTATATTGTACTGGGGCTGTGGGGCCTGCTGCAAGCTCATGGACTGAGACACTGGCTCTGGATGACTCGGCACCTGATGAAGGTGAAGAAGAGGATGATAAGTTTGAGCTTTATGGAAGACACAGAAATCAAGCCAATCAGCCCTGCCACTCTAAATGGCAGCTCAGCAAGGCCTAGTTGCCAAGAGATTAAAGCTCAGATAGAACATGACAGCACTGACTACAACACTCAGGATCATGGAGCAGAAAATGAGCTGCCAGACACACTCCAGTGTACAAATCTCCACCGCACAAACCCCTCAAACTCTTGACCGTTTATTTATGAGCATGGTGGGATCTGCACATAACCACACAACCATGATCAAAACAGAAACGTCTCCAGAGAGACTCTCTGAAGTTGTTTTTACAGCTCTTTATCCTGCAATTAGCATCTTGGCGAAACTAACTCTGCAGTGCAACTGAAATCCGACAGCAGCTTGCCGGTATAAAACAGCCATTGATCCATAAAACAAATTTCTCTAATGATAAATTTCCTTCAAACTGAGCACAGATCAGGTTTGGACATCAGAGCTAATCAGGCTGTGTGTGTAAACTCTCACATTTGTAGAGCCATAAGTGGTCGGGTAACTGGTTTAAGTCTGAAGACATGCCTTTCGTGCCCAGAATATGTGATTTGTTGAATGACTCCCAAGGCCCCCATAATGTCAAGCATATTTGTGGCACGAACAAGGCCAGAGGCTCTGCCATGTCTAGCTCAAGACAACAGTGTTTAACAAACTGTAGAAGCTGGGAGAACAGTCATCTGCCACTCTGAAGACCTCTTTTGCAAGCTGTCAGTGCACACTGGCAATGGAAAATGCCAACACATAGCAAAGCTCCTGAAAAAGAGGTCCAGGGAATAGCGAGTGACAATGTTTCCAAATAAGCCTGTGCAATATATCGAAATTGAATTGCAAACGCCATCAAATCGCAAAGGCCTACAATGTTTATACAATGCGAATAATCAAATGTATATAAATTTGCACAACTCTTTCTTTCGGTAACAATGTTGGAAAATAATTGGTTTAGTGATGCTGCACAATTCTCTCTCCCAACAGCACAAATGGTTACAACAACGAGGACCCCGCCCCAAAAAAATATATAGACAGAGAAGCAATGTCTTCCTGAATGAAATTTTGACATTTAACCTCTTAAGCCCGAGAGTCCCCGGTACCGGGGACTTGCCCCCTTGTGCGTTACATTTTCACTCATAGCTCACTAACCCTGAGAATAACCCAGACATATTAAATACTGTTGTGTTCAGCGGAAACTCCTCTAAAAAAGTATCTAATTCAATTTCATATTCGTGAACCACAGCTCGAACGCCATGCAAATAAACAACAACATGTCCGGAGTATAATTCATGACCACGTTTTTGTTTATGTGCGATATGTATCCACAATATAAACGGAAACACCCAAACCATTACATTAAATGAAAGCTAACAACCACCTGAATCCAGTGATATGCAACTCATTAACATTGAATGAAGTATTTCAGAGCAGGGAGCGAAAGTTCCACGAAAAAACGCCAGCGAAAACCAAGCAAGCATGTAAATGTTGTCTTACCTTTGCCGTTTTTTTCAACAAAAAGTTATTTCCATAGCGATAAAAGTCCGTTTGTTATGTCCGGTCGATAGCTTCGCGGAAACTCCATTTTAGATTTTTTGTGTTGCTCCTTGGTCTCATGACGTCACCAAATATGGAATGACTCCCCGTGCGTAAGAGCACGTCTCTCCACGCTGCGCGTCGTGTGATTCGTCGGTGATCCAGTCAGTCTCAAAATGGTTGAGCTGATTGGTTTCCTCAGAATCAGAGCTTTCCAGCGATGTATAGAGCTCCCGGATTGGACAGATGGTCGGGGGGGGTAGGGACATGCAGAAGCTCGACGTCGAAAGCGTTTGTGAATGAAAGGTTCCCAAAAGCGCAGCAAGATGGGGTAAATGAGCTTCCACCCCCCTTTTACAGCGTTTCTTTAGGAGTTTTTTAGCTGAAATCATGTCCCGTAAGCAAGAAAAGAAGACTATGAACGTAGCTGAAGCTTTGGACAAGATTTTTTCCATATTTCAATTATTGTGCCAACATGGATTACGCCTGAACTTTGTTCAATCAAAACCTTTACAGAATATTAGTTTCTTGTAGTATGAACACCAAACTTGCTACAGATGTCCTTGACATTGTTACAATTGATTGTGTTTATTTGCTTCATTATAAGTAAAATAAGGAGATATTGGAGGAAACATGTGGGTTTTTTTTAGGCGGAGTTCATTTTTTGGCCATTCCAACATCAATTACTCTTACCCAGTGTTCTTGACTGTCAAATTAACTCATCCACACCACTCCCCAAGAACCTATCTTCATTTTGATACCAAGATTTGCAGTTTAGGCCTTGTAAAAGCTGAGAAATGCCTTAAAAAGTAAAAGTATAGGATTTTCGGAAAATAGGCCTCAGGGCTTAAGAGGTTAACAGTGGGCTGCATTTTCACATTTGGATATGTCGAAAGTAAGTTGCCAATTGAACTGCAATCGCAATGCATGTCAAAAAGAATATAATTTAAAAAATAATTAGAAAAAAAAAGTAAAAAAAAAAAACTATTAGATAATTTCTCAACATCGCAAAGCCCTATTTCCAGAGTTCCTCCATTGACCATCAGACCTAAGCAGTTCATCATGTGTAACAAAAACAAGCTCATCAATAGCATGAGGTTCTCTTTTTGAGGTGAAATTCCCGTTTTGTTCCATGGTCTGTCTGAATGCAAGATTCTGATTGGCTGGAGGTAACGAATAATTTCGTATAACCACACAGGTAGCTCTGCGTTGGTTGGTTCTGATAATATCATAATATCAATCCAAGCCATTATTGGTACAGTTATTGGCTTCCGTTATATTTCCGTTATTAGGACAATCTTAGATAATCAACTCACAGCTGTGGATTCTGCTGTATTATTACACCTGGTGGAAGCAACCCCCTCGACCACCCTCTAAAGGGATGTCTTCATCTTTAATGTTACATGCTCTAAAAGCACAAACAATACTGCTGCTAGTGGAAGCAGTGGGTTAAAATTGCTAAAATTGCTATTGCTACAATAGTTGGTAAGCTTTGCAATGCTTATGTTTGAATTTTAGTGTCATAAAATTATGATTTGTGCATCACTGTTTTACAATAGTGAGACAGAAAGTAATAGTCCTAAAATAATCATCTGAATTCTAGTGAAGAAAGATGCAGACTAATTTGTGCTTGAATGAACCAAGGTCCATAGCAAACTGTTTTAATCTTGCAGTACATGCCATAATCTGCATATCTTCAGTGAATACAATTATTACAGTCACAATGTAAACTATTTAAATTCTTCTAATAACAATGGCACAAATGGAATTACATTTTGACCAAAACATTTACTTATGAATGCAGCAACGCATTTAAGGTTTTTACAGCTTGTCAGTAGACCAGAATGTGATGTAAATACTTGAGCTGCCTGTGATTGTGGGCTATGGAGCTGTTCAATTAAAAATAATTAAATAAATACATAAAAAAAGCTTTTTCCAGAGGGAGACTATCTGCAAAAAAAACACTTTAAAAGAAAAGTTATTTATCAAAAGATCCGGAACGTTCTGCATCCTCAATCCAAAATAAACTTGAGAATCATCAAATCTATCCTCAGAAATAATTTAACTATTGGGAATACAACATAACTTTTTAAAAATAATTCTAAATATGAGTGTATATAACCTGGCTATGATTTAATAGACTACAACATTTGATATAGCTACATGAAGCAAAAAAAAAAAGACAGACACTGAGAGACAGCTAGAATGAGTATTGTCTGGCCCACTGAAGTGAATCTATCAGTGTCTGTGCTGGATCAATGCTGAGAGCCTGAAGCGAGACGCATACGGGGCTTCTAGGGGACCACAACAAAGCAACTGCTTCTCTGGTGGGAGGACATCAGAGGCAGCATTTCTCTTTAGCAGCGCTCCAGCAGTATGAGCTCTGCTTTTCATTCCCTTAACCTCTATGTCAGTGCGCTTCTATGAACAGGCCTCCACACTCCAGAATTCTGACAAGCACACTGTTCTGCAATAAATCCCAGCAAATCTAGAGCTCTGCTGCCAGCTCATAAAAGGTTAAAGATGGTGGCCACAAAGAGAGAGACTCTTACCGTCGTGTAGCTGTGTACGCTGCCCACACTGTTGAGATTAACAGATGCCAGACTCTGGTCGGAGAGGCTGTTGTTAAGGCTGCTTCGAGGGCTGTCACTGCCATCCTGGTCAGGGTTGTACAATGCCACCTGGAAATACAGAAAAAAGAGTTATAATGAGTTTCTAAAGATGTGTTGGTTGATCTTGACCCATAGACCATAAAAAACTATTTTATAGTGTGTGTGTGCGTGTGCGTGTGTGTGTGTGTGCTGTAACACAAAGGGTTCCAAAAGAAAGACCAAGATAAGTGCTAAAACTCAAACTATGCAAAGGGTGCACAAAGTCAGGATGTGAAGGAAGAAAAAAAATAGCTGAATGTTACAGTTGAGATAACTAATACTAATGGATAATAGTAAAAAACAACAACAGAATCTATAGTTGACAACATAACCCTTTGGTTTCAGGCTTAAAATGCCTGCTGTAATTTTGAACAAATGAACCCTAGTGTGATTTAATCTGGGACCATCCTCAAGAGTTCAATCGATGAATTGTAGTCGGTTCTGATTAACCATCTGGATGGAAACTGGCAGGTCGCTGCTTGTGTTGACACAAACCCTTTAACTAGTTTTATTTTGTATTATTTTAGGGGCCAAGCAGCAAAGCTGCGAAGGCACCTATTGTGATTGTTCCGTTTCTTCCTATTATTATTATTCTTCCTTCTTCCATTTCCGCCGCGAAGTCAATGGCAGCCCTATGACCCGCTTGCCCAAAAGTTATGAAATTTGGCCCACTTACTGCCAAGCCTCTGACCTACAAGCTAACCAAATTTGAAGTCTCCAAACCAAACCATCTAGCGCCACCAATAGGCCAAAGTTACACCTCTGTTTATGCTAATAACTTTTGAACCGTAAGTCGAATAAACAAAATTCCACATCCCACTGATTCCTTGGCTCGAGACGAATCGACCTGACCCTATGACGTCATTTTCCGTCATGCAAATTTTTCCGCCATTTTGAATTTTATGAAAAACCTACTTTTGCTAACTCCTCCCTGACCGTTTGTCCAAATTTCACGAAATTCGCTCCACATCATCTACTGACTATGCCAAACAAAAGTTATTTCTTGGATTTTTGAATAGTCAAACCGTTATCGAATTATTCGCGAATGATCCTTACGCAAAACTCGCAAAAATGATTGTAAGGCAATAACTTCGCAACGCTTTAGCCTATGTACACCAAACTTTGTCTATGTTGTAACACCTATGATCTGAGGCTGCATGCAGTGTTTCGTCGCTCTGCCCCCTAGTGGTCCGGAGATATAAAAAATTGGCAATTTGGCCTGTATTTCGCAAACCGTTTGTCCAAAATTCATAAAATTGGTATCAGCGCGTTTGGAGCATCAAGCCGAGTCGAACCATGTCCATTTTTACTGTGTCGGCCATTTTAGGCGTCGGCCATTTTGAATTATGCCAAAAAATGCTGTATTTCAAACATACTTTACTTTGAAATTCTGAAAGTTGTTGTGCATGTTTGACACCATGCCCTGAAGGGGCTCAACAAATTTTACGCCAGCGCCACCTTGTGGTCAAAAGATATAAACGATTTTAGAAAAATGCTAATAACTTTTGCTAGCTATAGCCTATTTTCAAAAATCTCATTCAGTGTTGTTTCTTAGGTCGAGCTGAGAACATAGATATAAAATTGACCATAATTGATTGAACTTCCTGTCTGCCATGTTGAATTGTCTGAAAACCGTACTTTTTCTAACTCCACCCAGACCGTTTGTCCGATTCTCACCAAATTTGAATCTGAACATCCTTAGACCATGCTGGCAAAAAGTTATTTGTAGCGTGTTGATTGCTTTTGCCGTTTTCGATAAGAGCCATGACGATTGTGATGCAGTCGGGTCAAGTGGTTTCCGAAGCTGTATCTCTGCAACCGTTTGCCATATTGACACCAAATTTGTTGTGAGTCGTCAATACCAAAGGCTGACCCCAAAACAAAAGTTACTAAGAGCGCCACCTTATGGTCAAAATTTATAAAATTTTAAATAGTGCTCAATTCAACTTGTTTTTATGCTACCATGCCTTGAGGTGATTTCATGTCTTTGGTTTACATTTTGATGGTACTTCTGCTCACGTTTTGCCTACTGGAGGCTTGGCCCCGCATTACTGCTTGCAGTTATATTTCAGTATTGACATTGCTACATTTTAAAGTGAATTCATACACACTCAAGTACATGTTTTTTTTGTCTTAATTATTAAATGAGTACCAAACAAGATTTTTACTGTGCCCAATGCTTGACAAATTAAATAGATAAAATGATTTTACATTTATTTGAATAAATACACATTGTATTCAGGTTAATAAATCCTTCGATCATGTTCCGTAAGTGGGCAGGGCTTCTCACTTGACTACCTTCGACTCTTCTCTCTTAACTGGCTTACATATGAATGCGTCAGGAAAGTATACGGTACTAAAACACTACTCAACAAGAGATTTTATAAAAAATAGTTTGGAGAATGCAAGCAAGAGCTCCTGCACAACAAGCTCCTTTTCTACATAACAAAGCAAACTACTGGACATCCTAAGGAACTGATTGCAGGAACCAGTGTAGCTAGCAGTATCTTTTTTACAGCAACTCCAGTCATTGATTTTTTTTTTAATTTTAAAATACATTTTTCTGGATAAAACCTGTGTTGCCCAGTGCAACCATGTGTCCGAAGCACCATTCACTACAACACAGGACTGGAAATCTAGCATTATCTTTATTATTGACCATCATGCATGGCAGATAATGGTATGCTAGAGGGTGGGGTTTTGTGTATAGCAAAATCACTAATAGGGGATTTTGAGTCTTGACAATTTCAATATAGTTTTATTCCTTCAGTATTTACATGTAGAAAAAAAATCCCATGGCTTGATTAAATGAGCAAAAGTAGACAAAGTCAAGAGTTACATATATAAATTGCAATTGTATCCTACATACATTTAAATACGAAGGCGCTCTAAACCAGAAGGACTAATAATTGAAGGAAAAATAGCTGTCCATATCCTAAATGTAAAGTATATTACAAGTTCTTAAAGAAGTAGAGAAGGTTTCAGTTAATTTCCAGAACAAAGAAATCCTACAAGGGCATTTTACCAGCCTTGCTCAGTGAATAAGAATGTTCTGAAGAAATATCATGTCTTGCTGTATGCAAACTTCAGGTGGAGAGGTAGGATTGTAGAAGCTTCTGATAGTAGGAGTGTGAAGATAAGCATCCATGGTCTTCAACGAGCGTATAGAAAGTTAAAATGAGGAGCCAATAGAGACAAGAATGTAAAAGAATGTAGAAGACATGTAGAATTCTGGATCACTTATAGGGGTCAAGACACAAGTCCAGCAAGAGGACCATTGTAAAAGTACAGTTAGCTACCACAGTCTGAACCAGAAGATGAGTTGAATGCTGTTAAGACATGTGAGATCTTTTTGATGTTAAGCTGTGCATCCTTGCAAGATTGCGTTATTTTAGCTCTTCAAACTTCTAAATTAGTCTGAAAATCTAACTGAAGCAGATCAACAGCTGAACAATGGGATATATAGGAACAACTGTTTGAAAACAGTCCCAACAGAAAGGATGTTCTCAGGGTACCAGTAATACAAGCCGTACTGAGCATGGACTTTCATCTTTTGTCAGATACATTCCAGAAGATACTACCACATGTGACAACGATAACACTCCACAGCAAATAGACCATGGGTGGGGTGCTAATGGAAAAAAACCCAAACAGAAACCGTCTGGTTTCAGAGATCTGGAAAGGGAATTCTTATCCCTTTGAGTCACTGTAAAAGCAACAGACCAGACGGCTGCGTCACATATGTGACGTGAAGCACTCGACAAGCATACTCTCCATACAAGAGTAAGGTCAGCGTTGATGTGGCATGGTCAAAACTGTGGATCACATGCAGGGTGGGTGAGCATGGCTAGAAGCCAGGAAGATGATCTGTTGTCTCAGACAGCTGAGAGGGGAGAGCTCTCCTTCAGTAAAGGTCACCCTGCTGGCAGCCTTGAGACCATCAACTTGCACAGCTCAAATTGGTTTGGGACAGCTCACAAAGGTCCTGAAAGCTACAGAGACCCTGACCTTTCTGTGTGAGCTGTTGAATGTGCAGTTTTCTGATGCAAAGAACCTCCACTACAAAATGATAATCCCAATTATCATTTGAAAAGCTCAACTGCAAATATGTGCTGGTTGCAAAATGAAAATAAAGAAGGCAATAGAGGAATGGTATGGGAATGAATATAATGAGCTCCTTGGAGAATAACTCTACATTGAGTTTGCTGTGTTAGGAAAGGATGAATGGAATAGCAACAATGCTGGCCGAGCTCGCATCACATGCTGTATGTCTTGGCAGCAGCAGCATATTGCCATGCAACAAGTCCCAAGACTCACCTGCTTCACTTGACAGAGGCTTTCATTCTACACTTGGCAAATGCTTCATGCGATCACTTTCTCTTACTTAAGTTATTTCAAACACTCTGTGATTGCTCAACAGAATCAGATTAATAGTTGTATGAGGCTGAAAGAAGTCACAATGCTTATGTATTTTTGAAAGAAAAGTGTTGTCACCAAGCACCAACTATCCACTTTCTCACAAGAACAAAAGGAAGTGATTGAAACTGCAATTCATCGACTGACGAATTAAGGCTGGTGTCAGAAGTGAGCCGATTCCAATTGCTAACAGAGTTAATTTGCTAAACTTTAAAGCAGAGAGTTTAAAAATCTCATAACTGAGGGACGAGTTTTTATGGACGCCAAACACAGGACGTGAACAATACCAAACATCACCTCCAACACCCAAGGAAACCCTATTTTTACAATTTAGCTACACTAAACACCTTTGCCATTGCCAATTTTCCAAATTTCCATACTTCCAACACCTAATTTGAGCCTCCAAGCTCGTGCTGAGAAACCTAAAGGTCCTTGGACAGCACAGATACTACATCCAGAGGTCGTCTCTTCCGACTCACTCTCACTTACATTTTAGAACTCAATAGTTGCAACGATACTGAAGTTATATTTTCTGTTCTTATTCAAGCCAAGTGCCAACGAACCATAAAACCTCAGCAAGCAAAAGAAATGGAGGGAACATGGGCTTAGTCAGAATACTTCACCTCTAGCCTGGAGAAATTGGAAGAGGAATTTATTTTGAAAAGTAGAAGTTCGGTGAGAAGGTGCCATTGAGTCTTGGTAGGGTCATCTTGAGCATTCAGATCCGCTGTAGTAGATCATTGGACATCTTTGAAGTGGTTTGGTGTATTCCAGCGAAGTATTTGAGTAAAATCATGTTCATCCATAAGCTGCTGGAAAAATCGGTCCAAAAGTGTTTTCAGCTAAATCACCCCCATGCCAAAATTCAGGGTCAATTTCCAGTGCAAATGGAGCAAAGTGTTTATTGTTACCACAAGAGATGCAAGAAAGCTTTGTTCCTGCTCCAGCTTGACTCATTGTAATGAAAGATAGAAAGACACATTACAGATCTAGCTCTCTTACAGAGCATTATCATTCAAGCAGAATAAATGGTTCCCAATCCTATTATTCCCTGTTCATCAAAAGAGCGAAGCTCTACGGTTGCCAGGGCTTTTCTAGATTGAGGGTGGAAGGGGGTTAATGTCATGGAATGATTTGCATATTGTGACTCTCCCCTCTTTCAACTATGTTTAACCCTCCAAACAGTAAATTAGCAGAACAACTAACCCGATGCACAAACACAGAGAAGCCCAGGCATGGTGAAAATTCAACCATGCAGAAAACTGAAACAATTATAATCAAAACCTGGTGTGAAGAGCAACTAAAATGTTATGTGTAATTAAGTCACGATAGAGGATTTTAGCCGCGAGCCGTTCATCACAGTCTATTTTTACTTGCTGCATCCATAAAGTATGATTTAAAGACCTCATAATGCTGTGGTTTGTTCAAGGCCCAAATGTAGACGCCTACACACTATCGCTGTGTGCTTGTCCACACATTCAAACTCACCGGTGCAAACACACCATGGGGAAGCAACACAGAGAGAGAAAGGTAAGGGGTGAACAAATCCATTGCAAACACTCCCATGTGTTTGGTACACTTGAAAAGCAGCCTATATTTAGCCATGAATTAAAGTCAAAAGCCAGTGGAGTCTTTCAAACAGGCAAATAATCTGCAGCTTGAGACAAGGATTATGAAATCAAAGAGAAACCCACCCAGGTGTCTCAAACAATAACTTGCATTCAATAGAACTATTAATTCAGAAGAACAAAGCAAGCAGGAAAACAAAGGTAAAAAAGCTAGTGTTTGAATCGAACTGAGATTTTTCCACAATACAAGATAACATTTACGAAAGAGTTTGCATGTTCTCCTCGTGCTTGAGTGGGTAAGGAAAATAAACGAATTAATTTCCTGAAACTACTTTAAATTTTCAGTATTTCTAAAACACGCCACTTACCCCCATTATGAATGTCCGCCTGAACGTTGATACACAGTGTAAATTAATTGCTAATTTACAGCCTAATATTCATTCGTAAATCTTTAAAATAAAGGCAAAAAGTTCCCCAGAATCGTAATCTTTTTTTTTTCCAGACAAAAAATGTAATAAAATATTACGATTTTATTTTTTCGAGATCCGTGCAGCTTAATGAAGATGGAAAAGCATTGAATGATGTTTGTTCAAAGGGAGAGAGAATGAAATAGAGGCAAGGATCAGTCAAAGCTAAATCCATTTTATTCACAATGTTATGCAGCCCAGCACCATTGGTCTGTGCTGGCAGGCGGGAAAGTATGAGAGAGAGGGAATTCCTGTGGCTTGGCATGAGGAGCCCGAGAGGCGTGGTCTTCTCTCTGTTTACAGGCCCACGCTGAGAAACAGCATCTCCAAGGAACCAACGAACTCAGCCTTCTTGTTTTTGCTTTCCTGAACATTTGGTTTCTAATATATCAGTGTTCCGAGTTGGAGGGCAAAGAAATAATATGCTCAAGGGATAAACTCAAAATCCATTAATGGGTGGAACTTCAAATTCTTCCCACATGAATCAGTCACACCTTTCATTGCATTGTTTTGTTGATGGAAATACAAAAAAAAGCACAACAGTCCTCTCATTGAGGTTTGAAAACAAAATTATTATTAATATTAAATTTATATAATCTTGATATTTAGGGTGTCCTCCAAAGCTAAGTAAACACTTACATTTAGATCTTTTAGATGCAATCTTTTAATGTTATTGATTTCGTTTACATCACATTTTTTAAAGAGACATATTTGATTAAAATTTTCCAGCATGAAAGGGCAATATGAATAATTCAACTAAAAACAAATAAAATGAAGCCTGCCTGTTAAGATAGCCAAGTGTTGTTTCAAAGTAAAGCTAAAGACCCTTTTAAAGATAGGACTAGAACTGCAAGATGTTATCCTATCTAGAAAAGGTTTAAAGAAATTAACATAAGATTTAAAGAATCCCACAAACCCCCAAATACCCCCTTAGTCCTCAGAATGTATAAAAATATTGGTCGAATGCCTGACAGAAATGAATAACTGGTGTGTGTGCGTGAGTGCTTTTTAAAGGCACAAAAGAAAGTGAGAGAGAGGAAAAAAGAGGGGTGGGGCAATAGTGGAGTGGATTAGGCTAAACACTTATTTAAGAATGCTGTGTCACCACACATAATTTTTAACATGTTTTCCATGGGAAAACAATACAAATGAGAGACTAAAAGTAAAAATAGTACAATAAAAGAATTAGAACTTTTTCTTTAAATGTGACAATAAAAAATAGGGTTTTGTACCGAATAGTCTTTTGTGCAGTCAATGGACTTTTGTGTCTGTGGGTGCCTGTGAGTGAGCTGTATTTATAAACAAAATCAAATATGCTGACTTTTTTTCCTCATCTTTGAGACAAACATTCTATGCAATTCGGGGGAAATAAATGTAAGTTCACCTCTTGGGTTCAAAATTGTAACAGCAATCAGACTTATCCCTTAGAATAGAGAAAAATGCAGGGCTGGAAGCAGACTTCACAAAAACTCACTACGCCTCCGGATATGCATCACTGGGCACAGAAGTTCTCCAACACCGGTTGCTATCTGGTAAAATAGATCTAGACATAAAAACCCCAGGCTCTGATTGGAACCAAGTTCTCAGGTATATCACAGACAAAAGCATTTTGTGAGGATTCACCTTTCTGACCTCTCAGATTTGCAGAAAAGTTTTTCTCTCCTTTTCAAGGCATAACATTTCTGTACTTTGATGGAGTGAAAGAAGTGAAATAGAAAAGGTCAAGACACTGCAGTAAAAGGTTGAGTTGCTATTTTTACTGTGAGATTAAAAAGTTTTAAAGTTGTTATCGTCAATTATAGGACCACAGAGAGCATCATGCCATCTGCCAAAACAAGAATCCACCAATTTATATCACCATTTAGATCTTCATTGTCTCAGTCGCCTCACAGTCATCACTTTCACTATTTAAGTTCTTTTTCTTTTCTGTTTTCGACTTCATCAATTAAACATTGATTATAGTTGGAGTAATATAGTTTTTCTTGGAGATTATAGTTGGTCTTATAGTTTTAGCGTTTTTGAAGCATGTTTGAACAATAAAAATGGCCATGTGTAAGAGTCATGTTAAACAACATCCAATATTTGTAGGTCCTTTAAAAACACGACCCCTTTTTATGTAATATTATTGAAAAAGCTTCATTGAATGTATTCTTGTGTTTTTGGTCTCATTGAAAGGCTAGGTTTTCCTCATTAACATGAACATGCATCTGCCATGCCAAAACTCTTTTACTTAAAAAGGCCTAGTTAATGGGCGGGGCTATGTAGGTGTGGAGGATTAGTGTTCATGCAAATTATTAATGTATTCTGGAGAAGTAATTTTTATACCCGTTTTACAAAGAATTTACTGAGATTACACAGTATAATAAAAAAGTACCTAAATAAAATACCGTATTTTTCGGCTCATAAGAGGCACTTTTTCTTCCCCCAAAACTGAGGGGGAAAAGTTGGTGCGTCTTATCGACCGAATGCAGAGCGCCGCGAAGTCCGGTCACGGCCGTATGAGAGGCGTAAGAGCTCCGGAGCTAGGCCGAAGCCGCGGCCATATTTGTACACCCAGCGCTGCGCGCTGACGTCATCGCCCATCTCTGCCATAGCGCGGTCGTAACGAAAATGAGAAAAAAAACTACATTTCCCACAATGCCTTGGCTACGGTAGCCGCAGCGGTGCTTCCGCATCCGTACTCACGAGCGGAACTGCTGCCGTGAGCTCTCTCTCTTGCTCGCGTGAGGAAAACAAAACGCTCTCAATGACTGAAACTCTCCTTTAATAAACTCAAACTCAAATCATCTCTCAACGGTACATCTCACACATGTACATACGAGATAACAAACGTAAGTAACGTGCTCTGCAATTAGGTAGTGTTGCTAACCAAGTAAGAGCGCATAAGGATCATATCTTAACACCATGCAACCGAATTGTCACTTGAATAAGCTATAAATAATGAGTTATTTAACATTAAGGAGTAGTTACATTTATTTTACATTAAAAAAAGTTATTAATGAATTATTAAATAATTATTATTTTACATCTGGGGTTGCCCAGATTCTTTTAAAGGGGGGCTCGACTAAAAAAAGTTTGAGAACCACTGTATTATTACTAATGTGGGGGCAATCTTACTAGCTATTATTAGTAATGTAGGGACAATGTTACTGGCTATTACGGTATTACTAATGTGGGGGCAATGTTGCACTGGAACAGTGATGGTGATAGCGAATGGTGGACTTTAGAATGATGAGTGGGGGCAAAGAAAAACATTACAGACTTTTTTTTTGTTACTTTTACTGTTTACTGTCTGTTCATGTTACATGTTTGGCTGTTAACTTTTACACAGGTGATATAAAATATTTTACAAAAGTATTTGGTTCAGAATCTTTTTTTTTTAGATCTTCCTCTTTTAAAATTGGGTGCGTCTTATGTGCCGGTGCGTCTTATGAGCCGAAAAATAGGGTAATCTTACAAAAAAAAAAAAAAGTCCCTAACAGACCAATGTAAACTTCAAGTTAAAAACTTGACCTCAGACATCAAGGAAACAAATCTGACTTATCATACATCTCAAGGTTCTAATCACAGACCATTAGGTAATTAGCCAACCAACGATTCCAATCACAGAGCTTGATGGCTAAATCCAACCAATCAAGGAATTTGGGTTTCAACATTCTCAATCAAAGCAATCACAGTCTTCAAGTTCCCAATACAACCAATCACACACCTCAAGGTCACAATTTTACCAGAGACATTAACAAATCAATACCACACCCAAAGGAACAAGTCTAACCCAATGATCCCAATTACAGACCCTCATGTCTCCATCCTTGAAGTTCTCATCCAACCAAATTGACACGAAATAACCAAGCACAACACACCTCAACCATTTCAAGTTCCTAACTCAACTGATCATAGACCTTAAGGTCTCGATAAAACCATATATACTTCAAGAAACAAAAAAAAAAAAAAAAAAAAAGACCTTGAGGTACAGATCAAACCAAAGTAAGCAAGGATTAACTCTTCGTTTTTGTGCCTTTACTTCTCACCGTTTGACAAGGATACGAATGGGATCAGTCATGAACTTATTGGTCATCTCCAGGATCTCATGGGGAAGTGTGGCACTGATCAGACAGACCTGAGTGGCCGGAGGCAGGTATCGATACACGTCGTAAATCTGTTCCTTGAAGCCTATCCAAACACAGATATTCACATTATATTTTTAACAATAGCACCCTTTCTTTGGTTTACAAAGCTACTTTTTGATCAATAACTTGGTTTATGTGTAAATTTCTAACCCTTGTTAAGCATCTCGTCTGCTTCATCCAGCACCAGCATCTTAATCGCTCGAGTTCTCAAACTTCTTCTGCGGATCATGTCTAAACAACAGACACAAGAGTTGCACCAAATAATTCATCAAGAAGTCAACACAATAACATAATAATAATTTGGTGTTCAATAAATAACCAAAATGCTGCCAAATTAGTGATAAACCACTAAAATGATTCCAATCGTGCCTAAATATCTAAACTGACCAAAGACTCTCCCAGGTGTTCCTGCCACCACATGTTGCCCATAATCAAGTTTTCGTATATCTTCACCCACGTTGGTGCCACCGATGCAAGAATGGCACTGAACACTCATGAAGTCACCCAGCGCCAACAGAACCTGTGAAGCAGAGGGCAATTCGTTACAAGGGGGAATACAAAACGGGAGCAAATAAAGAGAATAAAATATGCCGAAAAATACTAATAAATCCACAAAGATTCAACAACAATAAAACCAAGAGCAGCGCACAAAACTTTAAAAGACAAAAGGACCAATTTTTTTTTTAATTCTTAAAATTAACAGAACCTCTCTCTAGTTACAGATATTATACTGTTAATAAACATAATTTAAGTGTAAATCACATTTCCATTTGTGGTAATAATTCCAAATAATGCCATTAAATCAGTAGGGGTGTAACGGTACGCTAAAATCGTATTCGGTTCGGTACAGTGTCTTGGAGAGTTCGGTTCGGTTCATTCGGTTCGGTACAAAACAATAAGAACTTACATAATCTTTATTTATTTTTATTTCTACTATATACACAGTAGAATTCTTGCATAAAATAAATAAAAGTGACACATTTGGGTGATATTTTAAATAAATTGCACTCTTTATTAAGAAAAACACATTTTTTAAATAAAAAAATGAAATACTGCAACTAGTTAGGATAGATAGGATAGATGAACCTATCCACATTTTCTGAAGAGAGCACAGATCTGGTTGCAGTGACAATATCTCCAGCAGTAGAAAATGTTAGATGTGTTGCCTGCCCGATCTCCGTGGAACAATGTCGGCATACAACTTTAAATTTATCCACTCGTCTATCCCCGTTATGTATTTTAACAGAGAAGCCAAAGTGTTCCCAAACAGGAGACCGTAGTGAGGTGGGAGGGTCTTCAGGCTCTGGCTTATCTTTCGCTTTTTATATGATTCCATTTTCCTACTCGCGCTCGTCAGTCAATAGCGTCCGTGCGGAAACTCGCCTAGGAACATTGTTCCGCTGCGCTTAATATCGCACTAATAATACATTTATATCATTTAATAAAAATACAGAATACCGAAACGGTACGCAAGTGTCCCGAACCGAACAGGCCGTACCGAAACGGTTCAATACATACCATGAACCGTTACACCCCTAATTACCAGTCATTGAAAAGTAAATTATAAATAAATTTTGAGTACCACAACTCCAAACCATTAGAAGTTTCCCTGTACCTTCTGGATCTGTCCAGCCAACTCTCTGGTTGGAGCCAATATTAGCGCTTGAGTCTCTCGAACCTGTTGAATCAACAGAAGCAAATCATACGAAACGATTATAGCTACTCTGTGACTATGCCACAGGACTTGTTACTCTATTGACACCGAGGCAGACGCACCTGTATATCCAGACACTGCAGCACTGAGACACAAAATGTGGCTGTTTTTCCAGTTCCAGACTGAGACCTAGTGAAGCAAATGCCATTGATCAATTTACAATCACAGAAAAAAACAAACAAACTAAATAAAAAACAAAAAACAATAGCTTAAATAAAAACAAAGCATCTCGAGTATAGGTTTACAGGTTTGGGGGGTGTCCCCAGACATCAACCGGGACTGCGTTTGGGAGGGTTCATGTTTTCCATACAAACAATTAAACTTAGCTGAAAATAAAAACTTTGGAGAGGAACAGGAAGGGGAGGGGTAGTGAGTGAGTAGTGCTTCTGAACTTTTCTTGAGTGGGTGCTTTGCCAAATTTAAGAGGTTATTGAATGGTAGGGGAAACACAGGATCGTGTGTTACTCACTGAGCGATGACATCTCGACCCTTGATGATCTGTTTGATGGCTCGCTGCTGGATTGCTGAAGGCTTCTCAAATCCTGGAGCAAAAACAGAGACAAAATAGGAGCTGAATTTCACGCACTGGCCTTGAATATAAAGTTTGACCCATGGACACGCTTCAGGGACTCCAGTCTACAGACTGCCAGAATCCAAAGAAAGAAGAAGCAAATGGTTTGCTGCAATTTCATTAACTGAAGTATATTGATTGGATTTTGGTTCACATTACATTAACAAACTGACCAGAACATTAAAAAGTAAACATGTTGGAATTTTTATAGGACAAAATGCAGAAGAATATGTTAACATAACTACTTTGAAACTGAAGCATTCTTTTTTTTTCCTTTAAAATGGGAATTGTATTGTACCTTTCAAATTACAGAAAAACTGAAATTAATATATGACCTAACTACCTACATTTTCATTAATATTCGATATTTATATCTGTGTATAATATTAAAAATTACATTTATAATATCATGAAATACTGCTAAACAATTAATGTATAGTGGAGACACTCATACGAAAAAATAAATGTGTGTGAAACAAATATAGGGGAAGAAGAACTATCCTGATAATAAACGAGTCTCTCCCCTCAGCTTCCACTGTTCATGTAAACAATGCAAACGAGCAACTTTGGACAATTTCTGTTTTCAACCACGTTCAATGTACATATATATTACCTAAAACACCTCTACAACATAACAAAAGAAACCATAATAGGTCATATATTATTTTGCATGTTTTTCTACCGTAAGCATAGATCCCGCGCAGTAAATCTTCCCTCAGGCCCATCGTGTCAAACGTAGGAGTAACGTCCACCTCTTCGCTCGTCTCAAACTCGATTTTAGTCATGTCTTCGTCCTTCAGGAGCCTCTTCCTCACCGGAGTGACGCTGGTGGCCATAATTATATGATCTATTTAATTTTCGTAACGAATAAAAATATGAATGCGCGACTACAGGCCGAACGGAAGATCCGCGTGTGTCGCTGTGAGATGACGCACAAAGCAGGCGACGCACGATGACGTTACCTACACACACCACGCCTCAAAAACTTTTAACGCCGTTTTTATTTCGTTGCTTAAGTTTACTAACCAATACTCACATCGAACGGGAATCTGTTTTATTTCAGTAACAGGATTTTTAGCTGAATTACCTCTTTAAAATCATGTCACGACGCAAAGATAAAATATTGTTAATACGTTAAAAATTAATTACCTCTTTTTTTAAACCCATCATTTTTGGCTGTAGATTGAGTTTTATTTTCCCCCGATTCATCATTCAGTGCACATTACCAAATATTTGATTTTTCAAGCTGTTCACAAAACTTTTCTATCAAAAAATATCTTTTTTTAGCACTTAAACCTACATTACATGACATTAGGTTCAGTTTCTTCCCGGAAATAGACCCTCGTTTGTTACGGCAGCAGATTTCAAATTGTTTTACCATTTAAGGTAAGAAAACAAAAATATTTAATGTCTAAAAATGGTTTCATTGTAGTGGAGCGGCAATAACTGAAGGCTGTGCCTTTTAGTTTATGAAATTCATAGAAAATAAGCAAATTGCCAATCAGCCAAGAAAGGCATTTATTACTATTCAAAATAAAGACAACCACATAAACAGGAGTTTGTGCTGGTTCTGTCCCTGATTCAATATACCTGTTACAGAATTGATAGATCCACAAATAAAATTTTGTCACTTTATCAAGCAATGTTCGCTAAGGTATATTTACAAATAAAAAACTACCCAAAAAAAAACTAGCCTTTGTTTCGCTGCAAAGGCAAAGTTGCTGTGACCTTAGTTGTACAGTTAACATTAATCTTGTAATAGATTGACAATTCCTGCGTTTTCAAGCACCCATAAGAAACTGCATTATTTGTGTTTAACTGCATTTTTATTAAAACCCGAAGCTTTACAAAATGAGTGAAAATGATATTATAGAGCAGTGTTCAAACTAATTTCCATGGAATCCATTTTTCGCCAGGAAAAAAAAGCTCAAATCCAAATTTGAACAAAAATTTTTTAGTTGAAATGTACTTTTTTTTACAGAGCAGACACAGAACAGTCTCTTCATCACTCAGTTTTATTGTGGGATGTTCAACACTGATCTGAAATAAAGTCCAGCAGATGAAGATCACTGGTCTTTCAGCTCCTTCAACCTCTTGATGGCAGATTTCACTGTAACCGCTGACGTCGTGCTGCAAAACACACACAAATACAACATTAGGTTCAGAAGCAGGTTTCTCCATTATTAACTATATAAAGTGTAACACTTTTTTTTTTTTGCTAATACATGATGGTAACATTTACACTTTAAATTCCCAAACAGTGATTCTCAACAAATCCAAGATAGTCTCAAGCTTGCAAAATTGTCCAGTCATCTTCGTAAAAAAAATTAGGTGTTTATATTACTTGTATGTCCAAGCGCCTCCAGCTACAGTTTTCATGCAGGACGCACAATGCCAGATGCCGACAGCCTTCCTCTTCATCTTAGTCTGTGGAGAGAAGTTACAAAGTTGAACATTAATCTGGCTTCAAAAAGTACATTAAAATATATCAATTTTAAATCACAGAATGATAATCTCCATTAAAGGCGATAATTTTAGCCAAACATTGTGATTATGGATGTATGGAAAAGCAGATCTATTGTTTACTAGCTCACACTCTACTCTACTATGTTTAGTGTATTTAGAAATGGTTAAAAATAGTTTAAATTACTAAACTATCCTGTTTGAGTTTCAATGAGCTGTTCAGATGTTTATGAAAATGTCTCTAGAATCCATAAACTGTGTTTTGTGCACATTTTAAGACTTGATTGGATTACGTGAAAAGTGATTGTGGTCCAAACAGAAATAGGAGACATGTATAATTTCAAAAAGGAAGTTCATCACGAGTCTTGGCCCAAGTGGTCCATTCATCCACCCATCTATCAAAGGGTGTGTTACCTTGCCACAGAAGGTGCAGGTGTACTTGGCGTGCTGGCTGATCTCAATCTTCTTCACCATCTTCCTCAGTGATGCTCCATAACGAGTGCCATATTTACCCACAATACCCACCTTCTTGGTGCGCTTGGCCTGACAAACAAGAACAATTCACAGTGAAAACCTACACACTTTTTTTTAAACTGGATGTCCACCACATAGCACACTACTGCACAAACTTTGAGCAAAATCAAAGTATTGCAATACAACTTCAGCAGTTTGGGGTGTAATTTACAGCAGAGTTAACTAGGTATTTAGATTTGCCTAAATACCAAGAACATAACTACTGTGCAGATAAATAAAAAAAAAAAACGCCATTTCATGAATTTAAGGCTAGTGATGCTAGCACATTCATGAAGAACAAGCGAATAATCTGAAAACTACTGAAATGAGAGAACACTTCACAATTAGTGTGCTAAACTCAACCAACGTATCAACTATTGGAAAATAATAATTAAATAACTTTATTAACATAACGGGAAAATGCGTTAAATACGTTAAGTTCCGCAATGACCGGTAGCGCCGGATCATAACACGGCGTTATCATCGCATAATCAGCGAACAGGGACAGCAAAAGTCACACTCATTGTGTCAAACACAACTTTTAAACACAGAGAGTGTAAAATAATACAATTCTTTGAGCTCAACAGTTGAGATGTTGTAAGATTCTTGCTCGGGCCGTGTTAGCTCACCATTACTGCAGAGGAGGCGCAGATCCAAAAGAGACAGAGCTACGGCGCATGCGCGATTTACCAGTTTGCACAGTGATGCATTGTGGGATACTGGAGGACCAACTCAAGAATATATTTATAACTCAAACATAAACCCTTAAATAAAGTAGTTTATTAATACAAATAAAAAGTCAACGGAAAAAAAAAGATTTATGAAATTGCACTCATTGAGGTCTCCAGTTGATTTTTGCTAATATTTTACGTATAATTCTCTTCTCATAAACAAACAAGGCGTTCATTTGTTACAAAAGTATTTTAAGTAAAACTTTATCTCTAAATATAAATTCCTATTAAAAACATAAAACCTACTTTAACCAGTTTATTATCCAGCTAAATAGATAAAAAAAAAGTTGAACGCCTATTATGGCTGCGAATGGAAACAATAATTATGGAAAAACAATTAAAATTTCAAACAGAAACATTTGGATTTGGACAAAATTTCAAACTGAAACAAAAACAAACCAGGAATCACGACAGCAAATTTATCTTGGCATTTTCTAAGTGGTCATTGTTTTCCAATGTTTTGAAATTTGTTGTATTTTCTGACTTTTTTTTTTATTGTATCGCTGTTCATTTTATTATTTTATTTACACAATTTATGAAAATATAAAAAAATTCTCTCAGTTACTGATTGAAATAAAAAAAAATTCAACCTTTATTTTAAAAATGTAATAAAATAACTTATAGACCCCTTTAATGGGAAAAAATAGTTTTGGATTCTTCTGCAAACAACGTGAAGTAAAGTTTACACATCCACAAAATCCTCAAAACAATGTTTTTATTCATGATGGTATGATAATACACGAGGTAACACTATTACATGAATAATTACAGGTGCAACCTGGGAAAAAGAGATGAATAACACAAACTCAGATCCGTAATACTTCTACAATAATAAAACAATAATTACACCAATAAGAACAAAACATTTTCGGTTCATCATTGAAACAAAGAAAATGATTATAGCAGCCAGAATCAATGATAATGAACACAAAGGAGATTGTGTTAATTATAGTAAAATTATCATAATTAAATAGCTTTGATAAATGGGAGGAAGTCAATCACAGTTTTTAATTGTTAATACTAGACAAACCCCTTTTTATTAATCGTGGCAGGCAAAATGTTGCAATTTTTTAAGTAACTGAGACAACTGACTTGCACAGTGGAAGCACTTAAACACTCAGTGGTTACTTCCCTCGGTCTTGATCTTCCTCTTTAGTTCATACTCAGAACACATCATCACTGCATCATATCGATCCGTATGATGTGTAAAAACTTGATACTCTTCTATTTCAAGCACAGGAGTAATCAGAACAGCTTCTACGATTTGTTAAACCAAACATTAAATGTTCATTTCAGGCGAGCGATCCCTAAAGTTCTTTAGAAGCCGGTCTCGATGCTGAGAGAGCGGCGAGTCACATGTTCGATCTCTCCAGTCATGTACTCGTAAAAGTTTGTCTGGTACTTGGCCAACATCTTCAGCATTGGCCTGAGATTCAGCCACCACTGGTCCAGAGGCATCCGGTGCCTGCAGAGAGCACACAGAGCGCTTATAAAACCATTCACATTCATCTTGAATGAAAACACAGTACTGTCCAAAGTCTTTTTCTCAGAACGGTACTTAACATTTACACTGTTCTGTACTTCATACGAATAACTTGCAAATCCTCTAACAAACTAATTATTGGGTCCACCGCTTACGAATCTTCACGAAATACAACACAGGGTCATGTGACACCCACTCGAAGTCTGTGTGCTGCTTGAGTTCGGTGACGGGACTGAACGACATCACCTTCTTCTTCATACCGATCACACAGGCCGAACCTGGAGAGTTCGCAAAAACACGGCCTGAAACAAACAATACAAATAAAATTCTCATTAAATTTATCCGATATATTTGATAGAATGATGCATGAGCTTCATTAAGACAAAATTTAGTATTTTTTACTGTTTCATTGTGATTTAACTAGCATTTAATTAGTTAAAAAAACTTTACCTTTACCTTTAAAATGGCCAAATACAAAAAAATTTTGAATCTCAAAATATCACTTTATTTCTCAAAATAACGTATAACGTTTGTCTGAAAAAAAGATTCTCAAGTTTTAGATTTTTATACTAAACTTTTAATCTCGAAATTCTGACTTTTCTTAACTGTTTATATCTCAAAAAGTAAAAATGATCTCAATTTTTAAGCCATTTTTTACTAGGCAGAAATGGGCTGCCATAGCTGGATTAATGTATTGAAGTTATGTAAAGTTTGTATTATATATGTAAAGTTGTTCCTGCCAAATAGTTCTAACTCCTGTTGTTCCCTCACCCTGCCTGTAAGCAGAGGTCATCTGCTCGGTCAGCCACAGCACAGCTTTCACTCCCATCTTAGTGCCAAAGTTCCTGTCGAATGGAGTGGGGACTCCACCCTAAAAATAAAAAAAAAAATAAATAAATAACACACACCTTTGCGGTGTCACTCAGTCACTGTTCCTCATGCTCGCTCACCTGCTGCAGGTGACCCAGGACGTTGACCCTGCAGTCGAAGACTCCTCGTCCCTCAGCGGAGTACAGGTCATGAATAAACTCCGTGGTATAGTTCTTGTGGCACTTCTCGTTCCTGCACAAACACAATCAAATCTCCGCTGGAGAAGGAGGCGCCAATCAAGGGTCTGCATCACGTGACTCATTACGGGACGCTACCTTAACACCAGCCCTCTCTGAATGTCATTCTTCATTTTCTCCGTCAAATGCTCCACATTCATCTGAGATTAAAAAAAAAAGAAATTAAGCTGTGAAACAACAAACATTGTTACTAATTTATTTTATGTAAAATGTAAAAAATGCCTCAAGATCTTGAATGTTGAAGGGCTCTTCATAGATGTAGACTGCATCGGCTCCCACCGCGATGCCTGTGGTGGTTGCTAGGTAACCACAAAATCCTCCCATGGTTTCCACAATAAACACACGGCGCTTGGTTCCTGATGCGGATTGCTTGATTTTATCACAGCTCTGGGGAGAAACATTAAAGCAATAGCTCACCCAGAGACACAAACTCCCCTCAACGGTTTTATCATTGGTTCATCCTCAGAAGCTTTGAGATTTAAATATAATAATAATTTATTAACGATTAATAATAAACGGAAAAGCAGTCTCTCACCTCCATTGCAGCATTCACTGCAGTGTCTGCCCCCAAACTGAAGTCTGTGCCCGGAACATTGTTACTGATGGTGGCAGGAATCACACACATGGGAATGCACAGCTCATCATAGCGTCCGCGAGCTTCCACGAGCTGGAGAACACCTTCATACGCCTGCTCAGAGAGAGAGAGGAATTAATAAAGCCCAAATACAGGTTAAACCACTCATTTAGGATTTACACTCACTG
Organism: Danionella cerebrum; assembly: GCA_007224835.1. Lineage (NCBI taxonomy): Eukaryota > Metazoa > Chordata > Actinopteri > Cypriniformes > Danionidae > Danionella > Danionella cerebrum. The sequence continues at coordinate 608,238 of SRMA01026544.1, read as the reverse complement.
GCCACTTTATTAGGTACACCTGTTCGACTGCTTGTTAATGCAAATTTCTAATCCGCCAATCACATGGCAGCAACACAATGCACTGATCCTGGGTCTGGACCTGGTATGTTAGTGCATGCACCTCAAGTCTGCAGCCAGGGCTCTTCCAATGTCTATCCTACTGTGTTTGAGATAGATAGAATGCCAGCCTAAGGGATCATTCGACTGCAACTTTGAGTGTGCAAACAAAGCTACTTTGACCATTCAGAAACTATAGTTAATGCGAATTAGCATACTAACTAGCTCACTAACTATACGTAAACATATTGTACCTCGAAGCCTCCGATCACCAGCAGACTCTGGATGTCATGTTTGCTGATGTTTTCCACAATTTGCTCCATGCATGAGTTTGGAAGAGTTCTGATTGAGTCAAAACATAAAAAATGGGCGATAAATACATTTTGCATTGTTTACAGTGGAGAAATAATAGTGGAGAAAATATTTTTTCATTACATTAATCAATTAAATTCCAAAACAAACCGGAAATTGTATTAAAACAAGAATTCAGAGAAGTACATTTTGACATTTTATTTACAGCAAAAATCATAAAGATAATAAACAGTTTTTATGTTCTATAACAAAAATCAAAATTGCTGAAGTCAAATAAAAATTTATAAATCCCACAATAGCAAATAGCAAAGTCAAAACAATGTGAAAATTGTATAAAAACAAGCAAACCTCTCCTAAACGTTAAACACTGTTCCAAGTATTTTTTGGCCAGAACTTTTAAAATCACAAGCCATATCACAAGTCTTGTACTTCCAATGGTGAACCCTTCTTTTCACCACTAGATGGCACCCATTTGGGGTAAAATGAAACTGAAAGACGATCATGGATTCCTTGGCAAATTGTGTGTCATAATGTTCATATAAAACCAAAAATATCAAAACTAATAACCTTTTTGAAATCTACATGCTCTATTTGAAAGCAAAATTAAGCAACAGGTGGGTCGTATCATTCCTAAGCAATTCAAAACATCCGCTGTGATTGGCACTTCTAACTCCTAATGGTTGATCAGTACTTCAGCATATACGTTCCGTTTGATTTATTTGGCGGATCATACACCTAGATCATAAATGTATCCTCTGAAAATGAACTGTAGCGTGAAGTCTGACCGTTTGGTGCCCAGCAGTGATCCACCCTGCCCAGTCCATCCAGCCACATCATGCCAGTGCTCCTCCTCCAGCTGAGGGGACAAGAACAGTGGGTACAAGAGAACTAGCCACGCAATCACTGAACACAATGTTCATCACGTTCACAATTTGGGTCAATCACTAACCGGAGAGAACAGCTGGCTTTTAGGGGAGGCAGAATGTGCTTGCATGAGCATTACTATTGAAAATTAATAAATAACCTATTATCAATGTCTCATTAAGCGAGGTTTAAGAAGATTTAACAGAAAACGCAGCTTTATTTAGCTTTAAACACTGATTATGCCAACAGCTTAACACCATGCTGCATTGAGGGAAGAGAGAGACAAAGGAGTAGGGGACCATGAGAGAGCTAGAGGTGTCTCTGTTAAGATCTGCAGTGCAAAGAGGCAGAGTTACACAACGTAACTTCCTGTTTTAAATATTTTTCTATTGTTTCTCACCATGCCCTTGCTGAGGCCCTCAAAGCCGTCGTGTACTGTATAAACCCTGTGCCCGTGTGCCAGCGAGACTCGAACTGCAGACCTCACTGCAGCATTCATTCCTGCAGCCGGAGCACCGACGTTCAGAATCGCCAAAGAGTGATTGCTCTGCAACACAAACAGTATTTCATTAAATACCGCACATTCTGAGGCGATTTCTTGGAAAGAGGTGAAAATAATTTCTATTTAACACATGGTTCACCTTTGACTGTGCAGGCTTCTGATGAGCCAGAAGCTTGTATGTGTTCCAGTTATTCTCAAAGCTCCTGTGATTAAACGTGCAAATTATTTGCCATATTTATCCAGGATCATTTGAGAAAAAAAATAAAAGTTATTCTGAAGAAGAGCGTACTTTCCACGAAGCTGAATAGCCTCCTCGAATCTCTGCTCATTCATGGCTTTCTGGACCTCCTTTGTCTAATGGTGAGAGAGGGAGAGGTTGAAGAGGGGATACTGCAGACAGGAAGTTGAGGATTACCGTATGAAGCTCACCATGTTAACACACTCCATCAGTGGCACACGCATGGCCTGGTTCCCGGAGAGCCCGATCACACACGCTGGGGTCTCAGGGGTAGCCTCCAGGAGAGCCACCACTGCCTCCACGCCCATCTTGCTACTCTGCACACCCAACACCCACAAGAAATCAAAATATCAATCAATTGTTATATTAATATGGAAACTGTAATCATTTTCAACAGAACTGGTACGAAATTTAAAATTTTTTAATAAATACAACCGTCAAAATTCCACCTAATAAAATGTTTGTTTTTTTTAACTAGTCTAAAAATGTAAATATCAGATTTTAAATGTAGTCAAACTAATACAAATAATTTAATTAATTAAAACAAACAAAAAAACAAAACAAGTTTTAATAAGTGAACCATCAAATGTTAAACCAAATGAAAATTACATATAGAAAATAAATGAAAAGCATAAACGTATTCATAAATGTAGCAAAACTAACAAAAATAAACAAATAAATAAACCCTATCCCTCAAAAAATAAAACCAAGATAAACAGGTTTTCAACTGGAAACAAAACTCATTTCTAAAAATAAAAATAGGTTTTAATAAATTGAACCAAAACATAAAAGTACATTAAAATATTGAAATAATAAATAAAACTAATGTATTAAAAACAAACAAATTTAACTATTCATTTTAAAATAGTAGTAAAACTAACAAAGTAAACTAATAAACTGTAAAAAAAATAATAACTTTTTGGCCACAGCTATGGCGAAAAAACAAAATAAAATATACATACCAACATAAATAAGAAAAACAAATTAAAAGTGCACCAACAAATTAAAAAAATTATTGCTTTTTAAATATAGTAACTGTATTGAAATACATTAATAAAGTAATAAATAAATTAAAAATGATACAAAACATAAAACATAAAGAGTCTGCTACTGTGGTACACCAAGCACCACACATACCAAGAGTCCAGGTCCAGGTTCAACTTCCAGATTGATCCACTGTCCCATCCGTTAATAAAATATCTTAAAAGAACATAGCTAGTTAAAAGTTTACCAGGACTCTGTCGAAGGCTGACGGTGTGCCTCCTCGTTGAACGTGACCCAGAACAGTGACCCGGGTGTCGTACCCAAGCCGCTCCACCACCAGCTACACACACAGAGAGATAGCGGGAATGATTTGAAACCTACATTAAGCATAAAGGTGCACAATACTCAGCAGGAGTTCTCACGTCTTTGACGTAGCTGGAGGAGATGGGCTGACCATGTTTGTCAATCGCTCCTTCAGCAATGATCACGATGTTCAGACGAGATCCTTTACTGCGGCTCTGATCAAAGAAAGTAAAGATGTATTAGATTATTCTATTAGACGTATTAAAGTAAATAGTTTAGAACTATTTCTAACTATAAATATTATTTTATGTCCAACACAACCAGAATTAAAGTGGAACATGAACTGATTTTTTTTCTTTGTAGTGATTATTGATGTCCAAATATTGAGTTTGGTTTGAATAAATACACCTTTTTTCTGTGTAGTGGGTGGGGCTTCACACTCTGCTACCATTGACACTTTTCTCTAATTGGACAGTGGTTTGAATATGCATGACATCATTATGCAATGCTTTTTTATTATTATGAATACAGTTTAACATTCATATGTTTAGTGAAGGTAAGTGGTTGCCTAGACGTTTTATGGTGGATCTTTGTTCGTTTTGGAATCACCGTGCTGTATCCTTCGGAAGAAAATATTGATATTATTGAAATGAAATGCTACTGATCTAATTAGAATCAATGATGTATGCTAAGCTAAAACTGCCATCACAAGAACAGCTAGAATTAGGTTAAAAATTATTTAATGCTATTTATTATCTCAAGACATGAAGAATATTTAGATATTTATGATTGAAGTTAATTAAAGACCACCTCTCCGAGGCGAGCACACATGTGATCCTCCCAGTCATCTTCAGGCGGAGCTTCAGGGATAAATACCCAATCAGCTCCTGAAGCTAGAGCTGAAACTACTGCCAGGTACCTGGAACCAGACCGGACTTAAATCAGTAACGGGTTATCACATCAGATGGAACTATATAAGACCAGGACTCAGAGTAAGAACAAACAAATCATTATTCCGTACCCGCAGTGTCGCCCCATCACCTCCAGAACAAATGTCCTCTGATGACTGCAAACATATATTAAAACTTTAAAAAACATTAATACATTTACAATTACAGTTAATTATTTAGTGATCGGATCAACTCTCTGCTGTTTCAGTTTCATTGTCCAACCAATTGACTCATTATGACTCTTGAGACAAAATAAATGCAGTTTTCCTTTAGCTCCAAGTCGCTTTGGCTAATCAATATGCACAGTGTGGGTGAAAACAAGTGTCATATATATGTTTTTATAGGATTTACATTCTGTAAGGGAAGAAATATCTGGAGGAAAGTAATGTGACTGTTTCGAGTCCCCATTGAATTCAAGGTTGATAGCGGCAGCAGATGGCCAGAAGATATAGTCCCAAGAACTAAGCTAAAGAACCCAAGGAAAAAGTTAGTAAAGCACACATTCACCTTTTAGTAGTTGTTCTTAATTTCACAGGAGGATGATTTAGAATTATTTGCATATTTTAACCTAGCAGCCAGGGTCTTGTTAAAAAAATTTGAAAGGAGATCACAGGTCGGCCAGAAGAAGTAGTGGTTAGGCCATGCTTTTACCCAACTCTTCAGTAAAACTTCTGAAAATCACTTCTGATGTAATTTTCTTTATTTTAAAATGTAATTTTCAACAAAAAATGAGAGTGAGCATGTGTGACCTCTGAGCGGTGGTGCTAATAGCGTCGATGACTTCCATGATCCGATGGAGAGCAGAATCTGCTCCGATTGTCATATCAGTTCCACAGAAGTCGTTATCGATGGATCCAACCAGTCCCACGATGTTTAGGTACGTGTGCTGCTTTGCGAGTGAAGCTGTGATCCGCCCTGATACACACAACATTAATAGAACACGTGTTAGCAAATCAGTCGTTTTTTTTTAATAAACTGTTCTTTCTTTCTATATCCTAACCCCAACCAGTCAAAGTGAAGAGACCCCAACCGCCAGTACATGGAAAGTAATCTACCAACTAAAATTGAGCTCAGGGTCCAAACTCCTCTTCAAATCTAACCTCTAGGTCTATCTCCTATAATTGCTGAACCCAAAATCTAATTCCAACGCCAACCGGCCAGAGTCCCTGGACGCCAACCAGCCAGAGTCCGGGGACGCCAACCTGCCAGAGTCCGGGGACGCCAACCTGCCAGAGTCCAGGGACCCCAACCAGCCAGGGTCCAAAGACCCCAACCAGCCAGGGTCCAGAGACCCCAACCAGCCAGGGTCCAGAGACCCCAACCAGCCAGAGTCCAGAGACGCCAACAGGCCAGAGTCCAAAGACGCCAAGCGGTCAGAGTCCGGAGACACCAACAGGCCAGAGTCCGGAGACCCCAACCTGCCAGAGTCCGGAGACGCCAACAGGCCAGAGTCCAAAGACGCCAAGCGGTCAGAGTCCAGGTACGCCAACCGGCCAGAGTCCAAAGACGCCAACTGGCCAGAGTCCAAAGACGCCAACCGGCCAGAGTCCAGAGACGCCAACCGGCCAGAGTCCAGAGACGCCAACCGGCCAGAGTCCAAAGACCCCAATCGGCCAGAGTCCAGAAACCCCAACCTGCCAGAGTCCAGAAACCCCAACCAGCCTGGGTCCGGAGCCCCCAACCAGCCAAGGTCCGGAGACCCCAGCCAGCCAGGGTCCAGAGACCCCAGCCAGCCAGGGTCCAGAGACCCCAACCAGCCAGTACCAGGAAGGCCCGATGCCTAATTCCAAAGCCTTTCTCCATTAATCCCTAAACCCAAAATCATAACCCCAATCAGACCGTCTACAAACATTCAATGTTCGTTACAAACAATCAGTGACCTACACTCTTTCCTTTTAAAACTTCTTTTTTTAAGTTTAAATTCAAATAGTTACTTATTGCTCATCCAACAGATGAAATGGGGGGGGGGGGGGTCATCAACACCCTTGGCGGTCATGCCGCACTTGACATATATCTCATATAAAGCTGCATATCCTTTAATTCACAGCATGTGTACCCTGCTGCACCAGTTCATCCAGTAGCCCGCTCCACTCGCTGCAGAGGGTGTGCGCGCCGCTCAGGCTGCCATCTCCTCCACACACGCACAGGTTAGTGATGCCACGCTGGACCAAGTGGAAGGCAGCCGAGAGGCGACCAGAGCGATGGGTGAAGGCCTCACAGCGAGCACTACCAATGATGGTGCCACCCTGAACACAAACACACATTTAGTTAATGGTCTCAGGGGAAACTCACACTTTTCCTCAATAGAACTGAGGCTTGTCTGAACACACAACAGCGCTGTAATGCTATAACTCACCATGGTTTTATGTCGATAAGTCATTCTCAGAAAGCTTTCAAGAAGCCTACTTTCCTTCAGGAAATGTTAATATTGTCTGGTCACTATTTTATCATTTATCAAATTCTGTAATTTTTCATATTTATAAACATTTCTGTTTCTTAATTGACGTGACGTTCGTATTTTTGAGTGACAGCAGCTCTCACCCAATCATAAAACTGGATTTAATCCCACAGATCGATACATTGAGCAAGAGACCAAGGGAGAGAGAGTGAACCTTATTGAATAACTAAGAGCTAGCGATCCAGATCTACAGGCCTGCCCGTGTGACCCGAACGCATCTATAATCTCAGATTTAATCACATAAAGCTCTAATCTCCGTCTCTGAACACCACTGAAGGATGGGAATAATATCTCTGGTGTTTACCATCAGCACAAAGGATGAAACCGCATTCAACATTGTACTTTCTGCACCTTGTGCAACGTTTGCTGGTAAAATGGTTTTAGCATTTCCCAGTTGCTCAAATATTACTAAATGGTTCAATTCACACAAAATGTAAAAAAATCTGTTTATAATATCATGAATATGATCATACAAAAGCGTTTTCCTCTCACCAGCTGGATGATATTGGTGACACTTTGCCAGTTTGCCACCTTGATATGATCCCCTCCATCCACCAGACCCTGGTACCCCTGAGAAGGACACAGACACATCAAAACCTCATGTAAGAAAGGAAAATAGCCCAAAGTTTAAAAAAATGCTACATATTAAGACAAGCCACGTTAGACACACACAATATTAGTGAAATGACATGTACCTCATAGATCAGATAGACTTTAGCACCCACATATATGCCCATGCGTGTTACTGCACGAACAGCAGCGTTCATTCCTGTAGAAGATCACACACACATGCATTTCTGGATTCAATCAATGCAGTCCGATGGTTTTAATGTAACTAAAAGTACACTTCTATGTGATCGTGATTCTGTTTGGACTCAAAAAACACAGAATGTTATAATACATTAAATGTAACATATAAATGTTATAACACTGAAAATCATCACTAGTATGGCGTTAAACTATTCTTGAAGTTCTTCAAATTTTAAGAAGATTTAACAGAAAATGCTGCTTTATTTAGCTTTAACATTGCAGATGCTATCAGGTAAATACAATGCTGCATTGAGGAAAGAGAGCAACAAATGAGATGGAGGAATGAGAAGAGAGGGGCTTCAAAGAGCCGGTGGTTTCACTTAGTATGAAACTTCACTTATACAGCACATGGTTGTGATGTAACTTCCTGTTTGTGTTATCTTGTAAATTAACCAGACAATATGGATTCTACACTTAATTACACCTATCGCCAGATTTGTTCCCGGTTACTCACTCTGCATGATATTCATCAGTTTATAATTGGCGCAGCTATAACCTATAGAAGATATACAGTTTAGGGAAATGAATGACATTTGTAATATATATTTTTAAATGTATAATATATATCTGATTACACTAAACACCCTGAAAGTGTAATCAGAGGAGATACTAGCAGTAAAAGCACGTTTTGATTCAGAACGTACATTTACTTCCAAAAGCAGCAAATTTCGGACGTGGCTCTAGTCTGCACCCAACTTGCTTTACATAATAAAGCCCCTTTAAAATGCAGCTCGCGCTTTACTTTACAAAACATCTTTTGTGTGCTAGGGGGAAAACGTTCAATGGAAAGTTTTCAAAATAAAACACATGAAAAAACATTTCTGTCTTAAAATGTTGTGCAAATTAAATTTGTTTTAAGTTTTATCTGTGTTCACCGCTAGAAAGTTACACAGTAAAGGACTTTAAACCCATTTGAGACACAGTAAATATATCATTAACGAAATTTCTGCTTTTAAACTTCAATTTTGTGCATAATACGCTAGATTAATCTGTCTTTAACTAATTTATGACTCTAAAAACAACAAAAACACTCTGCACAGAGTCAGCAGTGCTTGTCGGCTCGTTTTCATGCACTTTAATAAAGTTACCCTGTGCGTCTCCGCCGCTGGTCAGAACCGCGATGGCTTTCCCTGCGCCGCTCATCCGCAGCTTCTCGAAATCCACGTGATGCATGATTAAAAAACGGGAAAAAAAATCCACGCAAAACAAAATTTAATAACTGCTACCCGGAGCTCAGTTCTCGGGGTGCTTTGTTTGTGTTCTACTGCACGCAGCGCACGCACCGAATCCGCTGCGCAAGTGCGCGTGCACACACGCCTCTTGTTTGCTGTGCGCGTGCATGAGATTCTCGGAAAATGCTAATTTTCTGCCCATTTTGACTAACTTGAAAGTCTTTTTACAATATTTCTGGTTAATAAGTCAACGTTGTAGGTTATATAATGAGTTTTGCTGTCAATATGTTGTTAACGTATTCTTTATCCAGGGTTTTTTTTATTCAATAAATCCTGATATTTAAATATCCTGGTATATAAATCGTCGACAAACTGGTTCAAATTTGATTTTATCGCCCTCAACTGCAGCTATAGCGAACTGACCGGATGTGACGTTATGTTGTTATGGACGCGTTGTGAGTTGTGCGCATGCTCACTGAAAGAACAGCGATGTGAGCTTCCAGGTGCATTTGAACTCAGTGTTTAATATTTTTGCTAACGTTCTGAATCTTTAATCATCATGAAATTAACGCGGAAGCTCGTTTTGGCTCGAGCTAAAGCCTCGGACCTGGAGAGCGTGAAGAAATTAAACTGCTGGTGATCGTTTTTAACAGGTTTTATGTTGTTCAGTGTCTATTTTTTGAGAGTATTATAACCGTATCGTTATTTTTCTTGTGTTTCAGGGGTTGCAATTTGACAGACGTGAGTTTGACGTGTTAATGTTCACTCTTTATAATGGTTTATTCATAAACAGCGTCCACACGGGTATTACTATTTGTCTTTTAGTAACATTTTTTTTAAACACACAACTTATTTAATTTTCTTTCGCAGCCTCACTTTGGTTGTAGCTTGTTGCTTTGTTTTCAGCCTGACTGTCATTGTTTCAACCTACATTGATGTTCATTGGCACTTGGTGTAATTGGTCAATCATAAACCTCACTATGATCCAACAATATCCCTGACTGTGCAAGTGTACCAAGAAGACCCACCTTTGTTTACTTATTTTGCACATTTACAAAAGTAAACATTCATTATTCTAATTCCTGAAAGCATTCTTTGTTTAAAGCAATGCAATTTTACATTACAAAAACAGCTGATGGAGAAGATGCAAAAATATTTTGTAAACTATATATAAATGGTAAGGATTCAAGCAATCTGGCAAGACGTCTTGATTTGATTTTTTTTTATGAGAATTTTTATTTATTTATAATGTGGATTTTTTCCCTCCCCAGATATCTATCTTTGAGCAAATTCCCAACATTGAAGTTCTAACTCTTAGGTTTGTGTTCTTTCTCCCCTTTTCTCTCTGTCTATTGATCTATTCAATAATAATAATCATATAGAGGCTAGGCAAACGTATCCCTTTCTCTTTCTCGATGGGCCATGCCCCCTTTCTGAGACTTGAGTTAGACTGAGTGGCAAAACAAGTGTTAAATGGCAGTTTAATATATTTGCTTTTGCTCTGCAGCCTATTGAATTAACACAAATACGTTGACTAATCTCTCTCATTCTTTCAGTGTAAATCAGATCAGCTCTCTGGAGGCCCTCTCTCGCTCTCTTCATCTCTCTGAGCTGTACCTCAGGAGGAACAGCATCCCCCTCTCACAGATCTATTTCCTCAAGGCTCTCACTCGTCTCCGGGTTTTGTGGTTGTCGGAGAACCCCTGTAGTCAGATAGATCAGACAAAGTACAGACTGACTGTCATCAGGAACCTGCCTACCCTACACAAGCTTGACAACCAGGGTGAGTCCTGTTTCATTGAGCATTGCAGTTTCACTCTCCAAATTCAGTTTCCAACACGTGGTACTAACAACTACATCTCAGGCCACTACCTAGCAACTAAAATGTTTAACCTAGCAACCAAAGTCATAGAACTCTATCATATAAGTGTTGGTTCACATAACTTAGTCGATAAGGGAACATTATATTGTCACGGACCCCTCCGTAGCAGCAAGACTGTTTACCATTGCAAACACTTTGGCCTATCTCTAGCTCAGCCTGGGAAAATCATAGAAATTAAGTTTGGCAAAGTTAAGCCATCTGATTTGCAGTTTCACTATCCAAATTCAGTTTTTCAACATGTGTATTGTCAGTGGTTACACAGGAGGAGCTGTCACTTGCTCTGCATGAAGGGGAGGAGCTTGTGAGTCCTCCAGGCACCATCCAATCCACCAATGGCTTCTCGGAAGCTGACTCTGAGAACGACCCTCTTCACTACAGCATGGAAGAAACCAAGTAAGAATCTGTATCAGTAGACCTTAGCTCCTTAATGTTGCAAATATGTTCTAAACATCTTTGTGCGTTGCAGTAATATTCGAGCACAGCTTGGGCTAAAACCGCTGACGAGAGACAAGTTCCCTTTACTCTCGTCCCCAAGAGACAGCAGAGATTCACAGAGGAGAAAGGTATGCAGATACTGACCGGTGCACAAATAAAAACACACGGTCTGGTCTCCAACATCACAATCCCTATGTTTTAGGCTCATACGCTGGAGGCTGTTCTGCTGTTGTTGAAGGATCTGGACATGGAGGAGCTGAAGATTGTGCAATTAGTCACCGAAAGCAAAATTAAATCCAGAGAAGAGAAAGAGCATCGCAAAACACCTGAAATCTGTTTTTAACACTTTAGCTCTGCTCCAACACAGCCAAAATATTCAGGAAATTTGCTTTGGATTAATGCAAGGTGTTTGAAAACGGCAGAAACAGAAGATGGTACCTGAATTCAGAGTAAAACAACTAATATCTGCTTTTAAACAGATCAAGTCCCTACAAACCTGCTTATATCAAGAGATGAGAGAGAAAGAGAGAGATTTATAGGTATTAAATGTTGTTGTTTTTTTTTACTCTTACATACACTCCGAAGTTGCATATTTGCTAAGGGACTTGTCATTTCAATTAGTTGTTTATTGTTCAAATTGCTACTAATTTAAAATATTTGCTGGTTTGTTTATTCTTGGTTATGGTGAAATCTGATATTTCCGAGTTGCCTTTTTCCAGTGTAAAAAAAAGATCCATTCACTTGTTATCCATATATCTTTGTGTCTAACTTCGTAATATGTAAACATATTTTTCTATGTAATAAATTCAGATGCTTGTAAATGATTTTCCGACTGTAAAACAAGTCAATTTTTGAGTAAACACAAAGCAGTTACAGGTAATCGGTGAGTTACAAACTGATGAATGTTTAGCAACTAATGCAGGTTGGTAATATGATTGATAAGGCTGATGCAGTACTTTGGAACTCAATTTACACAAGCTTTATTAATGTTGTAGAGGATTTAAATCATAAGTTTGTTTGTGTTTTCACATATTTATGACAAATTGTCTTTTGCTACAGTTACTCTGTGAGACTAGTGTACGTCATTAGTACTTTGTAAGGTTCATTGAGTACAAGTGTATTTAAAAACGAAGTATGATCTTTTGAATGGGAGCTTAATACGGCCTGCGATCACATTGGTCAAGTTACAGCAGCAGATGTTGTAATTGTAGTGAGATGCAATGTTACTGCCCTTTGAAAAAATGTTTATATAGCTTGCCATAAGCTCGTTGGTTGAGATGACGGATATAACGGATCTTTTTTTGTCTCCAACGGCATACATCTGACCGATCACGCAATCAAAAAAAATGAAATACATTGTACATCCTTCTGAATAAACTACTTTAAATCGTAAAAAAAATAAATTTTTATAAAGAAAAAGCTCTGAGTGTACCACGTGACTCGGCGTATGGTTGCGCGTTGACGTCATCAGTGCGACTGGCGGGAGTCTGAGAGCTTGAGAAAAGTCAACGTCTCTATGCGATTTAGTTGCCTTTTTTTCCTCGAAAAGTTTTTTTTTTTTAATAAGGATTATATTGATCATCCGTAAGCGTTTATTGCAGGTGAGAGGCGCCGTTGTGTCAGAAGGGAGCGCTACTAACGTTCATAACATTAGTGTGCTTGTGTTGTTAGTAATATGGGGTAATGTTAATATGAATTGGTGCCTTTTTACTTGAACTCAAACGCTTTTTAGCTTCAATGTTGCTATAACGGTCACTGTTGCTCTTTTCTCTCAATGGTGGTTAATATTTACAATACATTGCTTTAAAATGCATAAACATATGTCAGTACTATAATATAGCAGCCAGATTAGTGATGGAATCAGTGTGAAAACAGGCTGGATATACAGTTGAAGGCAACATTAAACACTGAAACCATTCTATTTGTGGTTGTATAGAAATAAAATGCAGGCATTTCTAAAGGGGTCTTCATCCCAGAGTGTTAAAGCTCAGAAACCATCATCAGCATCGGGTGGAGAGAAGAAGCAGAGAGCTGTGCCATGGGTGGAGAAATAGTGAGACTTCTTCAACTTTTTAATTGTCGAGATTAGTCGCATTCAGATTTATTTAGAGTGGAATATAACGAATGTCTCTTCTGTGACCTCTCAGCAGGCCTAAGTGTGTGGATGAAGTGGCCTTTCAGGAGGAGGTGGTTGCAGTCCTGAAGAAATCTCTAGAAGGGGCTGATGTACGTATGCATCTTCTCTAAAGAGTGAGACGTGGTAGCCTAAAAACAGTGATTGTTAATCATCATTGTTTAGGGAGAGGATACAGAAAGATGCCTCAGAGATTTGTGCCTTTAGTTTCAACTGTGGGAATATTGTGCGGAATTGGAAGACCAGCGGCACAGTTCTATGTAAGGCCCAAAGTGTCAGACCAAGAAAAATCTAAAATAAGCGGAGGATTATAAGAACAGTCACAGACAACCCACAGACCAGCTACAAAGACCTACAGACCAAGGAAGGAGAATTGGACATCCTCACTGTTTAACAAGACCATGTACATTTTTATTAGCAAAAGCATTCACTCATCAGATTTTTGGAAAGTATTAACAATAGTAAATTCACTTTAGAGTTGAATTCTGTTCCACATGAGCGTCTGAGCATAACAAGACATTAAACTGTCTCAAATTGTTGTGTGTGTGTGTGTGTAGCTTCCCAACCTACTGTTCTACGGTCCTCCCGGAACAGGAAAGACCTCCACCATCCTTGCTGCTGCCAGAGAGCTTTATGGGTGAGAAAACGAAAAGGTAAGATCACTATTTCGTTTGGGATTGTTGTATAAATGGTGTGTGTGTGTGTGTTCAGACCGGAGCTTTATCGTCAGCGCGTTCTGGAGCTCAACGCCTCAGACGAGCGAGGTATTCAGGTGATCCGAGAGAAGGTGAAGAGCTTTGCCCAGCTCACGGTGGCCGGCACCCGCACTGAGTGAGTGAAACAGCACACAAGCGGTTAAATAAACGAGCATAGATGATTATTATGTCTGGTGTGCATCAGTGGGAAGCCGTGTCCACCTTTCAAGATCATCATCCTGGACGAGGCGGACTCCATGACTGGCGCTGCTCAGGCCGCGCTGAGACGAACCATGGAGAAGGAGTCCAGAACCACCCGGTTCTGCCTCATTTGCAACTACGTCAGTCGGTCAGTAATGTTAAAGCATCTCACGATCCTTGGATGATGTCTGTTTTAGATTCATACATATTGTCACGGGTTGGAAAGAGAGATACGGACACACACGCTCTGTTGAGGCCGCACAAATAAATAAATAAAATGAAGAGTCTCTCACCCCGAATGGTCCGGTGACGTCTGGAGCCAAAGGATCTCAGCGTCTGGACACCTCAGCGATCTCCGGGGCACCAAGCTCGATGGATCCGTCACCACTTGCCAGAATGTGGGTGGCCCAAACCTCTGTGTTCTCACTTAGGAAGCCAGTATCCAGCGACTCCTTTCGCTCTGATGCTCACTTTTAAGCGAGCATCTTAACGAGCCACTCCAGGCAACGCTGATGATTTCCTGCACCCCGTCATAATATTTATTTCCTTTGGCTTTTAAACAATGCGCTGCTCTTCGTCTCTCACAGATTTAAGCATTTGCTCCCTGGGTCAGCTCATACCTATAATTACGTACTGTTTGTTTCTGCAGGATCATTGAACCCCTAACATCCAGATGCTCCAAGTTTCGCTTTAAACCTCTGGCCAATGATATTCAACAGGAGCGACTCCTGGATATCTGTTCTAAAGAGCAGCTCAAGTACAGCAAAGAGGTGACCGTCTGTTTAAATCCATGTTTTTTGAAAGTGTACTTTCACTAAAATAACATATGTGTTTCTTCAGGGCATCGAGGCTCTGGTTCGAGTGTCAGAAGGAGATTTACGGAAGGCCATCACGTTTCTTCAGAGTGCCGCCAGACTGAATGCAGAGAGAGAAATCACTCAGCAGAGCATCATTGAGATCGCTGGGGTGAGGGAGTGTAGGGAGGAAATACATTGTTTTTCTGAGGAGAAACTAATATTTTCACTGTCCTCCTCCAGGTGGTTCCAACCAAACTGATCGAGCAGCTCCTCCAGATCTGCTATAAAGGCACCTTTGAAAAGCTGGAGGTTGCAGTGAAGGTCCGTTTCTAACACATAGAGTTAGTAGTTGTTTTCTATTCGTCGGTTTTATTATTACCCTTAAATTTATTACTTACGACATACACTGTGGCCCAATGACTTGTTAATATATCCTCAATTTTATGATTAATCTAGTGTGTTTTGCAAAACATCTAGTAAATTAACATCACAGACAAAAGAGATTATTTTGCACACGTTAAAAAACACGGAGAAGGATGCACAGTGTGTCAAGAAATGCAATGAGAAGCTTTAGCAAGATGTTTAAGGAGATGAACACTGTGAAAAAAACCAAAGAACAACGTCCAAGACATGTCTAACGTGTCTGATGTGATGAGAACAAGAGCTTTTTGTCCATAGAGATGTCTCTTTTTGAGAAAGAAGGGAGAGGAATTCAAGATTACAGTTAAACAAGGTGGTGGGAGTGTAATGCTACTGGGAATGTCATCAGGGTTGAAGGAAACATGAAAAAGAAAGGCTCTTGATAAGATGTTGAAAGAAATACATCCAAATGGGCAACGTGAGTGAAGTCCACTGTTTTGCCCAGACTTGAATCCAATGAAAAAAATCTGTGTGGCACACTAAAGTTCAGAGCTTGTATCAGAAGATCTTGATTAAGATTCTGCTCCGGATTAAATGAGAAAAAAACACGACTCACCGGTTAAAGTGTTCTCTTTTGGGACGTTTGTCCTCTCTCAACCACAATATATAAGGGTCCTGTGGTGATGAACTCCTCAGAGATCCTTTAATATCTACACGTACAAAATGTCACCTTGCAACAACAAAATATCTAAACCAACTACACATAATACGATTATAACTTTTTAATCTTTCTATAGCTTCAATTTTCATCTATTGTTACCAGATTAACACTGATAATGGTTTATGCAGGACATGATTGATCAAGGGTATGCAGCAATCAATGTCCTCAGCCAGATGCACGAGGTTGTGATGGAAGAGAAGCTCAACGATAAGCAGAAGTCCGCCATTGCCGAGAAGATGGCGGTAAGCGATGGTCAACTATGGTTATTTATGCGTTTCAAGGTTAATAAGAGGTTATTGTCTCCTTCAGGAGGTGGACAAGTGTCTGGCAGATGGTGCTGACGAGTATCTGCAGTTATTGAGTCTCTGTTCGGTCATCATGCAAAATGCAAGCCAAAGCAGCTGAGGGATAAATTGCCGCATTCCAGGTGTCCAAGCTGCTCTCTTATACTTGTGGACCAATCGGATGCATTGCTGC
The DNA here is from genome assembly GCA_007224835.1 of Danionella cerebrum. Lineage (NCBI taxonomy): Eukaryota > Metazoa > Chordata > Actinopteri > Cypriniformes > Danionidae > Danionella > Danionella cerebrum. The sequence continues at coordinate 591,886 of SRMA01026544.1, read as the reverse complement.
ATTCGAGGTGTCTACTTGTGGACCAATTCTTCAGTCATGGCTGCTCAGTTTTTCCTCTTTTTGTACATTGAACTATGTATTCAAAAAATAAATACATTTTGGACGCCAAGTTTTGGGAATAGTTTTAGTGAATAGTTGTGAGGATCAACAGTCAAATATATGCAGAGTACAAATAAACGATACAATGTTATGTTTAGTTATTTTGACTTTTTATTGATGTAAAACACTCACAAAATGTTCATAGTAATCAGTCACTTCATTGTCACACAGATGATTTCCAGTACACCACTAAACTGAGATTATAGAGGACACTGACACTCGTCTGAAAGGACTTAGAATCAACCAAATGTCTGTGATTTGTGCTCTAGTGATAGTTTGGAAAAGTTTAAAAGAGCCTTTAGCTTTTAGCAACTTTGATTATAACTCCCAGTAATGGAAGAACTTTGGGGGATTAAATAGACGCACCCTTTAAAAGGAAGCATCAGTGGTGTGAGTCAACTTTCTTGCCTTGGAGTTCCAAGTTCTCAGATGTGGAGTTGTTCTAGTGCACGTATGTTTTGTAGATCCGGAGAAGGTATTCAACTGTATCCTTGTGAGGTCTTCCTGTTGTCGATGCACTGAGAATATTAGCTTGGGAGACTTCTGCTAAAGGCTGCCCACTCTTACAAGCAGGCAGCAATACGTCGAGCTGTTCCTGGTGAATGTTGGATTCTTTCTTTGCAGTTCTGTTCATTCTTTAGAAGATGACTTTGAATCCCATACTCTCAGAGCATCTCTACAGAACACCAAGGGATTCATAGTCCAATGCCTTATCGAGGTCCATAAAGTACACAGGGATGAGTAGGGCAAACACCCAGGAGAGGATTTAGAGCCGGTCCGAATGTTGCACGACCAGGTTGAAAACGTTCCTTCTAGATCCACGATCCCATGAAATCCTATTCAATACTGTGGCGTAGATTTTTCTGGAGATGTGGAGTTGGAATTCCCCTCCAAGAGGGACCACAGCCTCTCTCTGCCAATCCAGATGCATTGTCTACGATCACCACATAAATTTGCTAGATGCCCCCATAACATCCAAGGACTTGAGGAATTCCAGGCAGATCCTTGTCACCTAAGAAACCTCCCGACTACCTTAGTGACTTCAGTCTCTTGAGCCCCCAGCCTCTATTTCCTCAGTCGAATACATGTCGATGGGATTGAGCAGATCCTCAAAAATATTCCTTCCACTGTCCCACAGTGTTCGCAGGTGAGATCCACAGCTACCACCCACTGTGTACTCCGTCCATTTCCTGAGGTGGGATATGGTTTCCCAGAATCTCGTTACAGTCTCACCGAACTCTTCCCAGGTCAGAGTTCACCTATAAAACCTTACTGGTCCATAAGACTTAGTATGTGATGCTCAAAGGATCCTAAAGGCTCTGTATGAGTGTGTTCATTCTAGAAGAGCTTTGTATGTGTCAAGAACGATCCTGGCTCCATGTTTTTCTATAAAAGGGATCTAAAAAGGTCTGTTTCTGGAGCGTGTGTTGATTATACCCAGCACTGAGAAAGCACTGGCCGCTGCCGTTACTAGGCTAATTGCTCCGATGGCCCTAGATGCCTGTGAATAGATAATAAAGAATATATAACACATATTTTAGTAGGATAATAAAGTACCCGATTAAAACAAAGACACTGACCTGTTCAGACACACCCTCTCCGTAGCGCAGCAGTGTAACAAAGTGTTCACAATTGCTGCCCAACAGGTCATATGACACTTCTTGGCCAATCAGTATCTGCGCCCGCTCGATGATGTCACTAACCGGGAGCGGAGTGTGATTGTCATCGTATTTGTTATTGATTCGATACGAATCTGCACCCACCACCTCCTTCAGGAGCTGCATGCGCACCACAGCCTTCCGACTGAACACCGACTTCACACTTGCGCCCTGGCCCTCCTCTGAACCAAGAACATAGATTATGACTTTAAAATGACTGATAATATGTTACAGTTGTTTTATGGATGATGCGGCAGGAAGCATCCAGAGAGAGAGAGAGAGGAATGTGAACCACCATCTCAACCCGCTCAGGACTGGAGCACCTCTCAAAACACTAGTTATTGAAGTTATTTTAATCAAATACAACAGTCACTCTAGACCAGATTCATGCCACACACGGTTTTGAGTTCAATGCCTTATTTCTAGCTTAACGCTAAAAAGGGATCTTGTAGTTGCGACCCACCTAGTGGTGTGAGGTTGATGATGTATCCGTCTCCCAAGTAGAGAGCCCAGTGCTGATAGGCCGCTCTAAAGATCTCGATCAGGTCTCCGGGTTGAGGCTCTTCAGCTGGCTGAAGGGTTTCAGCCTCTCCGGAGGCCATCTGAGGAACATGTACATAAGGGGGACGCCAAAGAGACATTCAAATCACAGAGACATCATCAGATGCACAAAATCAGCGCAACACAACAAACATTTGAAGTCTGTTTGCTGTTTACTCACATCAGTGTTTCCTCTGTGTTGATTATCCGTCATCCCACAGCAGAATTCTGCACATTCTGAAGGAGTATTATTTAATAACATACCGGTAAATGAAATTGGATTTCTACAGATCTGTCCATTTGAAACATTTATTTCTAATTATTTGTGAGAGAACTTAAGAAAATCCGGTGGACCAACCCTAGCAAACGACATGGAAACTTCACCCTGGAATTCAAACAACATGGATCCTGTTCCTCTCGATGAGCCTTAAAGACTCTCAAGATAATTCTCCTACAAATAGGAGTCCAGGGGGGTATTCCAGAAAGCAGGTTATGTGACATACCTGGGTATGTTTAAGGATAAGTTTGTGGATAACCTCAACTTTCGGTTCCAAAAACGGAGGTAACTTTCTGGGTATGTATGTAACCATAGCAACTGACTCTCTGAAGATAACCTGCTCGGGAGCAGGTTATGTTTCAGTGTAACTTCGTTTCAGAAGGTT